>CM069449.1:63495672-63823541 GCA_035610835.1 Ophiura sarsii
AAACGTCCACTTGTGTAGGCGGCATTGCTTGCCTCGATTTTACTCTTAACTTGGAAGGTTGGTCTGTTAAAAAAAAAGGTGATTGAAGTGTTAAAGTTCATTTCCGTCTCTCTTGACGGTCGGTTCAACGTCACTATAATTATACAAGAAAGATTCGGACCAAGCACGTTTATACTAAAAAAATAAATGGGGGCCCTATTATGTCATAATACACTGTTTGTTATGTTTTTATTTTGTTTTTCAAACACAATTTGGCTCATTTTGGAATGCACGTAGCCACATACAACTACTTACTAGACAAGCTTGTCAGGTAGTTTGTCCTGTCTCAAATGTGAACTTCACCTCTATTGAAATAATGTTAACACTTTCCACCACGCGGCGACGTTTGCAGACGACACACCAAAATGTCACTTCATTGGTTGCCGGTATTCTACCGTATTATGTACAAAAACATTGTTTTAACATACAAATGCATCCATAATTTGGCACAGGTTTATCTATATACAAGTATACAATAACTCATACAGGAATACAAACCATCTCGAAATTTACGATCGGCTTCAAAACAACAACTTATCATTGCCTCTGTGTCAACTTTAACTTATGGTCATCGTTCATTTCGTTATGCTTCAGCTGAACTTCATATCAAGAACTGTAAAACTCTTAGCCATTTTAAATCGTCTCTAAAGACACACTTATTCATAATTGCTTTTGATGATTGATTTTCCCTGTTTACAATGTTCCCGGTATTTTCTGGCATTTCCAGGGAATTAAAAATAATAAAATTCGTATTAAAAATAATGAAATTGTCTTTACAGGTAAGAAAACGCAAAACAAATGTGTGTTTTTTTGTTACAGTCTGTAGTCTTATTAGTAGGCATAGTACACTGACATTTAAAATATATTAAAATTCAACAGAATTTTAAAGATCTTGGCAACAGATCTAATATGATGCAAGAATCATGTTAATCGAGTAATGCGTTCTTGAGATATGGTCATTTGAAATTCTCCAAAAGAAGTTGAAAACCTGCCACGAAATGCCATTTTGAGCCAAACATTTGTTTTTATCAATGTTGAACTCACTGAAATACAATATTTTATCTAAATAATTTATAGGAGGGTTAATGAATTGACACTGCCCAATAATTTCAAGACCATAACTAAATTATAATAAAGTGAAAAAAGCACATTATTATACCTTCGTTTGTTTATAAATTATATTTGAAGTTTACCTAAAAATAGACATTTCTCAATTGTTCACGAAATGTGTGTGTGGAACGTTTGTGCCGCATGACTTGTGCTATGCCTATTAGTTCGGGCAATTTATCTTAGATCAATGTTGATCAATGAAACGCATTATCTATTTGAGTAAATTGACAAATTGATACTAAAAACCAGCCAAAACTAGTCCAAGTTGAATGACACTGCACTTGTTTTGATTATCAGTAACAACAATGACAAAGAATACGAGGATGATAATGATATTATGTAAACAATATAATCATGATAATGACAAAAGGAAGAAAAGAAACATGATACCATGGTAGAACGTATTGATACATGGCATTTAAATGAGATATAAACAAGTACTGGACTGAAGAACGGATACACTAACGGATTACATACCAAATCAAGAAATGGCTCCAGCTCAGCCCTTTGGGAATTGATTCAAATATTCATTCAACATATTACCCAGTGAGAAATGAAAACAAATACCAAGTTTAAAAATCACATGCCTCTCAACGTTTCAGCTACATGCAGACGTCTATTTTGCAGATCAACATTGCTATTGCTAAATTTATAACATGAACTAGCTTTGGGGTCTGCACATTTTATACTTTTCGAATTAATTATACTTGTAAATTAAGATTACCAGTTAAAGCATTCTTGTGGTGGATATACACCGTGACAAAATGTCTTTGAAAATGGTCGAATTATGCTGCTTGCTCCTTGAAATGCCAAGTAAAGGCCAACTTCAGGGCGTTCGTTTTATGAAGGAAGAAACTACCAATGGGATAAATATGAGGATTAAGTGTAAGTAAATCTCCATAATAATCAATTATTGGGTAATGTTAACTACCTAAAGACGGGACAATTTACAGAGCGCCGCGCGATAAAAGAAACAGCGACATCCACTGAAATTAGTGGAACGTGGCATTTATATACCTAACTCACTATACCTAATCATCAAAATGAGTATTTACAAGGAAATATTTATTTGTCAAGGTCAAAGTAGGAGGTTGCTATTTTAGTTCACTTATTCGTTTAATAATCGTTGCATATATAGAAAAGAGAAAAATACAGAGCCCCAACGCCTCAAAATTACAAATATTGTTTTGCACAAAAACCACTCACCTTAAACGATAAGAAACTTTTGCAAGAAAACTATGTACATGATGTAGGTTGTAGGATTTTAGACTTATATTTTTTCGATTCTTATGGATGGTTCAGAAATACCTTATAATTAAACAATTAGGCGTTACTAAACTCTTACCCATAATTACATGGCCGGAGGAAGGCAACCCTCTCCCCGATGCGATGAATTTGTCCAGTCTCCTTTGGTGCGTTTTTCACCACGGTCAAACCAAGTTCTTGGAGTTCAACCAACCAATCATGAAGCACCTTATCACTGGTCAACAGGTCATTGAACTCGAAGAAACGCAGCTGTGTTTTTCCGACGTCCGCACCCCAATACTTCAAATGTGGATCAAATGTTGAATCTCTTGCAGTAGACTTAAACGTGTAGCCTTGAAGCTCATCAGTGCTGTACTGACTAATGTGGCCGTCGCACCAGATCACTTTCAACATCAGCGTCGACTCTCCGGGATTCGAACCGGTCTCGGCACAATTGACCAGCTGTGCATCACGAGGGAGCACCTCGGTATCCAACGCTGCGAAATCAGCGACACGTGAATGGCTGCTCGGATGGAAACAAGTTTCACATCGACAAATATCTCGCAGCCATACATAAGGATATGATTGGGAAACGTTAACGTTAGCCCATGTGATGGTTAGAGCTTTCGTATCGCCACATAAAGCAAAAGAAACATCTGCCTCCGAGATGGTTTGTCCAGACATGGTTCTGTTGAGTCTAGTATGCAGGAAAACTTGACTTTGAAGGGACGAATTTCGGACAACAGACTTATCAACTAGAACTGGTATCGGTCACTCGCGGTAGTCTATACCATCACACGAGCGGCGCTCGTTCGCGGCTTCGCCGCTCATGAGATAGTATTATATTTCCGCGAGTGGCCGATTCCAGTTCTATTATCAACAAGCATCAGTTTGAGAGATGAAATACTTGGTCTATATACTCGACCTTGTCGAAGTGTAGTACACGACCTTGTAGAAGTGTAGTACAATGCACGCATTGTTGACAAGGCCTAAAAAAAAAGAGTTTAATTGGCCTAACCCGACCGACCCTAAATACATCGCCGACCCTGAATATTTTGTATTATTTTGAGGGAGGAAAAAAAATATATAGATAATATATAAAAATATTTTACACAATATTAACATTTCTAACTGTTTGCTTTTATTTTCGGCTATTTTGCGTGTACTGCTGTCTTTAAGTATTCAAAAGCAGGTGATTTATTAAAAATAAAAATAAATTCCGACCGACCTAGACCTTAATACCCAATTTGTTTTTGTCATGTTACGCCAATCAAATCATTTTTTGTAGGCCTATGCTAATCTATGGAGTTAAGATTATAATACAGATAAAATCACATGTTTATTTATCCCATGCGCAAATTATCTACTGTGTGACAGTGTGATATGTTACCTTTCTAATTGCTGTCGCCATATTATGATTATCACTTGTAAACGGGGCTCACGGTAGATTATTAATGAAATCGCAACCCAGTTAGGCAAAAGCGCACTACATGTAGCAAAATACAACGGCGAAACAGTCATGTTTTCCTCTGTGTTTGAAATCCACAGGTTGGATGAGTTCATTTCAAAGAGTGTTGTGCAGCGTGTGGATTAAAGGAGTACATGAAGGGCGAGTTATGTAGTAGTTTGCAAAAGCGAGTTACGAAATGACTGACATGACGCTGAACCTTTTAACTTTATCTATTTAAAATAAAATCCTATTACTACACAATATCTTTAAAAACTCTAAAATAGATTAATACTAATTAAATAAATAAATAATCCTAACAATAAAAATAAAGAAATAATATTGAACCCCTCAAAAGTATATATTGTTATGTTCATAGCGTTTTGCACATCAATGGAAAGCTAATGTGTTTGTCTTTCGTGGCAATCACTTGTTTCATATCAGTGCTCAGTAACTTGCTTTAGTACATGGGGAGGTCTTCATCTGAATGTGCCAATCATCTCCATACTGTGCTCAAAAGTCAATAGAGCAATACTTTACACTTAGGTTGTCACATATGTAACACGTCATTGTCCAGGCGACAGAGTTGTTAATTTGATCGCAAAATAGTGGTGAATTTGACATATTTTGATCGAGACTTTCAAACATACCTGGGCATGTCTAACAAGCGACACGTTCATCTAGTGGCTACCCAACACCAATACAGATACTAGTATCCAATCAATATTATCTGACAAAGAACTTGTACTTTTATAATATAATAAACTATATAACTCAAGATTCATTTCCAGAGGCGACTCTTCTCTCTCAAATAATACGGTTCTCTCTCGTTACCAGGCATGCAAAAAGTGCGGAAGCGGGGAGCACCGCTCCTAGGAAGAGACAGTTAAAATTGAGGAAATAATGCCTTTTGAGAAGAAAAATAAATGGGGAAAAAGGAGGAAAGCAAGATAAAAAGAGGGGAAAAGAAGATAGAAATGGAAAGAGGAAATAATGAAAAGAGGAGGAAGAACTTTTGGCACCCCCTAAGGACACAAATGGTTTTCTTTAAACGTGAATGACCTCCACGCAATATAATTAATATATGATTTATATTAATTTCATGTTTTTCCTCCTCGTATATTTGACAAATCAACATGAAGCGAACATCTGCACCGGCACGGTTTATGCTAAAAACAAAATAATTACGTTTTCAATCATTATTAGAAAATGAAATGTTATTAAAAGGTGGTTCGATATTAAGGCATTATAGAGTGCAAGCTACAATCAAGGGAAAAAAGGTTATCACACTTTGGAAAAAACCCGCCCCTCTACCCGGAGGCAATGTTGATGCGAGTCATATTATCAGAAGGATGGCAGTTCCCCCAACATTGATTGATGGGGGTGGGGAAGGATATAAGAAAGGGGGAGACTTTTGCTTTCTATTAAACAGTGCAATGTCCCAAGTCTGATCTCAATTGCGAGCACAGGGATAGTTGTAATAAGTTGCGTCAAGTGTGCCAACTATTATTTTCCTTTATTGTAGCTTGGAAAGAATTAACAAACTCTGATGTGGATTTCAAAAACTGAAAACTGTGACAAATACAAACATGAGACGTGACATTGAATATTATTGATGGTCATTTATAGAAGGGTAAAGGGTAAACATTAATAAAGGCAATATTTATGACAATCTAAATTTTCAACCCTGACCTCTAAGCGTCCCAATCCAGTCCATGGTAAGGCCAGATATCAATGGCCAGTGTTCTAGTTCTATACTACCGGGTGGTTCAAAAAAAGTTGACCCAAGTTTAAAGTAATTTTTCAACCACATTTAAAGTTTTAGAGAATTTTTGTTTGCTTAGTCTTAATCAGCAGTAAGTTTATAAATTATCTTGAAAAGATGGCACGTTTAGCTTGTTTGGTTCTTCAGATATGGTTCATTACAGAAAACATGCACAAAACTGACTTGTCCACGGGAGCGTCATTTAGTTGTTGTCTTCAACAAAACATCATGCTATAGTTTCAGAATTGAAAAGCTCACCCTGAAAAAGTATCGCAATCTCTATGCTTATGTGCCATTCACATTCAATAAAGAAACGTAGGTACGTAAGTAGGTAACGTCAAGCACCAGACAGTTGTTTCAGATGTCTCCTTTTTTCTTTTTCTCCATTTTTTACAATTTGTGACCAATTGTGTGTAAGTCCACTTTGTGCATTCCATCTCTACTAAAGGACGCTCCCGTGGACAAGGCAGTTTTGTGCATGCTTTCTGTAATGAACCATATCTGAAGAAACAATCAAGATAAATGTACCATTTTTTCAGGATAACTTTCTGCTGATTAAGACTAAGTAAACACAAATTCTCTAAAACTTTAAATGTGGTTGAAAAATTACCTTGAACTTGGGTCAACTTTTTTTTGAACCACCCGGTATAGTTCTAGGCCACTCATAATCGATGTGAGAAGATACTCACCCTGAATGTTACTCGACTTATATAGAAGGAAAGACTGATGACTATCAAAATTGAGATACTAACAATATACTAGTCATGATATAAAGTTAAATTTCAATCAAAACTATAAGGTAACGTGGGGTCACGTATGATAGTTTTACGCTATTGATTGAAAATAAAGTTTTGAGGAGTGTGTGTGTTTGGAAAATCATTGAAATTATTAGATAATGAGTTTTCTTTTAACTAAAAAGACAGCATGTTATAACATCAACAAGTGTCACTTTTTACTGCAGAAAAACAATAATTATTAAACCTATCCTATAATATTATCATAATTCCATGATTCCTCTTGTCAAATGAACCGACGGTGCCAATCTCAACCGACACGACAGTCAATATTGGTGGGGTGGGGGGTAAGACCACTTCTGCGAGAAAACTATGTAGATTGTAGGATTTTTATATTCTTATGGAGTGTTAAAAAATACCTCATAAATAAAGATTACGCGTTAATACACTCTTAGTCGCAGTAACATGTGTCTCAGGACTTATAGTACTGAATCAGTAATTGATAATGTCCAGATGTTAATGATAGATAAGATTCGCAGGTCCTATGTTACTAGGACTTCTCTTACCCATAATTACATGGCCGGAGGAAAGCAACCCTCTCCCCGATGCGATGAATTTGTCGAGTCTCCTTCGGTGCATTTTTCACCACGGTCAAACCAAGTTCTTGGATTTGAACCAACCAATCATGAAGCACCTTATCACTGGTCAACAAGTCATTGAACTCGAACATATGCAGCTGTGATTCTCCGACGTCCGCACCCCAATACCTCAAATGTGGTTCAAATGTTGTATCTCTTGCAGTAGACTTAAACGTGTAGCCTTGAAGCTCATCAGTGTTGTACTGACTGATGTGGTCGTCGCACCAGACCACTTTTAATATCAGCGTCGACTCTCCGGAATTCGAACCGGTCTCGGCACAATTGACCAACTTTGCATCACGAGGGGACACCTCGGTATCCAACGCTGCGAAATCAGCGACACGTGAATGGCTGCTCGGATGGAAACAAGTTTCACATCGACAAATATCTCGCAGCCATACATAAGGATATGATTGGGAAACGTTAACGTTAGCCCATCTAATGGTTACAGCTTTCGTATCTGCACATAATGCAATAGAAACATCTGCATCCGAGATGGTTTGTCCAGACATGGCTCTGTAGAGTCTAGAATGCAGGAAAACTTGACTTTGAAGGGACGAATTTCGGACAACAGACTCATTAACGAGCGCCGTTTTGAAAGTTGAAACACTCGGTCGGGGTGTACTTGAGCTTGTGTTATAATGCACACATTGTTGATAAGCCAAACTATGGACTTTCGATACAGACAAAATCACACGATAAGCTTTCCAATGCGCAAACATTCTACTCTGTGATGTTATCTTGCCAATTGCTGTCGCCATATTTAATATGATTATCACTTGTACACGGTATTTAGCTTAATGAAATAAGGTAATAGTAAAAGTACACTAGCAAAACACAGAAGCGAATCACTAGCACTAACTGTTACTGATACAAGGGCTAGATGGATGCCTATATTTCAAAGAGTGTTGTGAAGCGAGTTGTAGATTCAGTCTTAAAGTGAGTACTTTTAAGGCGAGTTGTGTAGTTGTTTGCAAAAGCGAGTTACGAAATGACTGACTTGACGCTGAACCTTTTGAATTTATATATTTAAGTTGAAATCCTATTTCTACACGATCCCTAAAAACTCTAAAATAGATTAATACTAATTTAATCAATAAATAATAATAATTAAATTTAGAAATAAAGAATTAATAATGAACCCCTCAAAAAAGTTCTGAAATTTGGTTTCAATTGCCTATATCTCGTATATTTTGTTATGTTCATAGCGTTTTGCACATCAATGAAAAGATATTGTGTTCGTCTTTTGTAGCAATCACTTGTTTCAGTCAGCTACTCAGTTCCAAAACAGCAACTTGCTTGAGTACATGGGGAGGTCTTTATCGGAATGTACCAATCATCTCCATGTTGTGCTCAAAAGTAAATAGAGCAATAATTTACACTGAAGTTGTCACATATGAAACACTTCATTGTCCATACGACAGAGTTGTTATTTTGATCTCAACTAGTGGTGATTTGACACATTTTGATCGAGACCTCATCACACCATATTCTCAAACAAGTGGCTGAGTGCTCAAACAAGTGATTGTTGTCAATGTATCATTGGAAAGGAGAACACATCTATTTTCCATTGGTATGTAAAACAATATCAACATTACACGAAATAGTCGACAATTTGGAGCTAAAAATCCCAATTCCGAACTTTCTGTAAGAGTGTTACGATGGAAATCTACAGTTATAACAACAATTTAGTCAATTTCAAATCAACATATGGTGAATCCTAAATAAGAGAAGAGAATGGAATAAAATAAATATATTTTAAAATGTGTTGAAAACTACGTAACTGAATGTAACATAAACTTCTAACACAATGTATATCTTGAAAAGAGTAGCAATTAAAGTGCACACTATTCCAAACATTTTCAAGAGCTCTCAAAATTAATTGTAGAGGTAAGCTTCCACCTGAAAATTAGGTAAGAGTCAGATTAGCAAAGATAGTTAAATATACATAGAATATATTTGATAACTCCATCTATAAATCTCTCTGTAACTCCCTTAAAATTACTCACTCCACTAATCATTATTCAACTTCACATATATTTAATCACCCATACGATCCTTGTCATTCAGGCTATTAATATTGTACACCTGGAAAAAAGTATCGCACCGCTGTTTTTTGTTGTTGAAAAGAGCAAATGTGGCCTCGAATTTTGCCACCATGGTGTGATATTAAGGATCATTTGTTTGCGTAAGCTGTTCGTGCATTTCCTCTTGGCCTTGAAAACATTACATCGATCACGTCACAAACTAAAATGTGGCCTTTTTATTTCCTTAATATCACACCATGGTGGCAAAATTCAAGGCCACATTTGCACTTTTCAACAAAAAAGCAGTGGTGCGATACTTTTTTCCCTATGTATATATTACAGCAGGGGCATTCGATTGTTCCTGATGTACGTGGTAGCTTTTATTGATAAACTCAATTCCAGTTAAGGGTCATAGCATGCAAATTGAACCAACTAATGCATGGTACAAACAACGTTTTTGTATTGACTAGCTCACTCAATAGTTAGGTCACCCAAGCCCTATATGAATACGATAAGATTGTTAAACGGGGTCAGTCGTCACAAACATGCACAAACACAATAGTCAAACAACCTTGCTCTTGTAAACACACCCTACCAAGAGGACGACTGCAGTGCAAATCTGTACGATTTTCGCCATGTAATCATTACGTTCTCGGCGCCTGTACCGATTGAGACCATTTTTTGTTTTGCACTTTGACAGTTTGACAGGACCGAAAACTACTAGCACAAGGCCATTGAACTATCCACCACATGTAGAGCAGTTAGCCCCCATGCAAGCACTGACTGGCTACCAGCGTCAAACAGTGTTGCGATACTATTTATATAACAACGCTGTCGACTGGACAACCGGGCCAATGTAAATTTTGAAAATTTGGTGGTTACATTTATTTCGCGATCGAACCAACTACTGCGAAAATGATAACACGTGAATATATTTATTTTGCGTATAAGTCTAATAGTGTGATCATGTTGTGATGAAGCTACACAAAATAACAAAGCCAAAAACATACAAAGCACTTGAAAAGCTGCAATGCGTGAAAAATAAAGCGTGCGAAAATAACCCCTTACATAATTTATTAACCATATAAAATAAAATTTCTGTTTGTTTAGATGTTCTGTTTCGCATTTTTTTTATTTGGTAGGCAATAGCAGATTACTATAGCACATTTTAGTTAGGTTTGCATTACATATATACAACTAAAAACCAGTTATCATTAGGCCAAATAAAAAAAAAGCATGTTTCACGTCCCTTCCCGTTTCCTTTTTTGAAGATCTTGCAATTTTATCTTTATTTTGCAAACTTTCAGTCATAACTTTAAAAATAAAATATTTCAGAAGCTTTTAAACATATCCTATAGCTTTGCAAATCGTATCATAAGTATTTGTGGAGAGTTTGTGTATAAGGGAAAATTGAGTATACCGAAAATTGCGTGAGGTAAAAGTTTGAACAAGTAAAAACTCAGTGGATCTCATTTTTTCATTTAAAACTGCCTTATTATATTCATTTATTCTAAAAGTTAGGAATAGAAACTATTTATTATTTTATTTGGCCTAGATACTCGTTCCTCCTTCGGGAAATTTGTAGACAACATTCCACAACTGTACGGCTCGATTGCGATAAATTGTTCGTTATACGGCTGATTCCATTATGTTGAGTAGGGTAGTTAGGAATACTATTCATTTATTTATCACGCATTTTATTACTCTTTGTGCATATAGCTATAACAAAATACCTAAAAACGTAGGTTAAATAATTTATATGGACATGCAATAGAACAATAAGTACTGTAAATGGCCTCAAATCTGTCCAGAATTAAACGTTATCTCTTGAGACATTTTATTTGTTCCCACAATATAATGAGATCTACCAGTGACCCATGCCATGAAACGACCTCGTGTGCCGGCCAGAACGCACGTGTATGTGTTGCATAATACCAATTACGACTGTTCCAAGTCCTTATGGTTACAGCGGTTTATGTTGGCGTATGATAATCACAGCATGGTCACTGCGAGATCGCGCGCGACAAGATTGGATTGGCATAGGACCGCTGTACTGGTATGAAATGAATGGTGGTAGACAACTGGGGTGTGTGGTGGGGGGAGAAAATAAGGACTTGATTTCAAGTCTAGTATATTTACCGAAGTCACGCATGTTGTTGATGAGTGTGTTTCGCGGCCTAGGAATAAAAACTAGCCCAATGGTGCGGCAAAGCGAAGGTTTATCAACCCTGTTGACCAATTCAGCAGGGAGCAGGACTCAGCTCGGCTTCTGCTCTCAGCTACACGTGTAGCTATAGATAGCAGGGTCGGGCCTTTGCTGTGAGAACTATGCTTGACCATTTGACCATAGACCGTCTATAATGGCTTGACCCGTGCGTTGAACATCGTTTTACAATATGTTTATTTTTGGATGGCCATTCTAAAACAGCGATAATTACATATTGCCTCAATGAAAATGACTACATTTGGTCTTATTTTAATGTGGAATATTCACTAATCGGTAAAAGTCAATTTAAAAGTGAATTTATACCTGTTAATTCATTGCCCGATAAAATGTCCTAACTTTCGATGTATAACTCCGAATTTGATCATTCAAAAACCAATTTGTGGGTACATTTATGACATTTATTCATTTCTGTACTTAAAATCACGAAAAAACAACAAAATCTGCATTGATTTAATTTCACACAAAAAACCCACTACTATGACGCGGCCTTGCTACCAAAATAAACCAGTCAAAACCTGCCGGCCGAACGGCCGGAGTAGCTACCCAAAGCGCCGTAGGCACTGACAGCTGGTGCAATAACTCAAAGAGTTGGGGGAAACCAAGCATGATTTATTACCACGGATACTACCCCTTTTCCGTGGCTAGAGAAATCTCAAAACTTAAAGGGAACGGAACCGTAATGATGTATGTCTATGGCAGATTTCATTCCGTGGTATGAAGCTCTGAAGTTTACGTGGTCTTTGCTATCTCCAAGCAGATAAAGTAATACGTACATGGACTTTTTTTTGTAGACGAGGGTTCATTTCATGATTTAGTGAGGTTTAGAATGAGTTAGGATTCCTGTAATTTCGAAGACCACAGATTTTCAAAACGTGAATTTTCCAACATTGTACGACATAAATTTGGTCACAAAACGTGTTTAATACTATACATTTTACCGTTCTGCAGATGTTATTGACCCTCCTCTAAAATTCTACATGATTTTTAACACTTTTCTCAAATTTTGAGATGCCCAAATAGACCATTTTCCGAAGCTATTTCTAGCAAATATTGTAGTCACTGCGACTCCATTGTTTTCTTGCGTATAACAAAATATGACAAGCAGCGTGACCTCCCTACTGACTGAGTTGGGCGATTGAATGAATGAGTAAATAGATGAATGAATAAATGAATGAATGAATAGGTGAATAAATGAAAACGTGATTTATTAAGCGCATTTCCAAAAGCACGATCAATGCGCTGTACAGTAATTATATAATATAAAAGATAAGCATAATAAAAAAAACACATTCATTGCATCCGAAATTGACCAACAAATTACACCTGCGGAAATAGATGAGTTTTAAGCATCTTTTTAAAAGATTTGACACTGCATGCGGTGCGTTTGGAGAGTGAGAGATCATTCCACAGCCTTGGACCTAAAAGAGACTTGCCATAATCCAGCCGAGAGAGGACTGAAGATCTCACCGCATGTGCACAAGTTTCGTGATCAATAAATCGACGGATACGACGAATGTTCCGCAGGAGAAAATTAACTGTACGACATATGGAACTGACCTGCAGATCCATTTTGAGAAAGGTGTCAAATGTAACTCCTAAATTTTTGATGGAGGGGGAAGGTCAATCACAGATTCACCGATCTTGATGTTAACCTCAGACAACAAATCAAGCTGTCGAGGCGAGGAAATGAGGATAAACTCAGTTTTAGTGTCATTCAGCTTGAGCTTGTTTGCCAACATCCATTTCTCCACCTCGGCAATGCACATCGTTAGTCTGCTCTGCGCATCGTCGAAGTCACCAGGCACTTTCGGATCAAAACTAACATTTGGGTGTCGTCAGCATGCACGTGGTAAGGAATATTAAAGCGGCGAAGGATGGCAGTCACAGGTTTGGAATACAGGGTAAACATCGGTGGACCAGCAACTGATCCTTGAGGAACACCGTATTTCAGTGGATGAACAGATGAGCAACTATCTAAAACACAAGCTCTACTAGTCCGATTAATAATATAAGAATTGAACCAGCTTAAAATACAGACGTCGATACCGTATTCACTATGAGCATATTAGCAAGTACGCTGTGATCAATAGTATCGACGGCTGCTGACATATCTAATAAAACAAGCATGGCAATTTTACCTCTACCATGTTCATTTATAATGTCATTTTTTTACACGAAGAAGAGCAGTTTCAGTACTGTGAGCAGCTTTGTAAGCGGATTGGAATTCATCAGTAAGATTTTGGGATTTTAGGTGTTCATTGAGTCTGGAAACAGCGGGGTATTCGTGATCTTGCCAAGGGTGGGGTGGTTCGAAACTGGGCGGTAATTTGTTATAGTACGTCTGGGTCAAGGGTCTGCTTATTAATCAGAGGAGTGATCACTGCTTTACGGAGAACAGATGGGAACAGACCAACTCGAAAATAATTGCTAACAACAGACAAAACAAAGGAACCATAATATCAACACACGCTTTTAACAACCAGGTGGGCATGGGATCCAAAAAAACTAGTTTTATTTGGAATTTTGGAAATTATCTTTCTAATCCCGAATTCATCAACATGTGTGAAGTTTATTAAAATGTCAACATTATCAGTATTGCACTTGCCTTTTGATTCATCACAATGAACATGACTTAACTTATTGGTATACACATTGTTACGATTAATGAAAGACGGGTTAAAACTGCAAAAAAATGCAAGCGAAGCTGACATAAAATTGAAGAATATAATTTGAGACCTGCAATTGTGTGATACCAAAACGAGCACATTCAATATTTCCTTTAAATCAAGCTTATACAGTCATCAAAAAAAGTAACTATACAGGTAATAAATGGACTTTTAACTCTAAAAATATTTATCCTACCTAAAAATATTAAATCATAAATTAGTTGAGAAATTTGTCTTCTTTAATATGGGATATTTCGCCCGTAGGATCGGTTGAATATTGAAGGAGTGCTAATCCAAAATGTAAGGTAAAGTCACAATTTCATTTTCACATTTCACATTTAAACACGGGGGAGAGTTTGACAGGTGGGGTGTGTGTGGCGTATTGATCCATCGGAACAATACGGCCGACTGTCCAACCTGCGCATGCATCTCCCAATTGCACTATCGGTAATCGATAAGGTACCCGTAGATGGGTCCGCGTGTAGAAAATAAAAATGTGAAAATGAAAATCGGAACACACCATACATTTTGGAGTGTCACTTCATCATCCGATCCTAGCGTGCAATATCTCATATTAAAGAAGATGAGTTAATCAACAACTTTATATTTTAAAATTTGTAGGTAGGATATATTTTTAGAATTAGAAGCCCATTCATTACCTGTATAGTTACTTTTTTTTGATGACTGTAGATTAGTAGTAGTAAGTAATTAAAGGGGATGTGGACCCTCAGGTACAGCCTCCGTAAAACTTCCTTAACTTCTTCATTATTCATTTAATCTATAAAAAGGATACATTTTTTTGCCAGAAAAGGTTCAATGAATCCAACAATGATCATGAAATTGACCATTTTGGAGAAAATTATAAAAAACACGATTTTTGACCCATTTTAGGTTCTGCAAATATAACTCAAAATATATATTGTCAAATATTGTCATACTAGGGACGGACCTATTTTCTTTTACACGTCCCTATGCGGTTTTAGGGAAGGGTTCGGGGATTCTTTGTGGAGGGTGGGGTGTGTTGATACTGTCTCTTTGTTATAGTTAAAATCTCTGCTATACAGCTATGTACAACAGTGAATTTTCTTTGATTGGTAATCTCAAATACGTTTCAATGTGTATGACTACATGACTTTACCCAGCTTCAGAAAGTAGTTACTTGCATTACTCTTTACTCGAGAACGCCTATGGAGAAGTCATTTGACATTCCCCTGCTACAGTACTACATTTTTCAATGAACGGAACGGTTAGCATTTGCTCTTTTAATTGTCAAGGGCTAGGCGATAAACGTAAACGGGCTGATGTGTTGAACTTTCTAAATACGAAAAAGTTCTCGATAGTCTGTCTTCAGGATGTACATTGGACTGGCGAAATGGAGAATCAGATTAAAAACTTGATTGGGAATATAACTGTTATTTCAGTCACGGTTCCAGCAATTCTAGAGGTACGGCAATTCTTCTCAAAGAAAACTTTAAATTCGAGGCTCACGGTTACAAAAGTGATCCAGGCGAAAATTGAGTCATATTAGACATAACCTTTTCAGATCTCAGGGTTTCATAAGCCAACATTTATGGTCAAAATCAAGACGAACCCAGTTTCTAAAAAATTATCATGGATGAAATTGAGAGCTACAATAACGCACACAGCATTATGTCCGGTGACTTTAACTTAGTCCAGCAGTCTATCTGGATACGATGAACTAGTGTAGGCAATCCCAAGGCAAAGAAAGAAGTTCTTAATGATGTGATGAATGTTCACGATTTAATTGATCCATGGAGGGAGCACCCTACAGCCCGGAGATACACATGGCGACAACCCACCCCCTTTAAACAAGGGCGACTGGATTTCTTTCTCCTTTCTCACGAGATGTTCTCAATGGTAGGCAATACTGACATCTTGCCAGGCTATAGGTCTGACCAATCGATCCCTACAGTTAGTTTCGCTAAGCAAACGCCGCATAGAGGTAGAGGTTATTGGAAGATCAACAATTCTTTACTTATGGACTCAAAGTACATCCAGGTAGTGAAAGATCCAATTGGCGAAATTGTCAAACAGTATGCCGTGAGTCTATACTTAAGAGAAAATTTGAAATAATATTCCGGGCGAAGAGGTGCAATTCAACATCAACGATCAACTTCTACTTGATATGACCTTGGTTGATATTAGAGGCAAGACTATTCCGTATGGTGCAAATATGAAAAGGAAAAGAGAGAAGGAGATGAAATCACTTGAAGCTGAGACTATCCGAACTGATCACACGCTTAAATCCCAAACATAGGACGGCAGACACGCTCATGAAAGATCTCAAATCGGCCAACACAAAGTTACAAGAGTTAAAAGAGGTCCATAGGGAAGGAGTTAAAATCAGCGCCAGATTTCAGAATCTTGAATTTGGTGAAAAACCGTCCAAATACTTTCTCAATTTTGAAAAGAAGAACTATGTCAACAAGTTTATTAATTTTCTTGAAAAACAAAATGGTATTAAAACTAACAGCCAGAAAGAAATACTTGACGTACGAGAACTTAAACAGTGATAAGGAAATGGAAATCGACACGTCGTTGCTTGATACGATTCCAAACATACACACATTATCGGAAGACGAAGCCTGCCAAATTGATGGTGTCCTAGAATATGATGAAGTTGTCAATGCTCTTAACCCTAACTCCCACGGCTATGTTTTTGCGTGTATCGGGGGGAGGGGGAAAAAGTACCATTTTTTTAACCCGAAAAATCACCGAGCACCCCCCGGGAGTCGATCCCGGGACCATTCGCACCCAAGTCTGTGCCCCTATCAACTGAGCTAACTCCCCAGCGCACATGCGGCCACAAACTTCGTGGCCACATATGCCTGCGGTAGGTGACGTAATCGAGCCAATGCAGCAGCACGCGCGTGGAGATAGTTTTATTTTGGATGATTTTGTATGGTCTAGTGGGGTTAGGGTTAAGTCGATACAAAATAACAAAACACTAGGTCCGTATGGTTTCACGGTTGAATTCTTCAAGTTTTTTTTGGAATGATCTTTCGTCATTCATCATTCGTTCGCTGAACAGTGCATTTGATAGGGGATCGTTTTCACATTTTCAAAACTTAGGTGTTATTACGCGTCTTCCTAAAGGCAATAAGCCGCGTCAAAGCTTCTATGTGCATTGCTAACAGAGTTAAGTGTGTTCTCCCTAAGCTTATTGAGAATAACAAAATGGTTTTATAGTTTGGTCGTTTTATCGGTGAAAACATTCGAATTATTTATGATATCATCCTCCACGCTGAAGTGAAATCAATACCTGGGATGCTGCTTCTTATAGACTTTGAGATGGCTTTTGATACTGTATCTCATAGTTTTATTTGTAAGATTCTTAAGCGTCTTGGCTTTGGTACTTCAATTCAGAAATGGATTAGACTCCCAATGCTGAATCTAGCCTGCTTAATGGCAATATGTCTGATGGATTCTTTGTCAACCGGGGTTGCCGTCAAGGAAACAACCATGATATGAAGGGCATTGTTATTGATAACAATGAGTTTAAAATCACACAATACGCCGATGATACCACATTTATTCTTGACGGTAGTAAGAGGTCGCTTCTTGTAGAAACTTTAAATATTTCTTGATCAATTTGCGGCCACGTCTGGGTTATGAATCAATAGCAATAAAACAAATGCTGTTTGGATAGGCTCTAAGCGGAAGGAGCAGCCTTAAGTACTATTCTTAAACAGCTAAGAAAGTGTAAGCAATCTCACACTCATTGGTTCTCAGAGAAATCGGCGACATTTAGATGAGACCAGGGGCGTAACAGAGGTTGGTTGTCAGGGGGGGGGGGGGGGGGGGGGGGCACAGCCAAAAAAAATCCTGGTTAGAATAATACCGTCCCGGAATTTTTCGTAAAAGGTTGCCCCAAATTTTTTCCCAGTCAGTCACCTCGTGAATTTCACGTAAGTGTGGGGGGGGGGGGGGGGGGGGGGGGGGGGGGGGGGGGGTAGAGTCACAAAATTTCTTTCACCTTTTTTTCTCCTTTTCTTTTTTCTTTTTCCTCCCTTTTTCCTTTCTCTCTCTCTTTTCTTTCCCTTTTCCCCTTCTTTTCCTCTTTTCCCTTCCCCAATTTTTTCTGGTGGGTAGGTTTAATTTCCTTCTAGTGCATGATGCTTCATGCTCAATAACGATACTTAGGAGTACCAAGCGGTTCCATAAAAAAACCACTTTCTATATATACGTTCTATCAACTGAACAACAGAGTACCAAGCGGTTCCATAAAAACACTTTCTATACGTTCTATCAAATGAACAACAGATACCGTACTCTCAAGTATCGTTACTGAGCATGAAGCATCATGCACTGGAGAGAATACCATGCGGTTTTATAACTCTCTTGTCATGCAGTTTAATCTATACTATCTTCTATTTACATGATTTAGGCAAAGCTGCACCATGATAGATATGATAGATATCTTCTATTGATATAGAAGCTCCATGATCAAAACAAGATTGATCTCTAAAAACACCATAGTATCCAAAATATATATATTGGATAAATCTCTTGTTAAACTCAAAGCTGAGTTACAAAAACCCGCCTCTGTCCAACAATCAGTTAGAAACAACTCGGGAAACAACCAAGGATTTGTATTTACCCAATTAAGAATTCATAGACAATGCTACTAAAAGCATTTAGACATACCATCTCCCATTCATCGCTGCAACAAACAGTTATACATCTATGCAAAGACAACATAGACTACAAAGAATATACCGTAGATATTCGATATATAGACATAAAAGTCAACAGAGCCCAGTGATTATGTAGTGAGCGCCCTCGCTTGATAGTAATGTATACGTTTGTTAAACAAACACGAAATACGGAGATTTGCACCAGTTGTTGACATAATTATATAAATGGATCTCGCGATTGTCGTGTGAAAATTAGCTTAGTTGGTAGGGCACTGGACTTTAGAACATTCTCTCTTTATCATGAGTTCGATACTCAGTACAGTCATTTTTCTTCTCTGTCTGTTTCTCCCCTTTTTCTTCTTATTTTTCTCCCTGTGTCCCCAATTTCTCTATTTTGTTAAAACATTTTTGTTTTGTTATTTTTATTTATTTTTATTAGTCGGGGCCTTGGTTATTAGGCCTATTATTGTTTTATTATAAGTAGATAAGGAGCTACATTCATGTAATAGCAATACAATTATAGGAAACAGAGCATGGAATTTCAAAATTATTCGATACGAAATCGGATAAGATAATTGGACACTCAGGTACAATTGGATGTTCTCTTTGTCCTCCTCGTGACAGAAAACCCCAATATCACACCTTTGGGCAATCCCAATTCTTTGGGAGTGGTTCAACCCTGATGCCTTGGACATATATAAGTCACATGACTCGCTTTTTGTGTGTGTAATCTATCCAATGTTATTGATTGAGATAATGTGATGTGAATACTGGCAATAGCGGCTATCCATGTGTCGGTCATATGTGCGGGAACTAAAGTCTGTTTTCAAAAAAGAACAATACCACAGATATCTAAATATGTGAACAACACACATGATGACGGATACTCGTTTAAATAACCTGCCAAATGTATAGGTCATTTAGAACGCTTTGCTTGAACAACAGCGATAAGGCATAGTAATCAATGCAAATGAGGATTATGAGATTTATTCCGTTGTTAACATGGTGATGTGTGGTAGAGCATGACGTTGTATTCAGTGAGACTATTTTCATACTTGTGACTTGTACACCTATACACCATGTACACCATGCCGCTACCAGAACCACGAATACATACCGCTTAAATGAAAAGGATTTGTTGAAACGTGTTCTAGATTTTCCCAGATGTCATTAAATCAGTGACTTTTAAATACGGTGACGGTATTTTGTTGTTGAATCTATGTGTGTGTCTCGGATTAAAATTGATCATAAGGAAGGAACATAGTGGAAAGAATGAAAGAAAGCCTCAGAAAGAGTACATCACCACCGTCCCCAAATCAAACAAAATACATCAAAAATTGAAAATTAAAACTATAACAAAACCCAACATACACAAACACCCCACCCCACAAAAAACACGCACAAAAAGACAAAGGAAATGATCATAAAAGGACAAAACAAAGTACCGTATGATAAATCATGACGACAATGAGAAGACCAAAATGAATTTACTGGGAATCGAACTTACGATTCGGTGTTTTCTTGTATATATGTTTGATTCAAAGTCCTGTGCCTTACCAACTGAGCTGATTTCCACATGACAATTAGGAGTTCCATTTATATCATTATGTCAACAACTGGTGCAAATCTCAGTATTTCGTGTTTGTTCAACAAACGTATACATTACTATCAAGAGAGGGCGCTCACTACATAATCACTGGGCTCTGTTGACTTTTATGTCTATATATCGAATATCTACGGTATCTGTAAAACATCTCCTCCCGCAAATATCAAGACGAGAACATTGCTTAGCAGGCCAGAATCATTCTGATTATCCAGACAATCAAAATTGATAACGTCAAGGCTGGCACAGAAAAACCTCAATTGAATATGGGAAGTATTGCCATGCTGTTATGCTTGCAAGCACTTGGAACAAGAGTCATCAGAATCAAAAACATGCTCTAAGTAATTGTTACACACCGAAACGAGATTTAAAAAGGTCAAATAGGGCGAAAAGCTATGATGGAACACATCGTTGTTTCGATCCCCTTGTCCTGGCTAAAGAGCCAGAAGTCACGTATTATCATAATCAGAGCATACCCATCAATGTGAAATAGTATCAAATCGATAAACGGAGCTCAACATCTGAATCTTCAGTAGCTAAAGGAATAGGAGGGATAATCCCGCTTCACGATCCTCCACGTCTGATTATCCAGACGATCAACATTGATAACGTAAAGGCTGGCACAGAAAAACCTCAAATTGATCATGGGAAGTATCACCATGCTGTTATGCCTGCAAGCTCTCGGAACAAGCGTCCTCAGAATCAAAAACATGCTCTTAAGCAAGTGTATCACCGAAACGAGATTTAATAAAAAAAAATCCTTTAAAAGGAAACGGGCGCTCAAATAAATAATAACAGTATAGCCTTGAAGGCCGGGGGTATATATAATATGGCTGGTGTTTTACGGCAGATGAGCGTTGATTAAGAAATGGAAGACTGTGTGAAGTGTTTTGGTATACGAATTTAAAAAGTAGGAGTAGGCCTACATGTGTGAAGTGTTTTGGTATACGAATTAAAAAAGCAGGATTAGGCCTACATAGCAATTCATGGTTTAGCCTCGACACGTCGAAGGAAAGCAAATCAATACATACAGGTAGGAATATGGCCGGCGTCGGTAGCATGAACGATTCTCATTAGAGTAGTAAAGTGTTGCATTATATACATACAAAGGCAAATATAGATCTCTTAATTATTGATGTACATGTATCTAACCTGGCTACATATCTGAGCCAGATAAGTTTTTAAGTAGGTCTATTAGGGGGAAATCAAGATTTACAATTTTCAACTTTGTCACACGTCGGGTCCTTAAATATGAAAAACTAGTTTCAGTTTTCAACTTAATTTAGTATATATATGGTTTTCTCACAATTACCAAATATTACAATACTTCCAATCACAAAATGTCCTTATTTTATTTTAATATGAATTCAGTTTACACTAACCGAAGATTATACACCGACCAAATATACCTAACGGTTGGTTGGTTCGGTCAGTCGGGTTGTTTTGTTCTTTTTCCATCTTGAAAAAGAAGCTATTGACAAGCCTTTAAAAATGATTAGGCAATATTAATTTGCATGTAAAACCTCTTAAACCAATTTCTTTTAAAAAAAGAGTTACGCCAGTAGAACAGTTTTTGATTGGGGTTTTTGCCTTGCTATATTACATTTTCAGTATGAGCTCAACTGCCTTCTCATTTTTATCTTTTCATAATGAAAATATGAAATGAGCACGCGTCATGGTTAAAAGAAATATCATGGTCAAGGGTGTTGGTAGAGTGACCGGGGCCAGGTAAGGGTTTTGGTAATTATTGAGAAAAAAATGCTTCAATCTTTAGCACTGAACATCAATGACCCTTTAGCTACATTTGAAATTCAGTGAAAGTACAAACAAAGTGAGTCGAAATTGTCAAGCGTTTGCGTCCATTTTGCCCATTGGATTCACAGAAGTAAATTTCAAATTAAATTATTTTGGAGTCTTTGAGTCTTTCATAATTTTTATCAAAATAATAAAATAACAATAATTCCATGATTCCTCTTGTCAAAAACAAAAAACTATGTAGATTGTAGGATTTGTTTGATTCTTATGGAGTGTTCAAAAATACCTCATAATTAAAAATTACGCGTTAATCACTCTTACCCATAATTACATGGCCGGAGGAAAGCAACCCTCTCCCCGATGCGATGAATTTGTCCAGTATCCTTCGGTGCGTTTTTCACCACGGTCAAACCAAGTTCTTGGATTTGAACCAACCAATCATGAAGCACCTTATTACTGGTCAACAGGTCATTGAACTCGAAGAAATGCAGCTGTGATTCTCCGACGTCCGCACCCCAATACCTCAAATATGGTTCAAATGTTGTATCTCTTGCAGTAGACTTAAACGTGTAGCCTTGAAGCTCATCAGTGCTGTAGTGACTGATGTGGTCGTCGCACCAGACCACTTTCAACATCAGCGTCGACTCTCCGGGATTCGAACCGGTCTCGGCACAATTGACCAGCTGTGCATCACGAGGGAGCACCTCGGTATCCAACGCTGCGAAATCAGCGACACGTGAATGGCTGCTCGGATGGAAACAAGTTTCACATCGACAAATATCTCGCAGCCATACATAAGGATATGATTGGGAAACGTTAGCGTTAGCCCATGTGATGGTTACAGCTTTCGTATCGGCACATAATGCAAAAGAAACATCTGCATCCGAGATGGTTTGTCCAGACATGGCTCTGTAGAGTCTAGAATGCAGGAAAACTTGACTTTGAAGGGACGAATTTCGGACAACAGACTCATTAACGAGCGCCGTTTTGAAAGTTGAAACACTCGGTCTACATGTACTTGAACTTGTGGTATAATGCACACATTGTTGATAAGCCAAACTATGGACTTTCGATACAGACGCAATTACATGATAAGTTTTCCAATTCGCAAACATTCTACTCTGTGATGTTATCTTGCCAATTGCTGTCGCCATATTTAATATGATTATCACTTGTACACGGTATTTAGCTTAATGAAATAAGGTAATAGTAAAAGTACACTAGCAAAACACAGAAGCGAATCACTAGCACCAACTGTTACTGATACAAGGGCTAGATGGATGCCTTCATTTCAAAGAGTGTTGTGAAGCGAGTAGATTCAGTCTTAAAGTGAGTACTTTTAAGGCGAGTTGTGTAGTTGTTTGCAAAAGCGAGTTACGAAAAGACTGACTTGACGCTGAACCTTTTGAATTTATATATTTAAGTTGAAATTCTTTAAAAACTCTAAAATAGATTAATACTAATTCATTCAACAAATAATAATTATTAACTATAAAAATAGATAATAAATAATGAACCCCTCCAAAAAGTTGTGAAATTCGTATATTTTGTTATGTTCATAGCGTTTTGCACATCAATGAAAAGATATTGTGTTCGTCTTTTTTGTAGCAATCACTTGTTTCAGTCAGCTACTCAGTTCCAAAACAGCAACTTGCTTGAGTACATGGGGAGGTCTTTATCTGAATGTACCAATCATCACCATGTTGTGCTCAAAAGTAAATAGAGCAATAATTTACACTGAAGTTGTCACATATGAAACACTTCATTGTCCATACGACAGAGTTGTTATTTTGATCTCAAATAGTGGTGATTTGACACATTTTGATCGAGACCTCATCACACAATATTCTCGAACAAGTGATTGTTGTCAATGTATCATTGGAAAGGAGAACACATCTATTTTCCATTGGTATGTAAAACAATATCAACATAACACGAAATAGTCGACAATTTGGAGCTAAAAATCCCAATTCCGAACTTTCTGTAAGAGTGTTACGATGGAATCTAGAGTTATAACAAAAATGTAGTCAATTTCAAATAAAAATATGGTGAATCCTAAATAAGAGAAGAGAAAGGAAGAAAAGAAATATATTTTAAAATGTGTTGAAAACTGAACTACGTAACTGAATGTAACATAAACTTCTAACACAATGTAGGGGAATATGGGGCAACTGGACCGTGGGGCAAGTGGACCGAAATGAAGGATTTTGTAATTGTATGGGCATACTGCTTTCTTTTGAACAATACGACTTGTGTTGATACTTGACATATATCTTTACCTTCTACAATCCAAAACATTTGGAACGTTAGGGTATTTACACATGTGATTTTTTCTCCATATCTTTGAAGCTAACTCCTTGAGTGACTGATTGAAAATTCACAGATAGTATGGGCGATATATGAAGATGGGTTTAGATCATGTTTAATGTACTTTATATGATTGACAGATATGCAACAGTAAATATATACATGCAGTGCAGTCGTCTTAAGATACTAGGTGCATATTGCATTTGATGGGTGCTATATTGTAGTGCGCTTAGGGACTTTCCGAAATATGATTAAAACCATAGGTTGTGGTTGAAATGACCGTAAAATGGCGCATATTGCTAATTTGGGACATTGGTGGTTTGGATTTCCGATCAATATTATCATTTAAAGAATGCTTCAACTTAAATCATTATCACGGGTATTCATTTGGTAGAGTTATTAGTTCATGAATTTGCAAATAACAAAGTACACCATTTCTTACTTATCTAAAGACACTCGTCTACTTGTAGGACCCGAACGCCGTAATATTTGCGAATTCAAAGATACTCACTGGCTACAGAAATCTGTGTAATGGCTAAAAACAAAAATGCAGTTTTGCCTTTTTTTCTGAAATGTATTGGAGTTATTGATTATTATGACAAATGGTGGTATGTTTTAAAACATTTTGGCGTAAAATGTATTACGTCACAGGCGTGTTTTAATAACGTTTCATCTCGACAAAGTGCTACGTCATTTGCTTTTTGTGTATATCAACCGTTGGGTCATCATTGTCATAATTATTGACTGACTTCCCCTGTAACATGAAAAGCTGGCTAAATATCAAGATGGTTTATTATAAGTACTAAATGATGATTATATGAAGTAAATAAAATCATTAAAGAAAGGGGTATATATCGACAAATGTATGTGGCGTCTGAATATCACAACCATGTAACCATTTAACTAGGTTCATACCGTTTTATCTATAATAAACGTGCAGTCGAAAATTGCGCTTGCTTTGTACACCATTAGTATTACTGCTTTGCTTTTTACACGTTAACCCTAACCCTAGAACGTGGCAGTGGGGATGGAACGAAGAACAGGGGGAGGGGTTAAATAAACGAGGGCATCAATGATGCAGAACCGCGACATTTTTGCAGGTTTCATGTAAAAGGGAGCTTTAGTATATTCTACAATAATGACTCATAATAGATCTGGCCATGATGAAACTGGAATGATGGATGTTAAGCTTAGTTTATTTTCAATTGGACTTCACATTTTAGCAACAACTTTAACAGCCTATTTTACAACACGGCCTAAGATGACATTTAACCTTGTTAACATAATTATGCAGGGTCCCATGTTACAACTGTAACTCTTATAACCTAAGTGAGTTCCAATTGGACTTGAACTTATTGGTTGAAGACTGAGTGTTATTTTTAGAGTTACAGTTAAATAAATTAGTCGTTGCATTAAGGAGTTATAACTAATTCAATTTTTTTGACTAAAATATGCAAATTATCTAATTATCATATTTACACATATGCAAAGAGATCTAGCTTACAACAATTGTGCAGCCGATCATCTCCCTTCATACTAGTTAACTTGGAAGTGTATCACTCATTGTTACCAAGATATGCAAATAAGCTCATTAGCATAATTACAACCATATGAATTAGTATTAACTTTAATCAAAGATAGATCTAGCCATGTATAACCATCCTAGTTTGTAAGAGGTTAAGTCAGTCTATTCATTGAAGATTTATATTTAATTGAATTAGTCCTTGCATTAAGGAGTTACAGCCAATTCAAATATTCAGGCAAAATATGCAAATTAGCTAATTATCAAATTAGCACAAATATAAATGGGACATAGCTTGGACCATTGGTGGAGCTGATCATGTTTTACCATTCTAGCCAATTTAGAAGTGTATCACTTATTGTTTTCATGATTAAGCGCCAAAATAAAGATTTGACCAAAATATGCAAATAAGCTCATTAGCATAATTACAACCATATGGATCAGCATTAACATTAATAAAAGATAGATCTAGTCATGTATAACCATCCTAGTTTGTAAGAGGTTAAGTCAATCTATTCATTGAACATTTATATTAAATTGAATTAGTCCTTGCAGTAAGGAGTTACAGCCAATTCAAATATTCAGGCAAAATATGCAAATTAGCTAATTATCATATTAGCACAAATGTAATAGAGATCTAGCTTGGACCATTGGTGGAGCTGATCATGTTTTACGATTCGAGCCAATTTGGAAGTGTATCAGTTATTGTTTTCATGATTAAGAGCCAAAATAAAGATTTGACCAAAATATGCAAATGAGCTCATTAGCATAATAACAACCATACGATTCAGCCCTAACATAGATCAATGATAGATCTAGTCATGTATAACCCTCCTAGTTTTGTAGAGGTTAACTCAGTCTATTTCATTGAAGAGTTATATTTAATTGAGATAGTCCTTGCATTAAGGAGTTACACCCAATTCAAGTATTGAGCCAAAATATGCAAATTAGCTAATTACCATATTAGCACAAATATAAATGAGATCTAGCTTGGACCATTGGTGGAGCTGATCATGTTTTACCATTCTAGCCAATTTGGAAGTGTATCACTCATTGTTTTCATGATTAAGAGCCAAAATAAAGATTTGACCAAAATATGCAAATGAGCTCATTAGCATAATTACAACCATACGATTCAGCCCGAACATTGATAAATAATAGATCTAGTCATGTATAACCATCCTAGTTTTGTAGAGGTTCACTCAGTCTATTTAATTGAAGAGTTATATTTAATTGAGATAGTCCTTGCATTAAGGAGTTACAGCCAATTCAAGTATTGAGCCAATATGCAAATTAGCTAATTATCAAATGTATACAAATGAAAATGAGAGCTTGGTTGGACCAGTGTTGGAGCTGATCATGTCTAACCATCCTAGCTTAAGTTTATCTGTCATTGTACTCAAAGAGTAAGAGCTAAAACTAATACTATAGCAAAATATGCAAATGAGCTCATTAACATAATTACTAAATAATTATTATCCTCCATCATACATGAAATGGAATTATAGGCCTACTGTACTGTCCATAGAAGCAACAAAGGCCCAAACGTGTGTCTGTTGCAATTGGTTTTTTTCTGGTTATAATCACATGTTAGTTGTATGCATATTTTGTCAACCCACCTCTCCTTATTCACCACATCCAAACACAACCCCCAAAACGTATTCATTGAGCACGGAACCCGCAACACTGGGAACCACTAAAATAACACTTGGTACCACCAAACATGGTCATTTTGACAACCTACCCCTTATTCACCATATCCAAGTCCCCCGCCCCCTCACTTCCCTCGAGACAATCTTGATCATCAACAAAGTAAGTTCAGTTCTATTAGTATTTTTAGATTAATAGATTAATTTAATCAATGTATAAAAGTATGACTAAAGTTATGGTAAATAAGGCACCTGATAGGCTTCAATGTTTCTGCCCCCCCCCCCCCCATCCCCTCTCGAGACCATCTTGCCCATTAACAAAGTACAAGGTTCCTTTCACTTCTTTTTTTACTTTACATCAAAACTGTCAAATCAACTGGGTATTGAATAGGCCTAACTATCTTGCCCCCCCCCCTTATGTAAATCAAATCCGTGTTCAACCTCTTGAGATAATCCTCCGGCCCCTCTCACACCGAGACAATCTCCCCATCCATGCTCCTCCCACTGTCCCTCCCTCTAGAGTCAATCTCCCCTACTCCTCCCCTGTAACATGCGCTCTCCCTCCACCTCTCCAGACTATCTTTATCATGAACTCAGATGAGTCCAATTAGTGTTTTTAGATCACCGTAAATATACATTTTTTAATTGACTATCTACCTCTATTTCCCCCTGGCCCCTCCCCTTTACCCCTAACCCTCTCTAGGTTTTTTAGATCACAGTAAATGTATATTGTTTAATTTCATTGACTAAACAAACCTCCCCTCCCCTCCCTACCTAATCCACTTCTCAATTTATAATCAACAAAAGTTCAGTTCATTTTAGTGTTTTAGATCATTGTAAATATGTTTATATTAACTAAACTATGGAGATGATGGGTATCACGTATCTCCCCTCCCCTGCTCACTGCCCCAACCCCACCCTACCCCAATCTGAGACACATATATATTCTCAGCCCCAATACGGTAAATACTCCCTACTACCTCTTTAATAACCCCAATTTTAAGTTCGTATTGAGAACACACTTATTTGAGAAATTGAATAATAAAATGAGGACACACCCCTTGAGAAATGGTATAATCCTAATTAGTATTTATCTAGGCCAAGTGGTCACGTGGTCTTCTGTGTGTTCTGCATACATGTGCTTTGTGTATTTTTAACTCCAAACCATCGCCCACACGAAACACGTGCGAATCAGTATTAACACACTGCATACTATATTACAATTGCTATGCGTTCGCGAGTGGACGGCATACAAATATTATTTTAACAATACTAAATAGTATTTTAATTTGAATTTGTGAGCACATTTAATGAACAAACAAATAATATAGTGATGAAAGCAAGATAGAGTAATATTATGGACAAATAGTATTTAAAAAATCAGAATTTAGAGGCCCATTATGAATGCAATCTCAGTCATTGTACACTTACACAAAAAAATAGCATATGAATGGTTAATAAAAAATAAAAAAAGTTTTTGGGAAAGGGCGGCCGGCCGCCACATGAGTTAATGAATTGCTGTTGGTGATGATGGAAAATGAGATTTATTTGTGCAAAATCAATTTTTAAACAGTTGAAACTTTACTAGTTATTTCCTTACAATACTGCCTTCTCAATTGGCTTAATAAATAGTTTCGTGGTTTGTTAATTTTGGATTTCTGAGAGTTTACCAAGAAGTTTACCGAGAGGGAGGTGTATTAGTAATAACATCTCTCTGGTTTACCCAAAGGCCGCTACCAATTAACTATTATCTGCGTGTTATTATTGTTGACTTGTAAATGTAGTAATCTCGACTGCAAACAGCAACCGTCTTTACTGCTTGGAAGATATGTTTGTTTATCCATCGGACTTATCAAATAAGTCCATGGTTTATCCACCGTCTATGGTTTATCCAAAGCCGTCTCCTGCGGCTATCACACATGATCACTATAGCCTCGTGCTTGTATAATATCATTCAATATCAGCACAGTCCAGAATATGACGTATTTCATAACAAAAATTCACATTGCGTATGTATCCAAATCGATTTTCGAAACATTTGTTCCTACAAATCTAAGTAAATATGGTTCACAGTATTCTCGCGATTTTTGAGTGATAACCATACCTTAACGAAAAAGTAGTTAGCATTTTAAAATTACACACAAAAACGGAATGCATAACAATGACAACAGTGCCCGCAGATACGAGGCTAGTGATGCCCAGGATCACAATAACCCCGATGTACATCGCGGTTAAAAATGGGAAAAATTATGTCCGCCGGCGCCGGGAGTTGAACCCGGGTCGGCCGCGTGACAGGCGAGATATACTAACACTCAGCCACGGGGGTAGGGCTTCACAGGCTAAGAAATCGGAGACCATATATACCCGTAGTTTAGTGCTACAGGAGATAGAACTTGTGCGCGCGCAAGCCACGTGGTGCTGGCTGTGAGGTGACTGTGAGACGTAGTAGCGTTAGGGTTAACCACGAAAACTGTATAAAACATGGGTTTTTATGAGACCTGTATCATTTTTACACGTTAAATAATATGGAAATGAGTTTGTAAAGAAAATACTGCTTAGTTACCGTGTTGTCAATCAATGATTTCTGTGTATTCTAACCGTTGGAACATATAGGACCAGTTGCCCCAACGATGGGGTAACTGGACCGTGCCAAGTAAAGTTTTTAGTTAGTGGTAATTGGCCTTTTGTTTGGATATTTTTTAACATTGATTATATGTTATATGTAAACAGTTACATGGGTGATATTTTCATAGCAATTCCATAAATATTTACACGAGCTTTAAGCTTTTATATCATGAAATATGCTTAACCGGTCCAGTTGCCCCATCCTCCCCTATATCTTGAAAAGAGTAGCAATTAAAGTGCACACTATTCCAAAATTAATTCCAAAATTAATTGTAGAGGTAAGCTTCCACCTGAAAATTAGGTAAGAGTCAGATCAGAAAAGATAGTTAAAATAATACATAAAATATATTTGATAACTCCATCCATAAATCTCTCTGTAACTCCCCTTAAAATTACTCACTCCACTAATCAACTTACATAGATTTAATCACCCATATAATCCTTGCAATTCAGTCTATTGAGTCATTCGATTGTCCTTGTACATGTTACAAAACCCAATGCCAGCCAGTTATTATTAAGGGTCATGGTCATATTATGTAAATTGAACCAGCTAATGCATGGTACAAACAATGTTTTTGAATTGACTAGCAGAGCGATTAATGCAAGAGGGGATTGGGTCTGGTTAAAATGCAAGCAAAGCTGACATAAAATTGAAAAATATAATTTGAGAACTGCAACTGTGGGATACCAAAACGTGCAATCTTACTATTTCCTTGAAATCAAGTCCATAGGTTAGTAGTAAGTAATTAAAAAATTAAGAGCAACTTTGCGTACCAATCAATGCTTGTGTGGTGGATTTCGATCACGACAGGAGCATGCGCAGATGCGATTTTTGTGTAAGCATGGTAAGTGGTCTGTGATTTTGTCAATATTATATTTTTACTGTGATTTGTCGATCTGCATTAAATGCAAAAAGTAACAACGCCCCGGCTGGACTCGAACCACCAACCTTTCGGTTAACAGCCGAACGCGCTAACCAATTGCGCCACGGAGGTGATTATTTACTAGGCTGTTTTGGTTTGTCATGTTCACCCGTACACTTCCCCGTACACTTTCTTGCAAAGACGGGCATCGTTTTTTCTCAAATGTTGCTTGCATATTGCCGTTGCTGTCGCCTTTAATACATGTGCTGTCAGTTGAAATTGGAACCAACGTTTAATTTGAACTGTCTATTTTCAATAAAAAAATACTCCAATACGGGAAAAAAATCAGAAAAGCTCACAGACAACAAATAAGAACATCATTTTACTCGACGATGATGCGAGTGACGTCATTTAATGAGCTCATTAGCATAATTTTTGTCCGTGAAATGTACAATAGAGTTTTATAAGTGCAACCTTGCTCTTGTCAACACACCCTACCAAGAGGACGACTGCAGTGCAAATCTGTACGATTTTCGCCATGTAATGTATGTCTATGGCAGATTTCATTCCGTGGTATGAAGCTCTGAAGTTTACGTGGTCTTTGCTATCTCCAAGCAGATAAAGTAATACGTACATGGACTTTTTTTTGTAGACGAGGGTTCATTTCATGATTTAGTGAGGTTTAGAATGAGTTAGGATTCCTGTAATTTCGAAGACCACAGATTTTCAAAACGTGAATTTTCCAACATTGTACGACATAAATTTGGTCACAAAACGTGTTTAATACTATACATTTTACCGTTCTGCAGATGTTATTGACCCTCCTCTAAAATTCTACATGATTTTTAACAAATTTTGAGATGCCCAAATAGACCATTTTCCGAAGCTATTTCTAGCAAATATTGTAGTCACTGCGACTCCATTGTTTTCTTGCGTATAACAAAATATGACAAGCAGCGTGACCTCCCTACTGACTGAGTTGGGCGATTGAATGAATGAGTTATAGATGAATGAATAGATGAATGAATGAATAGGTGAATAAATGAAAACGTGATTTATTAAGCGCATTTCCAAAAGCACGATCAATGCGCTGTACAGTAATTATATAATATAAAAGATAAGCATAATAAAAAAAACCCATTCATTGCATCCGAAATTGACCAACAAATTACACCTGCGGAAATAGATGAGTTTTAAGCATCTTTTTAAAAGATCTGACACTGCATGCGGTGCGTTTGGAGAGTGAGAGATCATTCCACAGCCTTGGACCTAAAAGAGACTTGCCATAATCCAGCCGAGAGAGGACTGAAGATCTCACCGCATGTGCACAAGTTTCGTGATCAATAAATCGACGGATACGACGAATGTTCCGCAGGAGAAAATTAACTGTACGACATATGGAACTGACCTGCAGATCAATTTTGAGAAAGGTGTCAAATGTAACTCCTAAATTTTTGATGGAGGGGGAAGGTCAATCACAGATTCACCGATCTTGATGTTAACCTCAGACAACAAAACAAGCTGTCGAGGCGAGGAAATGAGGATAAACTCAGTTTTAGTGTCATTCAGCTTGAGCTTGTTTGCCAACATCCATTTCCCCACCTCGGCAATGCACATCGTTAGTCTGCTCTGCGCATCGTCGAAGTCACCAGGCACTTTCGGATCAAAACTAACATTTGGGTGTCGTCAGCATACACGTGGTAAGGAATATTAAAGCGGCGAAGGATGGCAGTCACAGGTTTGGAATACAGGGTAAACATCGGTGGACCAGCAACTGATCCTTGAGGAACACCGTATTTCAGTGGATGAACAGATGAGCAACTATCTAAAACACAAGCTCTACTAGTCCGATTAATAATATAAGAATTGAACCAGCTTAAAATACAGACGTCGATACCGTATTCACTATGAGCATATTAACAAGTACGCTGTGATCAATAGTATCGACGGCTGCTGACATATCTAATAAAACAAGCATGGCAATTTTACCTCTACAATGTTCATTTATAATGTCATTTTTTTACATGAAGAAGAGCAGTTTCAGTACTGTGAGCAGCTTTGTAAGCGGATTGGAATTCATCAGTAAGATTTTGGGATTTTAGGTGTTCATTGAGTCTGGAAACAGCGGGGTATTCTCGTGATCTTGCCAAGGGTGGGGTGGTTCGAAACTGGGCGGTAATATTTTATAGTACGTTTGGGTCAAGGGTCTGCTTATTAATCAGAGGAGTGATCACTGCTTTACGGAGAACAGATGGGAACAGACCAACTCGAAAATAATTGCTAACAACAGACAAAACAAAGGAACCATAATATCAACACACGCTTTTAACAACCAGGTGGGCATGGGATCCAAAAAAACTAGTTTTATTTGGAATTTTGGAAATTATCTTTCTAACCCCGAATTCATCAACATGTGTGAAGTTTATAAAAATGTCAACATTATCAGTATTGCACTTGCCTTTTGATTCATCACAATGAACATGACTTAACTTATTGGTATACACATTGTTACGATTAATGAAAGACGGGTTAAAACTGCAAAAAAATGCAAGCGAAGCTGACATAAAATTGAAGAATATAATTTGAGACCTGCAATTGTGTGATACCAAAACGAGCACATTCAATATTTCCTTTAAATCAAGCTTATACAGTCATCAAAAAAAGTAACTATACAGGTAATAAATGGACTTTTAACTCTAAAAATATTTATCCTACCTAAAAATATTAAATCATAAATTAGTTGAGAAATTTGTCTTCTTTAATATGGGATATTTCGCCCGTAGGATCGGTTGAATATTGAAGGAGTGCTAATCCAAAATGTAAGGTAAAGTCACAATTTCATTTTCACATTTCACATTTAAACACGGGGGAGAGTTTGACAGGTGGGGTGTGTGTGGCGTATTGATCCATCGGAACAATACGGCCGACTGTCCAACCTGCGCATGCATCTCCCAATTGCACTATCGGTAATAGATAAGGTACCCGTAGATGGGTCCGCGTGTAGAAAATAAAAATGTGAAAATGAAAATCGGAACAGACCATACATTTTGGAGTGTCACTTCCTCAATCATCATCCGATCCTAGCGTGCAATATCTCATATTAAAGAAGATGAGTTAATCAACAACTTTATATTTTACAATTTGTAGGTAGGATATATTTTTAGAATTAGAAGCCCATTCATTACCTGCATAGTTACTTTTTTTTGATGACTGTAGATTAGTAGTAGTAAGTAATTAAAGGGGATGTGGACCCTCAGGTACAGCCTCCGTAAAACTTCCGTAACTTCTTCATTATTCATTTAATCTATACAAAAGTATACAATTTTTGCAGAAAAGGGTTCAAAGAATCCAACCATGATCATGAAATTGATCATTTTGGAGAAAATTATAAAAAACACGATTTTTGACCCATTTTAGGTTCTGCAAATATAACTCAAAATATATTTTGTCAAATATTGTCATACTAGGGACGGACCTATTTTCTTTTACACGTCCCTATGCGGTTTTAGGGAAGGGTTCGGGGATTCTTTGTGGAGGGTGGGGTGTGTTGATACTGTCTCTTTGTTATAGTTAAAATCTCTGCTATACAGCTATGTACAACAGTGAATTTTCTTTGATTGGTAATCTCAAATACGTTTCAATGTGTATGACTACATGACTTTACCCAGCTTCAGAAAGTAGTTACTTGCATTACTCTTTACTCGAGAGCGCCTATGGAGAAGTCACTTGACATTCCCCTGCTACAGTACTACATTTTTCAATGAACGGAACGGTTAGCATTTGCTCTTTTAATTGTCAAGGGCTAGGCGATAAACGTAAACGGGCTGATGTGTTGAACTTTCTAAATACGAAAAAGTTCTCGATAGTCTGTCTTCAGGATGTACATTGGACTGGCGAAATGGAGAATCAGATTAAAAACTTGATTGGGAATTTAACTGTTATTTCAGTCACGGTTCCAGCAATTCTAGAGGTACGGCAATTCTTCTCAAAGAAAACTTTAAATTCGAGGCTCACGGTTACAAAAGTGATCCAGGCGAAAATTGAGTCATATTAGACATAACCTTTTCAGATCTCAGGGTTTCATAAGCCAACATTTATGGTCAAAATCAAGACGATCCCAGTTTCTAAAAAATTATCATGGATGAAATTGAGAGCTACAATAACGCACACAGCATTATGTCCGGTGACTTTAACTTAGTCCAGCAGTCTATCTGGATACGATGAACTAGTGTAGGCAATCCCAAGGCAAAGAAAGAAGTTCTTAATGTGATGAATGTTCACGATTTAATTGATCCATGGAGGGAGCACCCTACAGCCCGGAGATACACATGGCGACAACCACCCCCTTTAAACAAGGGCGACTGGATTTCTTTCTCCTTTCTCACGAGATGTTCTCAATGGTAGGCAATACTGACATCTTGCCAGGCTATAGGTCTGACCAATCGATCCCTACAGTTAGTTTCGCTAAGCAAACGCCGCATAGAGGTAGAGGTTATTGGAAGATCAACAATTCTTTACTAATGGACTCAAAGTACATCCAGGTAGTGAAAGATCCAATTGGCGAAATTGTCAAACAGTATGCCGTGAGTCTATACTTCAGAGAAAATTTGAAAAAATATTCCGGGCGAAGAGATGCAATTCAACATCAAAGATCAACTTGTACTTGATATTACCTTGGTTGATATTAGAGGCAAGACTATTCCGTATGGTGCAAATATCAAAAAGGAAAAGAGAGAAGGAGATGAAATCACTTGAAGCTGAGACTATCCGAACTGATCACACGCTTAAATCCCAAACATAGGACGGCAGACACGCTCATGAAAGATCTCAAATCGGCCAACACAAAGTTACAAGAGTTAAAAGAGGTCCATAGGGAAGGAGTTAAAATCAGCGCCAGATTTCAAAATCTTGAATTTGGTGAAAAACCGTCCAAATACCGTTCTCAATTTTGAAAAGAAGAACTATGTCAACAAGTTTATTAATTTTCTTGAAAAACAAAATGGTATTAAAACTAACAGCCAGAAAGAAATACTTGACGTACGAGAACTTAAACAGTGATAAGGAAATGGAAATCGACACGTCGTTGCTTGATACGATTCCAAACATACACACATTATTGGAAGACGAAGCCTGCCAAATTGATGGTGTCCTAGAATATGATGAAGTTTTCAATGCTCTTAACCCTAACTCCCACGGCTATGTGTTTGCGTGTATCGGGGGGAGGGGGAAAAAGTACAATTTTTTTAACCCGAAAAATCACCGAGCACCCCCCGGGAGTCGATCCCGGGACCATTCGCAACCAAGTCTGTGCCCCTATCAACTGAGCTAACTCCCCAGCGCACATGCGGCCACAAACTTCGTGGCCACTTATGCCTGCGGTAGGTGACGTAATCGAGCCAATGCAGCAGCACGCGCGTGGAGATAGTTTTATTTTGGATGATTTTGTATGGTCTAGTGGGGTTAGGGTTATGGAACATTGAAAAATTGTGTTAATTAACCCTAACTCCAACGGCTATGTTTTTGCGTATATCGGGGGGAGGGGGAAAAAGTACAATTTTTTTAACCCGAAAAATCACCGAGCACCCCCCGGGAGTCGATCCCGGGACCATTCGCAACCAAGTCTGTGCCCCTATCAACTGAGCTAACTCCCCAGCGCACATGCGGCCACAAACTTCGTGGCCACATATGCCTGCGGTAGGTGACGTAATCGAGCCAATGCAGCAGCACGCGCGTGGAGATAGTTTTATTTTGGATGATTTTGTATGGTCTAGTGGGGTTAGGGTTAAGTCGATACAAAATAACAAAACACTAGGTCCGTATGGTTTCACGGTTGAATTCTTCAAGTTTTTTTGGAATGATCTTTCGTCATTCATCATTCGTTCGCTGAACAGTGCATTTGATAGGGGATCGTTTTCACATTTTCAAAACTTAGGTGTTATTACGCGTCTTCCTAAAGGCAATAAGCCGCGTCAAAGCTTCTATGTGCATTGCTAACAGAGTTAAGTGTGTTCTCCCTAAGCCTATTGAGAATAACAAAATGGTTTTATAGTTTGGTCGTTTTATCGGTGAAAACATTCGAATTATTTATGATATCATCCTCCACTCTGAAGTGAAATCAATACCTGAGATGCTGCTTCTTATAGACTTTGAGATGGCTTTTGATACTGTATCTCATAGTTTTATTTGTAAGATTCTTAAGCGTCTTGGCTTTGGTACTTCAATTCAGAAATGGATTAGACTCCCAAGGCTGAATCTAGCCTGCTTAATGGCAATATGTCTGATGGATTCTTTGTCAACCGGGGTTGCCGTCAAGGAAACAACCATGATATGAAGGGCATTGTTATTGATAACAATGAGTTTAAAATCACACAATACGCCGATGATACCACATTTATTCTTGACGGTAGTAAGAGGTCGCTTCTTGTAGAAACTTTAAATATTTCTTGATCAATTTGCGGCCACGTCTGGGTTATGAATCAATAGCAATAAAACAAATGCTGTTTGGATAGGCTCTAAGCGGAAGGAGCAGCCTTAAGTAATATTCTTAAACAGCTAAGAAAGTGTAAGCAATCTCACACTCATTGGTTCTCAGAGAAATCGGCGACATTTAGATGAGACCAGGGGCGTAACAGAGGTTGGTTGTCAGGGGGGGGGGGGGGGGGGGGGGGGGCACAGCCAAAAAAAATCCTGGTTAGAATAATACCGTCCCGGAATTTTTCGTAAAAGGTTGCCCCAAATTTTTTCCCAGTCAGTCACCTCGTGAATTTCACGTAAGTGTGGGGGGGGGGGGGGGGGGGGGGGGGGGGGGTAGAGTCACAAAATTTCTTTCACCTTTTTTTCTCCTTTTCTTTTTCTTTTTCCTCCCTTTTTCCTTTCTCTCTCTCTTTTCTTTCCCTTTTCCCCTTCTTTTCCTCTTTTCCCTTCCCCAATTTTTTCTGGTGGGTAGGTTTAATTTCCTTCTAGTGCATGATGCTTCATGCTCAATAACGATACTTAGGAGTACCAAGCGGTTCCATAAAAAAAACACTTTCTATACGTTCTATCAACTGAACAACAGAGTACCAAGCGGTTCCATAAAAAACACTTTCTATACGTTCTATCAACTGAACAACAGATACCGTACTCCTAAGTATCGTTACTGAGCATGAAGCATCATGCACTAGAGAGAATACCATGCGGTTTATAACTCTCTTGTCATGCAGTTCAATCTATACTATCTTCTATTTACATGATTTAGGCAAAGCTGCACCATGATAGATATGATAGATATCTTCTATTGATATAGAAGCTCCCTGATCAAAACAAGATTGATCTCTAAAAACACCATAGTATCCAAAATATATATATTGGATAAATCTCTTGTTAAACTCAAAGCTGAGTTACAAAAACCCGCCTCTGTCCAACAATCAGTTAGAAACAACTCGGGAAACAACCAAGGATTTGTATTTACCCAATTAAGAATTCATAGACAATGCTACTAAAAGCATTTAGACATACCATCTCCCATTCATCGCTGCAACAAACAGTTATACTTCTATGCAAAGACAACATAGACTACAAAGAATATATCTGTAAAACATCTCCTTCCGCAAATATCAAGACGAGAACATTGCTTAGCAGGCCAGAATCAATTATGATTATCCAGACAATCAAAGCTGATAACGTCAAAGGCTGGCACAGAAAAACCTCAATTGATCATGGGAAGTATTGCTATGCTGTTCTGCTTGCAAGCACTTGGAACAAGGGTCATCAGAATCAAAAACATGCTCTAAGCAAGTGTTACACCGAAACGAGATTAAATAAAAATTCCATTAAAATGGAATGGGGGCGGTCAAAAGGCGATATGATGCAAATAGAAAGAGGCAAAATAGCAGCATTTGTAAAAGTGCTATGTTATGCGGCAGATGAATCAAATCCCAAAGATGCTAATTGTGAAAGAATTTTGTGTTGCATGAATGTAAAAGAAATATATATTACAGCATAGTTTATTTGTGTATCAATACATAGGCATGTCAGCGCGCCACGTAATTGCGCTTGTTTACTGGAAGTGCCAGAGTACCAATAAACATGTGGAGATACATACATGTGATCAATGATTGCAGGTTGTTTTAAGTTACATCGGTAGCGAGCCGAACCCTATAGCGCGGAATTGGCAAAATGATGAAATTTAGGTCTTTCTACATACAGATGGAGGCAGCCATGTTTGATATTTGTAGTCTTTTATGCCACATTCGTAAAATATATGTACCATAATGCAGCATAGTTTATCAGTTTCCCGCAGCCTGTGATGGAGTCAAAGGTGTGTTTTTTAGTCTGTTGATGTATTGGCAATACGGTACTTCCAACAGAGAGACAAAATAGTTAATACTTGTTTGAAGGAGAAACCATGCAGATAGGACGTCAGTCAACATAGCAAGTGTTCTGATACTAAGGAAGAATATGGCACTGCCTGAACATGTAACCGTGTATAAAATCATAGAAAGCCATAGAAAGTACACAGACACAAGCATGAATTGTAATTTTGTTTTATAACCATTTCAATACAAGAATTTGTTTGCCCACTCAAATATTGAAATTGAAATAAAGAAGGTTTTTTTAATCAGGAATGACAATTTTGTGTGCGTCTTGATATATTAAAGAAAGGTTTTGTTTTCATTAAATTCCATGTTTATTTGGGAACTAATAGCTCTGATCTGGCAATACATAAATCAAGCCAAATATAAATATAATGTAGGTCTAGCCTTTACATCATGTAACCTATTTTTACATAGAGTTGTGGCTTCGTGAAAATACAGAAAAATAGGAAAGGGTCAATTAGTTTTAAAAATGTTTAAATTCAGTAAGACAAATGCTCCCTTCCACTTATGTCTAGAAAATCGTAAATGGAAGTATCTTGGGCAAGCGCTATACCGTTTATAGTTTATAGGGAATTTTTTTCGTTTGTGTATGGAAAATACAGCATTTCCATAGTATATTGGTATTAACCAGATGATTTAACTTACTCCCCATTCCGGAAAAATGTTTACAAAACATGCCTCTTTCTTTTCAGACGATGGTGGACACGAACGGCCTTACATTTTGAATTTCCGTTGGTTTCAATGTAACAATGGATTTCGATTATGTGAGCCCATAAAATTCATCACACGATGGAACTAAATTATTTCATCCTAAAACCGCTGGAGTTGAATAACCAACTCCATGCAGTGTCAGTATCATTTTTTGAATTTAATCCGTTGTTAGCGTTCGTCCCATTCACTCCCATTCACTTGATCACGTAACCTCGTCCGGCATCGTCTGTTTCTTTTAGACCGCCCCTATTATACTGCCCTCTATTATTTTATAATGACATCATCGTATTCATCGATAGAGGGCAGTATTATCAAATTACTAACAGGTATGAGAGATAGACTATGTCAAGATGGCAGCCCCCGCGTATGTCTAGAAACACCAAAATGTGCAACTTTTCGCAATTCGATGCTATAAGGGACGGCTCGCTGCACGATCCGCCCCCAAAAAGGTCAAATAAGGCGAAAAGCTATGATGGAACAAATCGTTGTTTCGATCTCCTTGTCCTGGCTAAAGAGCCAGAAGTAACGTATTATCATAATCACATCAATGTAAAATACAGGGTGGTTCAATAAAACGTTGACAGTTTTTTGTAAGCCATTTTTTAAAACATTTTGTAGATTAAAAAAATTTAAAAAAACAAAAAAAACAAACAAAAAACCAATATTTTTATCAACTACATGATCTTGCTGAAAATATCGTTACAAATAACCTTACGGTTGCAAAATAACAGCTATTTGAACAAAGTCTCTCCCATTTCACTCTGTCCACGGGTACTGATTTCGCGACGTTACATTGAATACTGAATGATGAATTACATGCAAGTAATCTATGCTGCCATTAAAGTGATCATATGTCGTTATTGCATGGAAGTACGATTCTTCCATGGTTATTGTGAAGACCAATTTATTAAGTAGAGCCAGCGCTTGGGCAAACGACGTGATGAATATTTTAAACGATAGCTGGCTGTCGATTAAAGGTATATGACCCGATCACTTTTTTGGGGCTATGATTTTTTTCACATCAAGATATTTTGGTATCAGAAGAATCCCCATATTTTTCTCATTATGTCTGTAAAATATTAGGGGCCAGAAATGTTTCATTTGGAAATTATAGGCTAAAATGTGGTGAATTCCTGCCAAAGGTGGTTAACCGCCAACCAGTCTGTGTACTACTTAATGTGCACATGTCTTTTGATCTTGCGCTTCTAAAAATAGAACCATTGGAGTTATGCAACTCAAACTTTGGAATGCATAAGGATGACCTTTCATGTAAAATAGAAAACATCAAGTTGAAAATCGGGTCATCTACCTTTAAGAGGATCAGACGGTGAATATAAAGAGTGTGATATAAATTATAAATGATAATTTCTTCCATTCATAATATACATCCGCTCAAAACATGTATTCAATGGCCTCTGCAGGTGGTAATGAACATTGATGAAGCGTTGCCTGGAAACGGATAAACACACACTGACACGCTGCATTATTCCAAAATATCCCTAGTAGTTTTACATTTTCAAAACGTCTTTGATTAGAAAAGGTTACTGGATAGGATTGAAGAAAAGGCCTTTAAATAATTTTATCACCACCGTTCTTCTCCGAAACTAATTTGAAACAGTGCAATTCTAGAATTTCGGATGGTCCAAAATATAATGAGTTTTATAGGAACGTAAATTGCCAACACTTTGAAGATCATGGCCTGGATTTCTTGACGTTCAATATCTGGATGGTCCGTGAATGACTTATTATGTTATATGTACCCATATGATAAACTTAATTGAGTGTATCATGTAAATTTTTAATAAAACATGTGTTTCAGATATTAACTTGTTTTATTATTATCTTTTAAGTTCAATGTTGTTTCCAAAAATGATGTAAGATTGGGGGAGGGGAGGGATGACAGCTTATCGCTGCCTAACAAATGTGTGCACAGCTGAGGTTTTCCTTATTTTAGGCCCTGTAAAAACTTGCCAGCCAGCGAGATCGTTATGACTTAAAAAATCGTTTGCCAGACAGGAAATCATTTGATAAGAAAACAGAACCAGCCAGATTCTAAACATCATGGGAGCAGATATTTGCCAGGAAACCTCGTTGGGTGTCCCTGAAATTGATCATGGGAAGTATCACCGGGGTATCACCATGCTGTTATGCTTGCAAGCTCTCGGAACAAGGTCCTCAGAATCAAAAACATGCTCTAAGCAAGTGTATCACCGAAACGAGATTTAATAAAGAATCCTTTAAAAGGAAACGGGCGCTCAAATAAATAATAGTATAGCCTTGTAGGCCGGGGATATATATATAATATGGCTGGTGTTTTACAGCAGATGAGCAGTGATTAAGAAATGGAAGACTGTGTGAAGTGTTTTGGTATACGAATTAAAAAAGTAGGAGTAGGCCTACATGTGTGAAGTGTTTTGGTATACGAATTAAAAAGTAGGAGTAGGCCTACCTAGCAATTTATGGTATAGCCTCGACACGTCGAAGGAAAGCAAATCAATACATACAGGTAGGAATATGGCCGGCGTCGGTAGCATGAACGATTCTCATTAGAGTAGTAAAGTTGTGCATTATATACATACAAAGGCAAATATAGATCTCTTGATTATTGATGTACATGTATCTAATGTGGCTACATATCTGAGCCAGATGAGTTTCAAAGTAGGTCTATTTGGGAAAAATCAAGATTTACAATTTTCAAGTTTGTCACACGTCGGGTCCTTAAAAATGAAAAATATAGTTTCAGTTTTCAACTTAATTTATATAGTATCAATATGGTTTTCTCACAATTACCAAATATTACATTACTTCCAATCACAAAATGTCCTTAGGGGAGACGTCAAAACTCGACCGCCCGTTGACCGCCGGTTACGGGCGGTTCCGCCCGGTTCTTTCAAGGCAAATGTTTTACTGGTATATGAATATTCGCGCATGCAACACTGAACAACTGCCGGTGGACTTAATGCTGTAACCGGACCAATTTACACTATCAATCTGTTACTTTGCGGTCATAATAGCTCTCTCTATAATCGTTCTATAAAAAAAACCCATTCATAGACTTTCGGTATTGATTTTAAAAAGTTAATTGAGCTATAAACAGATTGAAAAAGCCAACCCCAGCGAAAATCAATAGCTTTATTGTACTGGTTGTCAACTGAGCCCATTGCTTCAAGATTTTATTGCTCACGCGTGTGACGAGGCACTATCAACCGGTCGTGTTCACCAGAGTGTAACTATTTGACCTAATTATGTGTGTATATTATAACAGACGACACGTTTTGTGAGAACCGGGCGGAACCGGCCGTAACCGGCGGTTGCCTGGCGGTCGAGTTTTGACGTGATCCCTTATATTTTATTTTAATATGAATTCAGTTTACACTAACCGAAGATTAGACACCGACAAAATATACCTAACGGTAGGTTGGTTAGGTCAGTCGGGTTGTTTTGTTCTTTTTCCATCTTGAAAAAGAAGCTAATGACAAGCCTTTAAAAATGATTAGGCAATATTAATTTGCATGTAAAACTTCTTAAACCAATTTTTTTTAAAACAAGAGTTACGCCAGTAGAACAGTTTTTTGATTGGGGTTTTTGCCTTGCTATATTACATTTTCAGTATGAGCTCAACTGCCTTCTCGTTTTTATCTTTTCATAATGAAAATATGAAATGAGCACGCGTCATGGTTAAAAGAAATATCCTGGTCAAGGGTGTTGGTGGAGTGAGCGGGACCAGGTAAGGTTTTGGTAATTATTGAAAAAAATGCTTCAATCTTTAGCACTGAACATCAATAGCTACATTTGAAATTCAGTAAAAGTACCAACAAAGTGAGTCGAAATTGTCAAGCGTTTGCGTCCATCTTGCCCATTGGATTCACAGAGGTAAATTTCAAATTAAATTATTTTGGAGTCTTTGAGTCTTTCATAATTCTTGTCAAAATAATAAAATAACAATAATTCCATGATTCCTCTTGTCAAAAACAAAAACTATGTAGATTGTAGGATTTGTTTGATTCTTATGGAGTGTTCAAAAATACCTCATAATTAAAAATTACGCGTTAATCACTCTTACCCATAATTACATGGCCGGAGGAAAGCAACCCTCTCCCCGATGCGATGAATTTGTCCAGTATCCTTCGGTGCGTTTTTCACCACGGTCAAACCAAGTTCTTGGATTTGAACCAACCAATCATGAAGCACTTTATCACTGGTCAACAGGTCATTGAACTCGAAGAAATGCAGCTGTGATTCTCCGACTTCCGCACCCCAATACCTCAAATATGGTTCAAATGTTGTATCTCTTGCAGTAGACTTAAACGTGTAGCCTTGAAGCTCATCAGTGCTGTAGTGACTGATGTGGCCGTCGCACCATACCACTTTCAAAATCAGCATCGACTCTCCGGGATTTGAACCGGTCTCGGCACAATTGACCAGCTGTGCATCACGAGGGAGAACCTCGGTATCCAACGCTGCGAAATCAGCGACACGTGAATGGCTGCTCGGATGGAAACAAGTTTCACATCGACAAATATCTCGCAGCCATACATAAGGATATGATCTGGAAACGTTAACGTTAGCCCATGTGATGGTTACAGATTTCGTATCGCCACATAATGCAATAGAAACATCTGCATCCGAGATGGTTTGTCCAGACATGGCTCTGTTGAGTCTAGTATGCAGGAAAACTTGACTTTGAAGGGACGAATTTCGGACAACAGACTCATTAAGGAGCGCCGTTTTGAAAGTTGAAACACTCGGTCTACATGTACTTGAGCTTGTGTTATAATGCACACATTGTTGATAAGCCAAACTATGGACTTTCGATACAGACAAAATCACATGATAAGCTTTCCAATGCGCAAACATTCTACTCTGTGATGTTATCTTGCCAATTGCTGCTGTCGCCATATTTAATATGATTATCACTTGTACACGGTATTTAGCTTAATGAAATAAGGTAATAGTAAAAGTACACTAGCAATAAAACACAGTAGAGCTCAGTAGCGAATCACTAGCACCAACTGTTACTGATACAAGGGCTAGATGGATGCCTTCATTTCAAAGAGTGTTGTGAAGCGAGTTGTAGATTCAGTCTTAAAGTGAGTACTTTTAAGGCGAGTTGTGCTGAACCTTTTGAATTTATATATTTAAATTTAAATTCCTTAAAAACTCTAAAATAGATTAATACTAATTCATTCAACGATACGTTTCGATTGGAGGAGATCATTGCAAGGCAAAAAGGGAAGCTGGTATTTCACTCCAATAAATGGAATGATGCTAAAAATATTATGTTCTAGCTATGAATACAATTGTTTTCACATCACACAAGTAGTGTTTTTCTGCATTTTTTTTTTTGAACCTGCCTTGTATTTTTTATGTTTTTTCCAAGTGTTGGGGTTTTAGTTACAAGCCTATTGGACATGTAATTGGTAGTTCAATCTTCCGCCATTTTGTTCACCACTGTTAGACTCCATAATAGGCTGGTAACTGAAGCCTAAAAGCTTGGAGAATGAGTCTTGTCATTGGTATTTTGTAATTTGTATTTGCTATTGTTATTATTGTTTTTGTTTGTGCATTTATGTCTTGTAAAGAAGAAGAAGAAAATTATTAAAACATATCGCTATCACCAGGGGCGAGAAATAGAAAGAAAAAAAATTCATTCAACAAATAATAATTATTAACTATAAAAATAGATAATAAATAATGAACCCCTCCAAAAAGTTGTGAAATTCGTATATTTTGTTATGTTCATAGCGTTTTGCACATCAATGAAAAGATATTGTGTTCGTCTTTTGTAGCAATCACTTGTTTTAGTCAGCTACTCAGTTCCAAAACAGAAACTTGCTTGAGTACATGGGGAGGTCTTTATCTGAATGTACCAATCATCACCATGTTGTGCTCAAAAGTAAATAGAGCAATAATTTACACTGAAGTTGTCACATATGAAACACTTCATTGTCCATACGACAGAGTTGTTATTTTGATCTCAAATAGTGGTGATTTGACACATTTTGATCGAGACCTCATCACACAATATTCTCGAACAAGTGATTGTTGTCAATGTATCATTGGAAAGGAGAACACATCTATTTTCCATTGGTATGTAAAACAATATCAACATAACACGAAATAGTCGACAATTTGGAGCTAAAAATCCCAATTCCGAACTTTCTGTAAGAGTGTTACGATGGAAATCTAGAGTTATAACAAAAATTTAGTCAATTTCAAATAAAAATATGGTGAATCCTAAATAAGAGAAGAGAAAGGAAGAAAAGAAATACATTTTAAAATGTGTTGAAAACTGAACTACGTAACTGAATGTAACATAAACTTCTAACACAATGTATATCTTGAAAAGAGTAGCAATTAAAGTGCACACTATTCCAAACATTTTCAAGAGCTCTCAAAATTAATTGTAGAGGTATGCTTCCACCTGAAAATTAGGTAAGAGTCAGATCAGCAAAGATAGTTAAAATATACATAAAATATATTTCATAACTCCATCCATAAATCTCTCTGTAACTCCCCTTAAAATTACTCACTCCACTAATCAACTTACATAGATTTAATCACCCATATAATCCTTGCAATTCAGTCTATTGAGTCATTCGATTGGCAATGTTACAAAACCCAATGCCAGCCAGTTATTATTAAGGGTCATGGTCATATTATGTAAATTGAACCAGCTAATGCATGGTACAAACAATGTTTTTGAATTGACTAGCAGAGCGATTAATGCAAGAGGGGATTGGGTCTGGTTAAAATGCAAGCAAAGCTGACATAAAATTGAAAAATATAATTTGAGAACTGCAACTGTGGGATACCAAAACGTGCAATCTTACTATTTCCTTGAAATCAAGTCCATAGGTTAGTAGTAAGTAATTAAAAAATTAAGAGCAACTTTGCGTACCAATCAAAGAAGAAGAAAAAAAATGTTGGCAGACTTCAAAAAAAAGTTTTTCTTTTTTCTTTCTGTCAACCCTGAATCTAATCGACCCTTTCTGTCAACCCTGAACCTAATCGACCCTGAATTGACCCCTATTTCTTAGGCTGATTCCCGGTACCCAGAATCCCTTTTGGATGAGTTGTGTGGAGCCCATTGATGCAGGGACCAAGCAAACTCGACGGCATTGAAGAACGGTAATCATTTAGTCGTTAAAAACCTCTAAAATCTCCAGAAATCGTGAGCGTAGAATTACATCGATGGTATCAAAATAATCCGTAAGTATAGTTCTATAAGTAAGGATAACTTAAATTTAACTACCAGTAAATTTATTTTTTGTTATGAAACAAATACGACGTAGGAAGTCAATGCTTGTTTTTGTAGCTAATCACAAGCAACCTCTATCGGAAAATTCCCGTAGTATTTCATAAAATTCCTTCGAAATAGATTTAATAAATAATTCATCATTATGCCAACGAGCGTCTACTACATTTGTGGCACCAAGACATCGACGAAATGGAGCAATCTGAGTTCGTATGAGAGAGATTTTGAGGGATTTTCCGGTGTGTATCAGCGGACAAAAATGTACGGTGCCAAATTCAGCAGTCACGCCGTAAGTTTGCACTAGTGTGATAAGGACAGCCGGCATAATGTGGGAATTGCATTTGTTCCAGTCTTCCTCGCATTCGATGAAGCTGCAACAGAAATTGACTTATTAAATACACATCCAGCGACGTATCTTTCCTGATCTCCAGCAGACATCTGAATCTGATAAAGGTAAGCCTGCATGTATGGATGCATTAGGCTATAGGCATGATCATAGACATAGCCTCATAGGATAGGCCTACATATAAAAATACAGTATCTATATTTGCAGTTTAAACACAAATTTGAATCGTGAAATAAATATAAAATGCAGTATAAATGTGTTCTAAAAAGGTAAATATTTTGCGTGTCCACCGGGTGAAATCAATTAAAAAATTGTAAAATGACAAACGCTAAATAAAAACCCAAATCACAGCATTGTTCGCAACAAAATAAATTCACGTAGATGAAAAAGGTTGTAAATCGCCTTTTGTGAACTGTACACAACTCAAGGCTGTGAAAAAAGATCAACCATGCACGTACGGACGCAGTGTGTGCACTGTGTGAAATAAACTTAAAACAATTATAAAACAACAAACGCAGTATAAAATCCACAAAGTAGTCCTATTTAGCGCAGCGTTGTTCACAATAAAATTCAAGACAGAAAAAAGGTTTTGAACCATACAAAAATTCAAAACCGTGAAAAATAGTTTTGAACTGTACAAAATTCAAGACCGTGAAAAAAAGGTTTTGAACCATACAAAATTCAAGACCGTGGAACAAAAGATCATTTATAAATTATACGGACACGGACGGAGCACGGTTAAGTTGATGATAGACCCACACAAATACCGAGAAGTCAGAAGTCATATTCTAATTTCAAAATTAAAAGTTTTTATGGTTATTTAATAATTGTTGTTATTGTTGATGAACTTATTTTTTATTAATCTTTTTTATTATTTCACAATTACAGATTCTGCAGACGACACTGTAGATCTCGGTTTTGAACCAATAGAACCAGTCAACAAAGACAACACGCATATCAGCACAACAGATGTGAGGATAAAGGTAAGCTTTTAAATAAAATAATTAAAAAGACATCTTCTTGTCAGTCGTGTAGGTCAGGAAGTTGGTGGACTGTAAAAACAAAATTACAAGCAAAAAGTCTGATATCTTGGTATAGACAAATTAATTAATAAAATCTCTCATGATGTCCGTCCATTCAGAACCAAGCCAAATTTTGTCTTTCGTATTAATTTATTGAATATTACATTAATAATAATATGTTGGCGGCCTAATTCAAGAAGATTGAATTACTTTTATAGTGAAATTTAATTACCAAAAGGACAAATGCTTTAGTCCTATCGTATAATAATACCACCAATTAAAGAAATTTTGTCAAACAACCATGGTGCTCTTTTACATCGTACATTGTACACTGTACGGAAATGACAAATTTTTTGATTTCAATTGTTTGAAAGTTTAACATTTTTTTGTGCCACATCACAATAGTCAATATTCAAAATTTTTCGATATATATGCAATTGAGCAAATTTTATTTTACCACCCGCCCTAGAAAATGGTTTGTCCCGGCCAGTTTCCTGTTGGGCCTTTGTTACGTTTCACGCATGCATGTTTGGCTCATCCCGGCACACCCTTTCAAGTTTCGCGGGTTTTCTTGTGGCGTCTCCTTTGGTATCATTATTTATGTTCATGCCAAGGCATGCGAGAGGTTGTTTCCTAATAGTTAGCTCAATCAGATTTTTTTTTCTTCTCCTTTATAGCTACTCTGCATGCCGTCACCATTGTTTTATCTTAAACATGGTGGGCCTTTACTCTATAGGACATTCTCAACTTATTTGTCTCCTCCCTAGTAGTTTAAACTCAAGGGAGAGGACATTTTAAGTTAGGAATGTTAAGAAGACATATACAAAGCTCATTGTATATAAGTCACTCTAAGTCTAGAATGGCATTTGGTTTTCCGTATTAGTCCATTGGATTAATTTTGTTCTTTCCCAGAGTCATCTTAGTTACGAAAGCAAGCTAGCTTTCTTTTAGCAAACAGTTTCATAAACCTGAAGTTTCATAGTCATGAATTACCGGGTGAATTACAACAAGTCGCCTCCATCGATCATCTTTTAAAGAACGGCAAGACATGCCTTCTGTCATCGTTTTAAATAACTATCATTAAGCCAGTTCGCTTTTTGATTTATCGTAAGATAAATAGACCTACTGCCTTCTCATATAAGTTCAATATGAGCATACATGCCGCGTGTCTTTTAGTCCAATACGGAATAAAGCACATTAGGCCTACACAACATTCAGCTAGACATTTAATTGTCAGATTTTAATAAGATATACTTTCCTAGTTTGAAAATTTATCATTCTAAATGTCGGAGAAAGAGCCAGCGTTTATCATGTTTCATTCGGAAGCTTTTACCGTGTGACATAGAATCATATATATTTTGTGAGATAAGACAAAATAGGAATTTCAAGTCTAGAAATTCAGTGTTGTTTGTTTTAACAACACATCTAATAAGTTTTGCCACGACAAAGATTTTGTCGGACACGTTGCCTTCAGTTGATTTTCTTTTAAATCATCTTCATCAAAGTTTTCTGTTTTGGAATGCTACTTATTTTAGATTTTCTAGTTTGAATTTCTATTGTAGCATTTAAAATCGGTGGTTTTAAAAGAGTTAGTTTGGTCGTCCGAAAGCAGGTACCCTTGTTACCCTCCCACCCCCTTTGTAAAATTCTAATTTCTTTGTTCTATTTTCCCCATTTCACCTTGTTTCATTTAACATAGATTCACAGCCCAGCAAGGAACCACTGCTTCAGGAGGGACAATAATATACGGAATGCAGATTGACGTACAGCGGCGACCGGGAATGGATCGCTAATATCCTTGGCCTTCAAAAAATAACATGCAAGTACTTTTGCCCCCATTTTGTGACATTCACCCACTGAAGATTCAAGCGCGGATAATGGTTCTCGTGAACTTCGCACACTTGAGTCAATTTGCACAGACAATGAACGATATATTGAAGAGACAGGAGGAGACCGAACTACATGTACAGCAAAAGAGTACCGGAACTGTATTTATAGGCCACTCATTTGTGAACAAGGTGATGTTATAGACCATGTGAGTGTGAGCCCTATGCATATAATCAGTTTAGGTATAGGGCTCAGGAATGAAAATCTTATGGAGGAGATGGCTGCCTGGTGGGGGGGGGGGGGGGGTACTCGGATTTGGTTTGGTTGGGGTGTGCCGCTGGAGATTCAAAACCCATACCCATTTCTAAGGGTGATTTTGGAAAAATCGGTACCCATTTTTAGGGGTTTTGCTTCATTTTAGACCAAATGTTTGCATTTTTTTTTGCGAAAATAGACCTAATTTTGGCAAATTTTCACGAACATAGACAAACAGGACCCATGTCTAAGGATTTTTCAGTTGAAAAGCCTACCCATGGCTAAGGATGCCTCATGAAAAAACAACCCACTGGAGCGGCACGTCCCCGTATGCCTTACATACGTGAGTACCCCCTCTATTGAAGGTGACCGCGGTCCATTCCTTGAGGAATTTTATATCTTGATGGACTCTCTCTCTCTTTGAAGAGAGTGGTTTATCACAGTGGCGCCTTGATCGGCAATGATGTCAGAAAAACTGTGCGCCCTGAGAATATCATTAAATTTGCAAATGCATTTCAACCAAAAGAAATAGTTGGTTCAGCAGGTGCTTAGTGTATGGTAATGTAGATAATGTAAATAAAATGTTCATGTTGTTAAAAGGTATATTATGTGATCTTTCCAGGGAATGCCCTCAACATCGAAAAAAAATTGAAAGCAGATTTTCTTGTAGATTTACATTTCTGATCATAAATCGTACACATTCCAAGTTACAGGGCGATACGATTCTTAATTACTACAAAATCATGGTTTTAGAGTGAAAATAAACTGTCGGATTACCGACAACTTATTTTACTCTAGTCTAAATTCACTCTAAAACCATGATTTTGAGGTAATTAGGAATCGTCTCGCTCTGTAACTTGGAATGTAGGCCTACGATTTATGATCAGAAATGTAAATCTGCAAGAAAATCTGAATAGAAGGTGCTCCCTGGAAAAGATCACAGGTTAAGTAAGTTTGGTGCATGTTAGGCCTAAAAAAAAAAGAGGTTTGTTTGCCCAAACACGACCGACCCATAATATCTCAAAACCCCATGCCTTTTTTTTCTTCAGAATTTGTTTCAGAATTATTTTTTTTTAAATAATGTTTTATGTTGAAAAATATATGTATTAAATGATATTTTTATCTTAATTTGCCAACTTTATCAACAAAACTGCTCTTTATACAAAGGAGATGCAAATCCAAGATCCTACCACTATCTAGTGAAAAACAGAACATGTCAGACCATCCAGCATGGTCTGAAGGTTTGTACTACAGGCTGCCTGCTGCACTGTTAAAACAAAATATATGAGAGCACCACACCAAATCAATGCGCAATTCGTGTAATGCTGTAGTAGTTCCGGAAAAGCACGAAGACTAGGCTTGTAAATGTGAGGTTTTCGGGCAATTTGTTTCTCCGGGGATGGTATGTTTGTATTTAAATGAACGAGTGGGACCTATCCGTTGCACCTACAATGATAAAATACGATATTTTTAATTTATCGACCTAAATAGTGCCCAGGGCGTAAGCACCTGCCTATTAAAATGGTGAACAGGCATGCCAGAAAACGTAAAAAAGTGAGGGCGCTGTGTGCAGGTCCGTAGCGGAAAATTTAGCTTAATAACCCCTCATGAAACAAGGCTTAAATTAAAGTTGAGATGTTACTGAAAATGATCATAGGTGACAAGTATGCAATAAATGTAACCGGAGGGTAGAAAAGGTGTCTTGAAATATGGCACTTTTACACATATTTCAATGAGAAAGATATTTGGTGTGGTGCGTCCATATGTATTAGCCCTAACCAGTCCGGCTATGTTTTTACTGTGTGGAAACTGGGGGAGGGGACAAAGTCTGAATTTTTTAACCAAATAATCGCCGCGAATCGCCGCGCCAGGTCCCTAACCACTCGGCTAACCTGCAACGTTCACACGGGCAGCGATTTCGTACACACATATCAGCTTGGTTGATGACGTCATCGAATCGAATGCTGTAGCATGCGCCTGGACATCATTTTTTTTGCCGTAGTGAATCGTAGGTTTGAAGGTTAGGGTTTTAAAGAACATTATAGTGTATTAAAATCAAATTGTATAGTATTTTTCTTCACTAAATGTGTCTATAACCCCCCTCCCCCCCCCCCCAAAAAAAAGGTAATCGACCTACCGACCCACTTTTTTCTACTCTTGTTTGGGCAAACAAACCTTTTTTTTTAGGCCTTATGAATGGTATCATAAGAACTCGCCACTGTGTAAGCATGAGGTGGAGAAGCTTGCGTATCACTTTGCTGATTTTGGAACATGGTTTCCGCAGGCATTTCCAGAATCATCGCTTATACAGAAATTCCATCTATTAAAGGTAGATGACCCTATCACATTTTCGTAACACAGAATTATTTCAAACATACGGAGATTTTCATATCATATGAAAGCTCGTATTTTTCTCATCATCATACTGAAATTTGATGGCCTAATTCGGTATAATGACAGAAAAATCGACGAAATAGCGTTGAATTACCGCGAATGGTGGTTACCACCGATATAGTTTGTGTACTACTCAATGCGTACAGTTTACAGCATCTTGTGCGTCTAAAATAAGAACCAATAGCTATGCATCTCAAATTTTGGGACACGACGTTTTTAAGGATGACCTTTCATGTAGAATAGAAAACTTCAAGTTGAAAATCGGAACATCTACCTTTAAGGGACGCACCATTAGATTTCCAGGGAGGCGGTAGGAAGTTTTTGGAAGAATAAAATTCCCCTCTATGCAGGCCAAAAAAAAAGAAATTCCCCCTTTGATGAGCAAAAAAAGATTTAACAAATTTTACCCCCACCCAACTCAATATGAATAAATACATTAAAAAAAAATTCCCCCCTTACGGAGGCCCCCCCCCCCAAAAAAATCCCCCCGAACCCAACTTCTTACCCCCCTGGAAATCTAATGGTGCGTTTCTAACACATGAGGTTCCTCGACAAGCCCGTCATTTGCAGACAGTTAGGTATGCTTATTGAACAAGTAAAAGAAAGCATCCCTCCATTTATGAATTTAAGGTTGAATACATGTTCATTCAGACACAAGATATACTCACACGACAGATGTACATGACGCGCCAGTTTAACTTATATTGTCGATCGCATCATGTGCAAGACTGATCCTGGTCGGATCGGACAGCGCTTTAACCAGTTCAAAAATCTTATCTGCACCTAGTGCACAGTAGCACCTTAAACATGTGACCTGAATGCTTTCTGTTTACTTGTTCACTGCATGCTTTTTGTATAAGACTTGTCTTCAAAATTAAAGCAGACTGTACGTAATGCAGTGGCGGATAGAGGGCGGGCGCCCCCATCAAATTTGACAAAATCCCCTTTTACAACTGTACCTTTTTAGACACATAGACCTGTATGTTCCGTCGGTACATTTGCGAGTTCTAACATGCAATTTTTTGGCCAGTTTTGGGATGACCACATCGCTAGCCCCCCCCCCCACTTAGCAGAATTTTACGATCTCACGGTCAAAAAAATGAGGACCTTTTACGATAATATTTTGGTACAATTTAAAAAAGTCTTGGTCACAGCCCCCTGTAAATGTTAATCCTGGATCCGCCACTGATTACTGAAACTGATGTATTTGTATGAAAATTGAAAATTCATTGCTGAATGTGCGACGAATATTTAGTGAACTTTTCAATTTATTCACAATCGGTTTACATTTTACATTTAGTCTTGACTTATCATCATTATCTGACATGACATTAAAAATTGTAAACAAAAAATCAAACAATCTTTGATGTGACATTTTTGTGAAATTCATCCGATTCTAAACGATGAACTACAATGATACAATTGCCAAAAGAAATTATATATTTTGCCAATTATCAAGCTTGTTTTACAATTTACTATAAGTGCAATTATATCATGTTGTTCGTGTTTACACGGCAAGTCAGCCAGTGTATACATGTAGATACTATATTTATTAATTATTTCTATACATTCCAAATGCTGTATAGTAATGATTGCATTATATTTGTCCAATTCTATATTTATAAATATATCGTAAAATGAACCTGGTTATTCAGATTCCCAGCATATTGACTAATTATGAGTACTATTCTATATAATAAGAAAGTCAGGAATAATTTTGTTGAGTTAACACATAACAATCATGGGGTGTCTACAACCTCGGGCACCTTCATCAATTTCCTGAATTCAGGATCTGAAGGTAAGAATTTTATCTCTGGAATATTTCATCACAGAAGTTAAATAATTCACCTGACAAAAATATCAAAAGACTTATCTCACTCAATATACTGGCCGTCACACTTTTGCCCAAGGGGGGTGCGTTTTCACGATTTTTTACCGGAAACAGTGGCGTAGCTAGGTTTTTTTTCAGGGGGGTGGAGGCAAGATTTCTAACATTTTCGTAAAAGGTTGCCCCAACATTTTTCCAAGTCAGTCACTTCGTGAATTTCACGTAAGTGGGGGGGGGGGGGGGGGGGGGTTGAAGTTAAAAAAATTGCATGTCAACATTTTTTCGCACAGACACAAAAATTCGCAGTCCAAAAAGCACACTGTAGTCAATGTTTTATGAGTAGTTTTACTATCATTGAAATTAGAAACTAAGAAAACCGCAATTTTTACCCTGAAAAAAGAAATAATAAAAAAAAATTCTCCACCAGTCCGCACCCAACGCATCCCCCCATCTGACGACCCTGATATAGTATAATACAGGGGCGTAGCTCGGGGGGGGGGGGGGGGGGGAGGAATGCTCCCCTGACGAAAAAAAAACAATTTGGGCCCCCGCCCCCCCCCCCCCCCCCCCCCCCCCCCCCACCCCCCCCCCCTAAAAAAAAAGGGTGAGAAAAAAAGGAAATAGGAAAAGATTGAGAAAAAAGACCGAGGTTATTAGCCACATAAAAGGCAAAATTGTACATGTATTACATTTACTGTGCGATTTTTTGGGGGCTGTGCGAACAATTTTGACACCCCCCCCCCCCCCACTTACGTGAAATTCACGAGGTAAGTGACTAGAAGAAAAAAATTGGGGCAACCTTTTACGAACATTTTAGAAATCTTGCGCCCCCCTGAAAAAAAATCCTAGCTACATGTACGCCACTAGTATAATACACATTATCGGCCAAGATATTAACAAAAGCTGGCCTAAAGAAATGCAAAGAGGCAGAGACTGACAACGTACATGGCTATGGTTGGAAAAATATGGCCCTCTAAAAAAATAATGGAGCCTTCTATATATTAAATATTCACATCTATTGCTGCTCGACAAACACATTCAATTATAATTCTGTTATACCCTTCACAGGGGTATTCACAGTGCATGATATTTAAGAACGACGCATACTACTGTGGAGGGTATTACAGAATTATGCCCAATTATAAGACATCAGGGGCACTCTGCACAGTAAACAATCCATGTAATGGATATTCACATTAAGTATGCCAAATAATTTCCGTTGCTGTACGTTAGTTATAAATATCGTGGTTTAATAATTGGACGCAATTGATATTCTCCATGTCAGCTCAAGTTGGGGGGTGGTTGGGCTGAGTTTTTGTGTTCTTTTGTGCCATATGATATTGTGTATAATAGTGTAGTGTTTAATTGATGTATGGACCATGAAAATAAAATTGTAAATAATAACAAAGTTGAAGCTGGTTAATGTTTGTTTATTTGTTGGTTGAAATATCAAAATAACCTTTATAAAAAAGAGCTATGGATTAAATGGCTATATCTTGCCGCGTGTCCCGTACGGAATAAACAATGCATAGATACAACACATTTTAATTAGTTTGAGCATGCGCCTTTTTGTCACGCGTACGGGACGTCGAGCAAGAGATTGCCAATTTAATTTGTTCCTTTGGAATGTATCAACTAGGAGTTGGGACGGATTTTCCCATCATAGGGTAGAGGGTCAGGGTCTTGGGCAAAAGTTGTAAGGGCAGGCCTTTATACACTCTGACAAACTATATAGGGCTTGGTACCCATAGATGCCCAAAGTTCAATCATTTTTTTCATCACCAACATCAATGAGATTAGATCCGTTGTTTTTCTATCATATTTGCTATACTGTACCCTTTTATTAGAATTTTAGATCATGAATATCGGACTTATTTTAATGAAGTTACACTCCATTGTGTAAGACATGGTGATTTCACCTTTTTGGCAAAGTGCAAAAAAATGTGTTTTTAAACAGTTTGTTTGAAAGAAACTAATACATTCTCTTAATCTCTTGTCTGCTAATATATTTGGTTCCTTTCTATTTTAAACTGCTGTTGTATCATATTGTTGTTCACACCATTAATACTTCTTCATTTTGATTCAATTTGAAGAGTAAATATGGATCGTCACGCATGAGCGACCCAAGCTTTGTTTCTATAATGAGCTAGTTTTGAGGCTAAACTCGAGGGACATTTAAACAGGTAAAGACGTGGTCATGGGTAATTAGCAGTGGCTTGGACTTCTGTTTCATATTGGAGATGCAATTTCCTACAAACTTGCTAAAAATTATATAGTCCCTTAGTGTTTAACCTCACGAAATCCATTCTCCAATGTGAAAATGAAATCTAAGGTTATTCACCAAATACCACTTTATTAAGAAGTCCCTAAACACTTGTCAAATAAAACAATGCATGGGGTCACTCAAGTGTGACAAACTTCTTTTAACCGTTAAATTAAATTAAGGAGAAGAATTATTAATGATTTGAACACCCATAACTACTAACAGTTACAACAGAAAGACACACAAGATTATATTGAGTAGACGAGAGATTATGAGAATACACAAGTTTCTTTCAAAAAAGCTGTAATAGCACACACATTTTTTTAGCACTTTGTCAAAAAGGTGAAATCACCATGTTTTACATAATGGAGTGTATCTTGAGTTTGATACATTAGATATTGATGATCTAAAATTCTAATAAAATAGTACAGTATGACAAAGATGATGTAAAACAACAGATCTAATCCCATCGATTTTGATGATGACAAAAATTATTGAACTTTGGGCATCGATGGGTACTAATCATTTTGGGACAGCCTGTACTAGTGGTGCTCCACGCAGCCCAGGCACGCAGCTAGATTTCATGCTTGTGTTGACGTTAGGCCTCCACCACCTCGTCATCCATTGCGTTACATGCATGGTGAACGTCGTGTCAACATGTATAGCAAAACTATTCTATCCATCCTATCAATGCATGAAGTATGGGTTCATTCCGTCAAATCAATTTATCCCACTAAAAATAAAGTATTGCCCGACTATCATGACTCTGCCTCCATCCATTTAAGGATATCGTCGCGTCAACTTGAATGGAGCGGTGAAATTAGGGGCACCATGTGTTATACATGCATGCCGTACATGGATTTCTTAAGGGCACATGGTATATATGGATTATTAAGGGCACTGGTACCAATGTCAGTATTAAGGGCACATAAGTAACAACGACATACTTTACAATACCCTCATCTTACGTTTTGATATAACTAACCACCCGCTATAGCTACGGCACCTAGGCTATACCTGCGATTTCCATTATAAACTGAATGTAATATGGGCACATTGGTATGGATATAACGCCGGCGCATGCGCTACCTGTGTTATTAAGGCCATTTGTGAGGGGTAGGGCCTAGGCCTATCAGGCACCGGTGTATTAAGAACAAGTAGAGTAGGCCTACTTGGATTAGGAACATGGGTATCTGTATTAATTAATAATAATAATAATGGCATTTATAATGCGCCGTCAATCTAGGTAAAACTATTCCGAGGCGCAACATATAAAACAAAAAATACAAATTAACATGAAAAATACATAAACAAGGATGATTTGCATATACATGTACATGTATATAATACAAAGAAATCAATTATAAACTGAGTCAAATAATCTTGTTTTTAACAAGTTCTTAAAAGAGTCAAGTGAATCACAGCATCTTAAATTATAAGGTAGTGAGTTCCAGAGAGTTGGTGCAGCAACCGAAAATGCGCGATCTCCAAATGAAGAAGTAGTCCGTGGAACAACAAGTAAAAGTTTATCAGATGACCGGAGAGTACGTTTTGGATGATATGGAACAAGAAGATTAGCAATATAAGTTGGTGAAGTGCCATGCAAAGCTTTCCAAGTTAAAAGAAGAAGTTTGAAATGAATCCTTTCGCGAACAGGAAGCCAGTGGAGATCTTTCAAAATTGGAGTGATATGATCAAATTTCCTGGTCTTAGTGAGAATGCGAGCAGCTGCATTTTGAGCGAGTTGTAGTTTGTGAAGTAAGTGATCAGTGATGCCAAAAAGAAGAGAATTGCCATTGTCAATACGAGAAGTTATAAGAGCATGGACGATAGTAGCTGCGGTTTCAAATGTTAACATTTTCCTTATGCTATTGACATTCCGTATATGATAATACACTGATTGGCATATCCGTCGAACTTGAACATCCATACATAGATTATTATCAAACACAATTCCTAAGTTCCGAGCAGATTTTGAAGCAAGAACAGAAGAAGTGTCAATATTGATATGATGATCACATATTTTACGTTGATTGAATCTGGAGGTCATAATTAAAAACTCTGTCTTATCATCATTCAATTTCAGCTTGTTTACAGACATCCACGACTTAAGAGCACATTGAGCCTAGGCTCATGGTGTATTAAGGGCACCATGTCACTTACATTTTATCAAGGGCACTTTAGGTACCTGAATTATTTAAGGACATACTCTTGATATTTATATAAACATATAACGCTTTGATATTACTCACCTCTGCCTATTGTAATATTACTATTACTGCCCGCTATCTTCGGCACCCATGTTTAATTTACTTAAATATGATAAAGTAAGGGCACCTGGGTATCTCGATATAACAGCACACTGATTATGTGGTATCCGGTGCATTATTAAGGGCACCTGTGGTAACTGGATTAGGGGTAGGGCTTAGGCCTATAGGGGTCCCTGAATAAAATGGAACAACGGGTACCTGCATTTCAGGTCTCATGGGAGGCCTACATAGGTATCTGGAAATACACAGGTAGGCCTACCTAGATTAAGGCACATGTATACCTGGATTATCAAAAGCACCTGCAATATTCAAATTATTTAGGGCCCGTCTGGATTATATATGTAGGATATGTTCTTGATCAGGGATGGAAATAAGACCCGCCCGCCCGCCCATAGCGGGTAACTTTCGTGTCGGGCGGGTGAAGATGAAAAGGTACCCGTCCGACTGGCGGGTAACATTTTTGAAGCTCAAAGTGTACGTAACAGTAAGTTCAAGGTAATTCCATCATCAGATGTGTCATGATTATAGAGGAGATCAAAGGTTGATACATGATTAATACGAGAAGCTGTTACGGGCTAGGGTTACGTGGAACATCGTACAATAAAGACAAAAATATGTAATTGTATCATCATTTAAAAGTAGTCTTGCTCTTAATTGTTTGCTGCAAAATATTATGGAAAAAACCGTGGGCTGGTGGAATTTTTGTCGGGCAGGTAAATTATGTGAGTTACCTGCCCGACTGGCTAGTTGAAAAAAATCGGAAGTTCCAACCCTGTTCTTGATATTGTATCACATTTTCTTACGATTTGTTTACTTTATTCCCCGTGAAATCTTCTAGCGGGTGCCCGCTAGTATATATAAATCTGTTTCACATTTATGCCTAATTGCAATGCCGTATATAATCGTATAGGCCTATATATCTTCCCAAAAATATTTCAACAGGCACAAACAAATAAGTTGACTTCAACATAAACAAACATTATAATAAACCAACCAACACGATCCAGTTAGGTTTTGTCCAAAATCATTTGAACATTCAAATCCACCACAGATAGTCAAAACCAGGGATAGATTTCTCCTATATCCTCCCATGTATTAGTATAGGGCCAGAAAATTCAGCCCAATCTATCCTTGTTTCGCCGATGACAGATCCCAGCATGATCTCAGCGTGGGATTTCTGTGGTTTGGCATCTGAACATGTGTGCCCTTGATAGTAATTGAGCCAATCATAACGCTTGTTGCATCACATGATCAGTGTCAACCAATCAAAGCACGCGCAAGGTCACTGAATTTGATGTTTACAAACAAAACACATGTGCTATTCTGTGGAAAATTACTAATTTGCATTTTCAATGAGATGCCATGACCTCATCTTTCATCGGAATAAAGTGGATCCACTTGAGGGTGGTACATCAGGACCTGTTCTTTCGATCTACCTTTGCAAATTGAGATTTCACCGTTGCTTTTTTCTATAATAAAAGGATCCGATATAGTGTCAACCAGTGCTGTACTATGATGACATTTTAGGAATTTTCTACCAATCTCCATTAGAAAACAACTTTGAAGCCATTGTTTTGAATGTTTTACAGTAAGTTATCCATCTGTGAATATGATGAATTTGTAATATCAGGCAAATGCAAATAACAATCGATGATCTTTAATCATAGTATTTGGGTGGGAATCCTATTCCTACACTGTAAAAACAGTGTTTAGAAACGTGGTGCAAGATGGTGTTTAGATCGCTCATGTTTAGAAATTAAACACCGTGTGTTTAGATATATGACATGCATATTTAGGGATCTGACATGTAAGTGTTTAGAAATTTGACATGTTTACAAACGTGGTGCAAAATGGTGTTTAGAAAAGCGTTTAATCTCTAAACACTGTTTTTACAGTGTATAATAGTATACATGTATGCTGCTAAAGCATGCTTGTGCACTGGCCTGTGGCAGTAAGAACTCAATCGGCACCACATGCTGAGCAAGGGGCGACCTTGTTGCGAAACAAGCATAGCTTCAAGCTTTACCGACAGAAATCTATCCCTGGTTTTGACTATCTGTGAATCCACCAACCGACAAACCCGAGAACCGCGAAAGCCGAGAACCGCTCTAGTTTACACTGAAATCGTCATTGTAATACTTTATTGTCCATACGACAGAGTTGTTATTTTGATCTCAAATAGTGGTGAATTTGACACATTTTGATCGTGACCTCATCACACCATATTTTCAAACAAGTGGCTGAGTACTCAAACAAGTGATTGTTGTCAATGTATCATTGGAAAGGAGAACACATCTTTTTTAAAGTGCACACTATTCCAAATATTTTCAAGAGCTCTCAAAATAAATTGTAGAGGTCAGCTTCCACCTGAAAATTAGGTAAGAGTCAGATCAGTAAAGATAATTAAAATTTACATCGAATATATTTGATAACTCCATCCATGAACCTCTCTGTAACTCCCCTTAAAATTACTCACTCCACTAACCATTATTCAACTTCACATATATTTAATCACCCATATGATTCTTGCCATTCAGGCTATTTTATTTCCTTAATATCACACCATGGGGGGAAACGTCAAGGCCACATTTGCACTTTGGCACTGAAATTAAAATTTTGGTTCATTATAGAGGGAATTCACTTTACTCATGCGTGCCCGTAACAAAAGGTTTTCGGTCCCATATTATTCGTTGTTCAGATCAAGTCAATGTACGACCTTCAACAAGCCAACCCTTTTTAAAATCTGAACCAACTCTAGCTCTCCCACTGCCGATACGTGGATTACCTCTAATCACCCTTCAAAGGTACAAGACTTGATCGCGTCTATCAATAGTTGTCTGATTGCCTTTCCACATGAATATTGCGTCTCCCAATTCGTTTATTAAAGCTAGCTAAATTTGGTACAAGAACTAACTTTCCTGAAATGAAGTTGTACAGATTTTAAAAAAAATGGTAATCATGGTATAGATTTAACATTGGTAACGGTCTCATTTTTCATGTTGTACGATTGGCTATGGCCGGTTTTGGAAATGTGTTTGCTTTGTGTATCCAAATAGCTTACAGTTGTATATATTTAGCCTAGCTATAACAAGCTATAAAAATGACATCTCTGAATGTATAAACAAAGTGTGCAAAGGAGAAATGGTTGGGCACACTGTTAAAATGGTTTTACAACAAGTGTTGCTATCATTATCAAAGTGAACTCAACTTCAATCCCTTATTTATCTAGCAATAATATATTGTTTACGCATTTTAATTGTTAAGATTTTAAAGTTAAATAAATCCAGAGATAAATGATTGATAGAAAAATAGATTAAAAAAAGCCTATAGAAAAATATTATAAAAGCATTGGCGGCCTTTATAAATTATAAAAATTGACATAAAAATGATGTTACATACATCCACAATCAAGTTTTAAAAAAATTAAAAAAATTAAAAACAACAACGAATACACGGAGATTCGAACCCGTGATTGCCGATTGCAAACGATATGGCCAACGTATGCACGCCACAGAGATCGAACGGATTTTTATCGTGCCATTTTTTGACATTTTATACCATATTTATATGTTACTCTCGCACAAAATGTTATTGTAATGTGAATATACACCTTATTTTGGAAAGAACGGTAGAAACGTTGACATTTTCGAACACAAAAATTAAACAGCTTATTGCCCTTTATAATGCTTTGGCGCGAGTTTTAAAAGCACGGGTCCTAAACAAAACAGGATGCGTGCGCAAACTGCCGGGCAAAGAACAATGGCAACTAGCCACGTTTTGCCCGCTGTGACGTCACCTGTCACCCCATCTATAGGTAGACGGGCTTGACATTTTCGAGATACATAGTTATTAGTATAAGTTAAAAGTTTAACGGGTTCGCCGTCGGACGAGTTTTAATCTGTCAAGCTTTCGTCAGGATTAGCTCTGACTTCTTCAGGACCAAATTATTATAATATTGAACAAAACATAGAGATTGCCACTTCTCTTGTTATCATCATTTGGGCTGCCCCTTGCCCGATGATTTGAGAGTAGGTGCCCTTTCCTACTTGTGAAAGAATTGGTGGCTCTGAAAAGAGCCGTTCAGATGGATTGCCGCTTCCACTGAACACGTAGGGTTGCCCTTTCCTACTTGTAAAAGAATTGGTGGCTCTGAAAAGAGCCGTTCAGATGGATTGCCGCTTCCACTGAACACGTAGGTTGCCACTGGCCTACTATATATAAATTTGGTTCTAATAGAACCTCCAAAGGACTGCCCCTTGACCAATGGAAATAACGTAGAGACTGACCCTTGTCTACTACAGACTACAAAAGTCTTATGCACAGTAGTGCGGTCACTGATCTGTAAAGATCGTTTGACGCTGTAACGAACTTGAGCAGGGTATATAATGGTTCATTGCGGACCTGGCTGAAAAAATTACAAGACTGTTATCGATTGGCGGGATTGATTGATACTGTAGGAAATAGAGAGCGCCACATGCGGCTGATATCTTTGCCATCATTTCTATTGATTGTAGATGATTCATTGATTCTGATCTCTAGAGCTTCACGAACAAGCCGCATGCTAAGATTGGAAACCTGTGCAATGCTTTTGGATTGGTTCCAGAGTGGTTCATGACCTTCTTCACACGCATGTTCAGCTAGTGCCGAGCTATCTTTCTTGCCTTGTAATGTAGCTCTTTTGTGTTCAGACAATCTGACCTTTAAAGGCCTTTTGGTTTGACCAATATATTGTTCACCACAACTACATGGAATGCTATACACGCAAGGTGAGCGACCCTTTGGCATAGGATCTTTAGGCTTGCTGACAATATCTCTGAGTTTGGTCGATTTGATGAAGTAAGTTTTAACACCGGCACGATTTAAGAATCGGCAAATTTTGTCTGAGACACCTTTGACAAATGGCATGAACGTGATACCTTTGTAGTCACAAATAGTTATTAGTACTGCGGCCAAGTGCCTAAAAGGGCCTTAATAAAGATTTTACCCCATTTGCACTTTGGCACTGAAATTAAAATTTTGGTTCATTATAGAGGGAATTCACTTTACTCATGCGTGCCCGTAACAAAAGGTTTTCGGTCCCATATTATTCGTTGTTCAGATCAAGTCAATGTACGACCTTCAACAAGCCAACCCTTTTTAAAATCTGAACCAACTCTAGCTCTCCCACTGCCGATACGTGGATTACCTCTAATCACCCTTCAAAGGTACAAGACTTGATCGCGTCTATCAATAGTTGTCTGATTGCCTTTCCACATGAATATTGCGTCTCCCAATTCGTTTATTAAAGCTAGCTAAATTTGGTACAAGAACTAACTTTCCTGAAATGAAGTTGTACAGATTTTTAAAAAAATGGTAATCATGGTATAGATTTAACATTGGTAACGGTCTCATTTTTCATGTTGTACGATTGGCTATGGCCGGTTTTGGAAATGTGTTTGCTTTGTGTATCCAAATAGCTTACAGTTGTATATATTTAGCCTAGCTATAACAAGCTATAAAAATGACATCTCTGAATGTATAAACAAAGTGTGCAAAGGAGAAATGGTTGGGCACACTGTTAAAATGGTTTTACAACAAGTGTTGCTATCATTATCAAAGTGAACTCAACTTCAATCCCTTATTTATCTAGCAATAATATATTGTTTACGCATTTTAATTGTTAAGATTTTAAAGTTAAATAAATCCAGAGATAAATGATTGATAGAAAAATAGATTAAAAAAAGCCTATAGAAAAATATTATAAAAGCATTGGCGGCCTTTATAAATTATAAAAATTGACATAAAAATGATGTTACATACATCCACAATCAAGTTTTAAAAAAATTAAAAAAATTAAAAACAACAACGAATACACGGAGATTCGAACCCGTGATTGCCGATTGCAAACGATATGGCCAACGTATGCACGCCACAGAGATCGAACGGATTTTTATCGTGCCATTTTTTGACATTTTATACCATATTTATATGTTACTCTCGCACAAAATGTTATTGTAATGTGAATATACACCTTATTTTGGAAAGAACGGTAGAAACGTTGACATTTTCGAACACAAAAATTAAACAGCTTATTGCCCTTTATAATGCTTTGGCGCGAGTTTTAAAAGCACGGGTCCTAAACAAAACAGGATGCGTGCGCAAACTGCCGGGCAAAGAACAATGGCAACTAGCCACGTTTTGCCCGCTGTGACGTCACCTGTCACCCCATCTATAGGTAGACGGGCTTGACATTTTCGAGATACATAGTTAGTATAAGTTAAAAGTTTAACGGGTTCGCCGTCGGACGAGTTTTAATCTGTCAAGCTTTCGTCAGGATTAGCTCTGACTTCTTCAGGACCAAATTATTATAATATTGAACAAAACATAGAGATTGCCACTTCTCTTGTTATCATCATTTGGGCTGCCCCTTGCCCGATGATTTGAGAGTAGGTGCCCTTTCCTACTTGTGAAAGAATTGGTGGCTCTGAAAAGAGCCGTTCAGATGGATTGCCGCTTCCACTGAACACGTAGGGTTGCCCTTTCCTACTTGTAAAAGAATTGGTGGCTCTGAAAAGAGCCGTTCAGATGGATTGCCGCTTCCACTGAACACGTAGGTTGCCACTGGCCTACTATATATAAATTTGGTTCTAATAGAACCTCCAAAGGACTGCCCCTTGACCAATGGAAATAACGTAGAGACTGACCCTTGTCTACTACAGACTACAAAAGTCTTATGCACAGTAGTGCGGTCACTGATCTGTAAAGATCGTTTGACGCTGTAACGAACTTGAGCAGGGTATATAATGGTTCATTGCGGACCTGGCTGAAAAAATTACAAGACTGTTATCGATTGGCGGGATTGATTGATACTGTAGGAAATAGAGAGCGCCACATGCGGCTGATATCTTTGCCATCATTTCTATTGATTGTAGATGATTCATTGATTCTGATCTCTAGAGCTTCACGAACAAGCCGCATGCTAAGATTGGAAACCTGTGCAATGCTTTTGGATTGGTTCCAGAGTGGTTCATGACCTTCTTCACACGCATGTTCAGCTAGTGCCGAGCTATCTTTCTTGCCTTGTAATGTAGCTCTTTTGTGTTCAGACAATCTGACCTTTAAAGGCCTTTTGGTTTGACCAATATATTGTTCACCACAACTACATGGAATGCTATACACGCAAGGTGAGCGACCCTTTGGCATAGGATCTTTAGGCTTGCTGACAATATCTCTGAGTTTGGTCGATTTGATGAAGTAAGTTTTAACACCGGTACGATTTAAGAATCGGCAAATTTTGTCTGAGACACCTTTGACAAATGGCATGAACGTGATACCTTTGTAGTCACAAATAGTTATTAGTACTGCGGCCAAGTGCCTAAAAGGGCCTTAATAAAGATTTTACCCCTACCGAAGGTAATCAACTCCCATAATGTATCATTAGAAAGGTATTTTCATTCCGCATCTGAAAATCATGGTTGTGAATTATGTACCCGGGGAGAATTACTACAGGGGATCAAATAGAGGTCATCCAGAGGTCACCAAAGGTAAAATATTGGGAAATACACTAATTTCAGCCACAATGTATCTTAATATCAATGAAAAATGTCAAATTTGGTGTCATCGTAAAGGTAATTGAATTGTCCATCATTCTATATCACTTTTCAGGGGTTTCCGGCCATTTTATCTTGATTTGTAGCGAAAAGTGTCATTTTTGGGACCATTTTTCACAATTTTTAGGCAAATTTCATATTTCTTCTCATACATTTTGCCTTCATATAATAGCAAACGCATTTGTTACATTATGGATTCTTTTTTAAAACTGCCCACATGACATGTGTATATTTTCACAAAATATCAGTTTTCAATATTCATAAGTTTAAAAATGATACCGAATGAAAGTCAGATCACACAATTTCAGAAATCAGCAAAAATTCACCCATATTTAATGTCCCTGGATATGAATATCCATTTTTCTTAAATTGTCAGCTAGGTGAATCCATTTTACAAATAAAATTGATACAAATCTGGATTTATATTGAAGATCAACTCATTTCCTATGCATCTTTAAAAAATGTCAGTGTCCCCCGTGGCCATATACTTCTTAATTTTAGACCGAAAGTAGCACTTTTGACCAGTTTGTGCCCGTTTTCTAGCTCATTTTAACCCTTTTCTCAATTTAGTAGACGAAAATCCATTCTTCAAAAGGCCTTATTTTTGAAGCAACCTTAAAAAGAATAACCAGCATGATTTATATCAAACTTTAAACCTACAACCATAGGGAATCTGAATTTCGTAGATGCACAGTTGATATGGGTGGTTTCGTGTATGAAATGTTGACTCGTTTCCATGGCAACCACAAAATAAGTTGACAGCATTTTAAAGAATTTGCAAACATTATTTGTTATAAATTTTCGTATACATAAAATATTTCAGAACACCGTTTTCCACGTAAACGTTACTCATGCTTTTAACTACTTCTACGAGGGTCATTCAATAAGTTCTACCTCCTCACTCATAACATCGCTAATATGAATGTCAGCCTCATGACATTTGTCATGATTATAGCGCTGAAGCATCGCTACACATGTATACGAAATACTAATTGATACCTATTTCACTTTTGTCATGATGCAATCAAAGCCAGGGAAAGATTTTGGACAACGGACACGGAAAATTACCCCAAAGATAAATACATGTTTTTTCGTTTTCTCTCCGTATTGTATGATTAGGTATAACCGCCCGATTTAAATACTGAAAATAGCATTACATTCCAGTTGCCTGTAAGGTTTGAGCCTAAGTTTGATCCATCCAACACCATTTACCGCATGCTGGGGACCTTGAGTGTGGCAGCGGTGGAACTAGAAACAAGCCTGAGGGGCTGCAGTATTGCCACATGACTATTTCCACACGTGGTGATTTTCCGCAGATTTGGGCTAATTTTAAAACTAAAATCTGCTCTTTGGATAATATAATGTGATTTTTTTTCTCGAAATTTGAACATTTGTTTTTATAAAATATGATATAGCACTAGTTTTTTATGACAAATTGAAATTAAAAGTTGGAATTTGTTATCACAAGAACATTTTCAAAAGTAGTATATATGGCTTCTAGTTACACCAACACCAAAGAGCCTTGAGCTATGCTTAGGATAGCGGTGGAAATGGGGAAATGGTAGCACACATGCTGGCAAGACACAGTTGGTGTAAAATAAATCAGATAAATGGTGTAGGAGGGTATAATTTATTACCCTGGATATGTCATCAAAGACGTGGTCAAGAAAGTTGGATTTTATACAGGGCACGGAACCGTAATGGAAAACAATGGATGATTTCTGAATATAATGCTATACTATCATGTATAAATCAAATTGTAGGCAATATTAACCGTTATAGCTTGCAAGTAGTATAATATCAACTCGAATGTATTGACACGCCTTTAGCATACTGGAATACTGATATTCAGTCAAATGTTCGTTGTTACAAGTCAAGCCACAGTGATGCCTCGAATGTTAAATCTTAACATGATAGTAACTTTATCAGTTTTCCTTATATGCAACATTTAGAATAGTTAATTAGGTAGTCAGTGATATATATCTTCGAGGGACTTGAATTATATCCATTTAGTCCTGTATAATGAAGAGTCTTAGTTCCTATGAAAAGCAAATATGACTTTTGCAGCGGTTCTCTAGGGTAGGGTTAAAATTTATGGCTGTCCTGGTCTGGTTCTGGCTAATTAGAGGGCATTTTCCGCCAAAAAAACAGTCACTTGTATTGTTTAAAGTATGTTCAAGAGATATTTGTAACTTTGAACGATTGTAATTGACCGATAGGTACATTTTTGTCTCTTAGAATTGGCCAAATGAATAGCACTTAAGAGACATTTGGCTGTTTTTTTACCCGTTTCCGTCGCACTAAATGGAAGTTTGGTTTTTACTGCATATAGTACATAGGCTTATGTTCAATTTTTCGTCCCTTCGGGCATTTTATAAACAATCTCCACAAATTTCATATTTTATTTAACATTTTGTGTAGATTCCAAAAATTCTTGGTGGGAATTTTCTAAGTACTCCCATTTTATCAATTTCAATACCATCAAAAAGTCAAAACAAGATGGCCGCCAAAAGTAGCCCAAAAAGCGCCCAAGACACCACTTAGAGAAAATTCCCACTAAGAATTTTTGAAATCTACACAAAATGTTGATATAAATGTGAAATTTGTGGAGATTGTTTATAAAATGCCCGAATGTTTACATAAGCCTATGTACTAATATCTAGAAAAGTAAAATTTAAAATGTTAAATCTTAACATGATAGTAACTTTATCAGTTTTCCTTATATGCAACATTTAGAATAGTTAATTAGGTAGTCAGTGATATATATCTTCGAGGGACTTGAATTATATCCATTTAGTCCTGTATAATGAAGAGTCTTAGTTCCTATGAAAAGCAAATATGACTTTTGCAGCGGTTCTCTAGGGTAGGGTTAAAATTTATGGCTGTCCTGGTCTGGTTCTGGCTAATTAGAGGGCATTTTCCGCCAAAAAAACAGTCACTTGTATTGTTTAAAGTATGTTCAAGAGATATTTGTAACTTTGAACGATTGTAATTGACCGATAGGTACATTTTTGTCTCTTAGAATTGGCCAAATGAATAGCACTTAAGAGACATTTGGCTGTTTTTTTACCCGTTTCCGTCGCACTAAATGGAAGTTTGGTTTTTACTGCATATAGTACATAGGCTTATGTTCAATTTTTCGTCCCTTCGGGCATTTTATAAACAATCTCCACAAATTTCATATTTTATTTAACATTTTGTGTAGATTCCAAAAATTCTTGGTGGGAATTTTCTAAGTACTCCCATTTTATCAATTTCAATACCATCAAAAAGTCAAAACAAGATGGCCGCCAAAAGTAGCCCAAAAAGCGCCCAAGACACCACTTAGAGAAAATTCCCACTAAGAATTTTTGAAATCTACACAAAATGTTGATATAAATGTGAAATTTGTGGAGATTGTTTATAAAATGCCCGAATGTTTACATAAGCCTATGTACTAATATCTAGAAAAGTACAATAAGTATTCAAACCAATTTACTATGATTTTTTAGCTGAGATTCAAAGCTTCAATTGTGGAATATTTCATACGACTGGCTTGTATAATAGCAAAGTTATGAGGTAGGAGGTAGAACTTATTGAATGACCCTCGTATATAAAACAGTTCCACATCCTTTTTATTTTTATTTTGGTTACCATGGCAACCAAAATAAACCTTTTCCTTATTTTAAACGAAATTTATGTTTTAAGGTAGTGCATTTATGGTATATTTTGTAAATGTAGTCTTTAATCTTTGATTCTAACTAAAACAAATGGTTTTCTACAAAGAAATTCACATTTTTATCGAAAATAGTTTTTTATTTGTAATTTTACCCCAAATTTGGTCCAAAAATTGCAATTTCAAAAAAATTCAAAGAAAAAATAGAAAATACTTGAATTTAGTTTGTCTATCATATAAATATTGAATTGAGTCATTTTAATCACTCTCTAACATAATAATTATGAAATTAAGTTTTAAATTTACATACCTGACTACATGATTGAATTAACATTTTTATCAATATCTTGACAAATATGCAGTTTTACAGTATCATCACAATTTGCTTTAATAATCGAAACAGGCTGGTTCAAATCACCTTATGAGTCTCTTAACATGAAACCATAACAAACATCCAATGAAAGCTTCACCTGTCAATGGTCTTTGTAATGGTGATTCTCAATTAATATGGATGCATGTATGAGTTCTTGGCCCGTTTGGGGCTCGGGTGGGGGGGGGGGGGGGGAGGTCCGTGTGCATGAGAGAGGTCCTTAGCTATTCTTCACAGCAATGGTCTACATCATATAGGTGGGCAACCTACGGACTATACTCATTGTCTAATGATGGGAATGTAGACAGGTATGGTCGAATTTCATTGTCTTTCTGGTGGCTATTCTAACCATTTGCGAGCCATCTACAAAAGCTCCTAAATTCACCATGGAGCCCGGGGGAGGTACTCGCCTAATGTGATGCTCTAATGGGTCGCTTTTTTGGCAACAAATCCCTAAACATTGAGATTTTGTGCTGGGAAAAGCCTATTTCCGCGATAAATTGCGAACATTTGCCCAATTTTCCAGATAATTTGCGAAAATTGGGTCTATAATGAAGCAAAATCCTTAGAAATGGGTACCGTTTTTTCCTCCAAAATCACCCTTAGAAATGGGTAGGGGATTTTGAATCTCCAGCCGCATACTTCCAACCAAACCGAATCCGAGTACCTCCTCCCCCCCCTCTGGGATATGGAGCCCTAAATTATGTATACGAGAGGCAAAATTGAACCACATTTGAACAAATGTCAATAATTGTGACATTTTGGCAGTTTAATGGCTATTTGGGCATTATGGTGGCCATTTTGGATTTTGTTAAACCCGCTAATAGATGTATAATACATCTATTAGTCCGAGCATCTTTTACATAAATTACACAAATGTGTGTTCTTACCATTTGAATAGCCTTTATATATCAGGAAACAGTATTGAGCGTTGAATGTTGGTCATTTGGGGACCATTTTTAACAATTGGTAGCCATCTTGAATATTTTAAACATTTTATGGTGCATTTTGAAGCCGTATATACAAACCAACCAGTAACTGTTGGTAATTTGGGGGCCATTTCTAACAATTGGTAGCCATCTTAAATATTTTAAACATTTTATGGTGCGTTTTGAAGCACCATAAAAAATCTGTCTCGATCAACAGTAAGCCTTTTGAAGCCTCATCAGTAAGTTGGATTTTGGCGGCCATTTTGAAAACGCCCTCTAGCGGAAAAACTAGCCAGGGTACCAATTGTCTGCTCTCACTTCTCTGGTATGGTTTATGGTCTATTAGAACATTGCTGTTAAGAGTAACCGCGAGTGCCTCTCTCGTGCACACAGGACCACCCCTCCCCCTTCAGACAACATACTAAACTACTAAACTATTTATACGAACCAATCTTTTAGGTCGTCCGTAGGAAGAGACCTTATGGCAGCATCCTTCGTCTGTGTAGTCTGTCTGTGTAGTCTGTCAACAATTAGGTATACACTTTTTGTTTTGTCCATTTCTATTCCATACAATGACCAATTGCAACCAAACTTTGGTCATAGGAGCAACATGGAAACCTCCATATGTTAATGAGGTCAAAGGTCACATACCAAGGACAAAGATCATCTGAGGTCAAGATGTAAAATTTAGTACACACTTTTTGTATTGTCCATTTCTTTTCCATACAATGACCAATTACAACCAAACTTCAGCCATAGATGCAACATGGAAACCTTCATATGCTAATGAGGTCAAAGGTCACATACCGAGGTCAAAGGTCATCTGAGGTCAAGATGTAAAATTTAGCACACACTTTTTGTCTTGTCCATTTCTTTTCCATACAATGACCAATTGCAACCAAACTTCGGTCATAGATGCAACATGGAAAATTCACATGTTAATGAGATCAAAGGTCACACACTAAGGTCAAAGGTCATCTGAGGTCAAGATGCAAAATTTAGTACTCACTTTTTGTATTGTCCATTTCTTTTCCATACAATGACCAATTGCAACCAAACTTCGGTCATAGATGCAACATGGAAACCCTCATATGTTAATGAGATTAAAGGTCACGGTCGCATACCAAGTTCAAAGGTCATCTGAGGTCAAGATGTAAAATTGGCTGCATATGTAAAATTTATTACATTTAAACAGATGAAGTACAATTGCAACCAAACTACCCATATAAACGGACGACCTATTTGGGACCGCTGTCCCTATTTTAAGAAATTGGTACAACATTTGGGATGTCTCTAGCTTGAAAGAGTGTGTCCCTTGTATGATATATGGGGTAATAGTTATTGATAATGATTGAGAGTTAAACTATTCAAATTTATTTTTGACAATCTCTTGTCTTCGACGCGTCAGTTAACAAGGAAATTAACAATTGGCTGATTTAGGTAAAGAGTTATTATTTGAACATCATAAAATAGGTTATTCTTTGAAGTTTTGAATTCTAATTAATTTGGTATAAATTCAATATCAAGATTTTATCTTATTTACAAATCTAGAGATTAATGTGTCATTAAACGTGAAAAGTACTAATGCAACAAATATCTTCCTTATTTGTTTGAATATTAGCATAAATTATCTGGCATACTTTCATACTTAAGACAACGTACTAACCTACTAAACGATTACTATTTATATTAACAGCACTCTTTGTTAGACATTGGGACAACATTTAGGATGTCTCTAGCTTGAATGAGTGTGTCCCTTGTATGTACATATAGGGTATAGTTATTGATAATGATTGAGATTTAAAACATAATACAAGTAGTTTATATGTCACAACTATTCAAATTTATTTTTGACAATCTCTATTCTCTTGTCTTACCGGCGTGAAAAACTGCAATATCCAACTAATTTGCCTGTATTCACGCTACTCATTGTCTAATGATGGAAATGTAGCCAGGTATGGTCGATTTCATTTCATTGTCAAGTCATTACATTTGAACCTTCAATGCCTTACCATTTGTGAGCCATCTAGAAAGCTCATTATTCACTATGGTGCCCGTACTCGCCTAAGGGACGCACCATTAGATTTCCAGGGTGGGTAGGAAGTTTTTAGAAGAAAAAAAATCCCCCCTCTATGCAGGCCAAAAAAGAACCCCAACCCCCCTGATGAGTAAAAAAACTCTACCCCACCCCCAACTCAATGTGAATGAATACATTACATTAAAAGCAAAGCAGTAGTGTTGAAGCTCTTCAAGTCCCTGGTCAAACCCTACCTAGACTATGTAATACAAGCTTGGTGCCCCAGTGGCGTAGCTAGGATTTTTTTCAAGGGGGGGGGGGCGCAAGATTTCCGAATTTTTTGTAAAAGGTTGCCCCAATTTTGTTTGCAGTCACCTCGTGAATTTACGTAAATGGTGGGGGCACAAAGGGCGTTGTAAGGTTTTTTTTAAGGATTTGTTTCTGTTAGGTTCCCTGCCCCCCCCCCCCCCCCCGCCACTGTGGTGCCCAAATATCTAGAGAAGGACATGGCATCACTTAAAATAGTCTAAAGACTAGCAACCAAGCTAATACCCAGCCCTCGACCCAGCCTCAAACACCTCTCATACCAAGAGCGTCTACAGAACTACACCGAATACACTAAATACAAGAAGAGAAAGAGCAGATAATGAACAAAATAGATGAGATAAATCCCTGACACATCGTTCAAGAAGGCCAAGCAACAGTGTACAAGAAGATACTAACAGAAATATGACAAATCAAGGTCCAGACTCGAAATCCGCAAGTATTTCTATAGCCAAAGACTGGTGGATAGAAGTACTCATACAAGCATCCATTTAATTAATGAAGAATCCCCATGAGAAAGACCTTTGACAGGTGGAGCTTTAATTGGATGTATTTGTACTGGTTTTTCATGGTAAGAGACTCATAAGGTGATTTGAACATGCATGTATTGATTATTTAAGCAAATTGCGGTAAAATTGCAGATTTGTCAAGATATTGATGAATATGTAAATTCAATCATGTGGTCATGTATGTATATTTGAAACTTCATTTCATAATTATTATGTTTGCGAGTGCTTAAAAATGACTGGATTTAATGCTTATACGAGGGGCAGTCAATAAATAATGAAAGTGATCATGGTATGGGATGCATGAGTGATTCTATTGAGGGGATAATGTGATCAATACAAAGTATAAACCTTTGTCTTTCAAACAATACACTTGTGGATTGTTAGATACCTTTGGTTATGTAACGTCATTAACATAAACACAATAGGTTTCAGACACTGACTGAAATCTGTCAATCATTTGGCTGGATATGTACTATGGTTGATTGATACATTTGCGTATATCTCGGCAATGCAAGCATAAAAACAGATAACACTTGGCACATAGTTAGAATACACACTTATCTCTGATTGACACTCTTTTTTAGATCTGAATGCCTTAATACGAACAAGAAGGGACCATCTCAAATACGCTTTTATTTAGCAAAATTCGCAATAATATACCTAAGAAAACAACAAAGGATAAAGAACAGTGGAGAGATTATAATTTAATAAATTGTTGTGGGATGTAAAGCAATAATAGTGGTGATTTCAAAAGGAGCTGTTCATAAAATTTCCTCAAACCATTGAAATTATATGACAATTACTTCCACAATACATATCTAGTAGCTCTAAAGATAACAGTAATAAGAGAGGTTGTGGCAGCCATCTTTGATTGATACATTCATGTATATCTTCATTTTGACTAACACAATATTTTTACACATTGATTTTAAAGCATTTTTCATTATTTCTTATTAGAATTTGAAGGCACAGAAAGCTTTTATCTGGTAAATTTCATGATTTTAGCCATTTTGGGCCCGTTTCAAAATTATCTGCCGTCTGCGCATGCGCATTTTTTCTGCAGGTTTCATGCGAATAAGTTCACATAATTAGTTAACTATCATATGGAATCTTCCAAACTGGAATTTTTCCTAAATTGTTTGATTTTCCCCAATATTAGTGACTCACTGACTGGGCATTTTTGAATGAAAATTAGCTATTTGAAATACTGATATTTGTATACCTTTTATTCAATTGCTTCTCCTTACTTTTTCCTTTTATACTACACATTCCAAATTACACAGGGATTAAGGTAATTGTCTTTTGTATCATATTTATGCAGGAAAAAAAATCGGGATTTACCTGCTTCTGATGTCATGTTATGCAATCTTCTTACCACGTGTTTCATAAAAACGATTCAAATTTCCCGCCAAATAACTGATTTAGCAGTGTCCCAAGTGTACTTACTTTGAGACAATGCTATGACGTCATAGTTCACACTTAAAAATCCAAAACTGTATTGTTTGAAAGACAAAGGTTCATACTTTGTATTGATCACATTATCCTCTCAATAGAATCACTCATGCATTCCATACCATGATCACTTTCATTATTTATTGACTGCCCCTCGTATGATAGACAAACCCAATTCAAGCATTTTCTATTTTTTCTTTGATTTTTTTTTTAAATTGCCATTTTTTGATTAACCCTTTGGGTAAAATTATAAAAAAGTATTGTTTTTGATTTAAAAAAATCTTTTTCTTTGTAGAAACCATTTGTTTTAGCTAAAGAGTAATAGCAATCAAGGATCAAAGACTAAATTTACAAAATATATCATCAATGCACAACCTTAAAAAACAAATTTCATGTAAAATTAAGATTAGATAAATATTTCTGGTTGCCATGGTAACCAAAATACAAAAAAGAGTGTTTAGGCCTATACAGTTTTGAACAGTTTTATATAACATTAGTTAATGCATGAGTAACGTTTACATGAAAAACAGTGTTCTTTTAATGCTGTTAATTTATTTTGTGGTTGCCATGGAAACGGGTCAAAATGTCATGCACGAAACCACCCATATCAACTGTGCATCTACGAAATTCAGATTTCCTAGGATTGTAGGTTTAATTTTATATAAATCATGTTGGCTATTCTTTTTAAGGTTGCTTCAAAAATAAGGCCTTTTGAAGAATGATTTTCGTCTACTAAATTGAGAAAAGGGTTTAAATGAGCTATAAAACTGGTACAAATGGGTCAAAAGTGCTACTTTCGGCCTAAATTTAAGAAATATATGGCCACGGGGACACTGACAAATTATAAAGATGCATAGGAAACGAGTTGATCTTCAATATAATACCAGATTTGTATCAATTGTATTTGTATAATGGATTTATCTAGCTGACAGTTTAAGAAAAATGGATATTCATATCCAGGGACATTAAATATGGGTGAATTTTCGCTAATTTCTGAAATTGTGGGTATCTGACTTTCATTCGGTATAATTTCTAATCTAAACTTATAAATTTTGAAAACTGATATTTTGTGACAATATACACATGTCATGTGGGCAGTTTTTAAAAAGAATCCATAATGTAACAAATGCGTTTGCTATTATAGGAAGGCAAAATGTATGAGAAGAAATATGAAATTTGCCTAAAAATTGTGAAAAATGGTCCCCAAAATGACACTTTTAGCTAAAAATCAAGATAAAATGGCCAGGAACCCCCTCAAAAGTGATATAGGATGATGGACAATTTAATTACCTTTACGATGACACCAAATTTGACCACTGTGATTAGTGTATTTCCCAATTTTTGACCTTTGGTGACCTCTGGATGACCTCTATTTGACCTTTACTTGACCTTCTCCCCGGGCACAAAATTCACAACCAAGATTTTCAGATGCGGAATGAAATACCTTTCTAATGATACATTATGGGAGTTGATTACCTCCGGTAGGGTTCATGACACATTTGGGGCTGTTGGCCGCTGGACTATATATAGTCCATGTAAGCGCTCCTGTATTTTAGACAATATTGGCCAACAATCACCATCACAGGCGTTGCAGTGCATAGAGTTAATGTATCATCTATTCAACAGTGCAATCAAGTAGAACCATTCTATATCGTAGATAGAGGGCGCAAAATCCCATATGTAGGATGCCTAGTCTAAACAACATATAATGTTATTTGAGATTTATGACCCTGGGATGATATGAAGAAGGCTGACATGTTGTTTTCTTTATCAATGTATTAACATTGAAAATAAAATAAAAAACTGATTTGTAAAATGCCAAATAAAGCTGCCTTGTGAGTTTAAGTTGTAATAAAAACCTGATTTTCCATGGAAAACCGATGGCAACCAAACTTGGATGTTAACAAGATCAAAGATTACATACCAAGGTCATCTAAGGTCAAGTTGTAAAATAGGCTGAACATGTCATTTTGGGCCATTGGATCTCATTTGAAAAGGTGAAGTCCAATTGGAACCATTATTATGTTTTGAGGTGTCCAAGTGTGGTATAATATTGGATGACTTGAGGGCGATACAGTGAAAATTGGTTAGGCCTAAGCCTTGAAAAAAAATCGGACGAGCCGTAGACGAGTAGACGAGTTCGATTTTTTTTCAAGGCGAAACCAATTTTCACTGTATCGCCCGAAAAAAGGAATCCATTAACATTATTATGTTTTGAGAATCTGACTCTAATTAAAGATGGGACATCTATGCTTGTTAAATAAATGCACAGTGATTTATATGAAATAGGATAGCCATAAAAATCCTATGAAGTATAGGCTAGGCCTAGTCACGCTAGCATCATATCATCACCAGGGCTCTCTTTTAAATTCAAAGTGGGGTGACTGTTGTAGTTTTGCAATCTGTGTTACATTGCAATATACCCAAAAGTAATGTTAACGCATCGATAAATAAGACACTAGCTCATTTTGACTGTTAAATCATGAGCCTAGACTTAGGCCTGCACGCAAATCAGAAATAAGCTTATTTGGGGTGTATTTTGTTCTGGAACTACAACAAGAAAACTGTAAATATGCTATCAAAATGTGTTTTAAATGACTTACTATATCATTGTTATTTGATTTTTTCATAGGAATGTGTAAACATCATGGAAATATTGAGGGAATTTACGGCTAAAAGTAAAAATGCAGCACAAAAATCGGAAATAAAAATAAGAGGTTTACTTTTAGGCCTAGTAAAAAGGCTATAAATTCTCCTTAAACCCACTATCAAGCCAACAGTACAATATTTGTAGCCAAAGAGTATTTCACACTATTTGTATTAATTAACCTGATCCATGTTTATTGTATTTACCATTTTCATGAGTAATTCTCCACACAAAATGTTACCACAGTGTCGGCCATCTTTGTTTCGGATGACCGATTTTTAAACTTACAAATACAGTCCAATAAATGATTAACTCGTGTTCAAAGCCCTGTGTAAATGAATAGGACGGAAGATTCTCAAAACATAATAATGGATAATATTGGATCCAAAACATAATAATAATACAATTGGATGATTTACGCCCAATATGTATTGGTCTCGCTTTGAGTTTTAAAATATTGGGCTCGACTGCGTCTCGCCCAATATTTTTAAAAACTTATAGCTTGACCAATACATATGGGCTCAATCGATCTAATTTTATACCAAAATTGGTTTATAGATGTAACATGGTAACCTCATATTATTAACTATAACAATGTACATAACCCATGCTATGAATTGCTTATAATGTTCTAAATTTTAATAAAAATGAAATTATTCCAAATATTTGTGGGCGGGATATTCAAATGTGAACTTGAAATGTGTGAAATTTCAATTAAAATCACTTTGCTCGTGGACAAACAAGTAAATTGGGTCGTGCAGCAAAAGGGTTTACCAAAGCCAAACGAAGAATATGATTGACTTCATTTTGTCACATAAAGTTTAGGAACACATATCATTATTGCAACATTTAAACAACTTCGTTTTGATACAATACAAGTATTCATTTTTGGAAAAGAAATGAGTTAGATAATCCAATCATATGTCACTAAAAATCTGAAATATGTCCATAATAATATAGAAATATTTGCATCAGTCTCAGAGTTTTTTTTGCAGTGCGGCCCTACTACAGTGAGGCCCCCATATAATGGACGAGCTACATTCTTGCTCACACAGCTATAAGAAAACAAATTTCGCAAAATCAAAATCCTGAATTTATTTCTAATTACACATACAAGCTACGTAATACAGACACATGTATTTCATGTAGACATCTGCAATTAACTATAATAAGTATCGGTTTCATATCATAATAATTATACTTGAGAATCGCCAGATAGCTAGTAGATGATCGTATCTCATTTGTTAGGACTTCGTAACCCAATACTGTACCATAAAATATAGAAAAATATCTTTATGGCATTTTGAATATTTTGTAGTCACCTGCATAATACTGAGACACATCCTCGGAAGGAACAGTCTAGGGTTCGACAAAACTCGCTATTAAAAGTATATTTCCAGGCACTGCTATACTTAAGAGAGCCTCACCAAATACAATATTCTAAGCTGTAGCATGTTCTTGCCATTATCATTGTTTGCGTCGACTTCTCTTAAAGAAACTCCATACTTCTAATATACCTCGTAGCGTAAGGCACTTAGTAACATGTTGGTTTTATCCAGTATCATAAAAAAACCATGACGAGAACGTATTACATGACAATAATCTCCTGCTCTGCCAAGCACAATTTTAATTGAAGTATATTATTAGTTATCCCTTGTTTGATAACGCAATACGTGAAGATACCTACTATGTTAAAAATGGTAATTCAGATCACCCGCTAGACAAGCTGACTCTTTAAACTGATATAGTTTAACTTGTATAGTCAGTATGTTTTAATGTTTAAACAGAGTTGTACAGAGTTGTTTAAATATTTCAACCACTGCATTTGAACATAGATCCTTTCTTCTCAAGGATCTATGATTTGTGATATTAACTTGTCCGGGTCGCCGATAGAAGACGACCTGTTGTAAGACAAACCTTAATCATCTGGGTTTTATTTATCAACCTGGTGCGTTCAGCAAGTCTTCTGAATTCTGTCCACACCAAAACATGTGAAGTATTTCTAGACACTTATTTGTATCAATCATTAATAATCAAGTAGAAATGTAAGATTGAAAGTTTACATACACTTTGAAAGATTAGCAATAATCATAGTAATCATTCTATCAATCATAATTTGTTGGCTGGTTACGAATGATTTGTAGTATAAATTCTATGTGTGATCAATTGAAACAATATACTTATGTATGTTGAAACACTGAGCAATGAACAATGAACATAGAGGGCTCTCGACTGCTCTATTGAACGGTGCAGCCAGGGGTGGTTTTGACTCAGTGTGACAATAATGAATTTACTACATCACTCCCCTCCCTCAAAAGCGCTGTCCCAGTGCTATCAACACTGTAATAGACATTCTGGTCATTAACTTCAACATGTGTAGTTAAAGCAAACATGCCAAAGTATGCAATAAGTCAATGAGATCATTAAAGTTTTTAAACACAACATAACATTTGAAATCAATATTGTATAGAGTCTTTTCATTCCCCTGTGTGAAACTCTTTATGGATAATCACCCTAAGTATGAATATCCTGTGTGGATCCAATATTGTTCCTTTGCGATATTTTGTATGGCCCGATGCGTAGGCGTATGAAGTTGTTATTCGATGCTGCGTTACTTGTCTTGTAGCCGAGCGGAAGACTAGTTTATAGATGACATAAAATGACAAGTCCGATGTTATCAGACACAGCAACGTGTACTAACCGTAGCGTAGTTCCATTTCAATTGCATGATAATCCTACATGCATTCTGTCCAAAATACTGATTCATTCTGTGAATTCCATGATATATCTACTCCCCAGAAGTAGGTTGAACAGTTTACAGCAGTCCTGCACTATCCTCATTATATTCTGCAGACACTAATCCCTGAAGCCAACAATGTTGGTCATAACAATTGCAACACAGTCATGTTGTAAAAATAACAGTTTTAACACATGTACAATGGATGTGGGTGCACACATTTCATGAACACATTCAACACACAGTTAACACAGGCGATGCTGACCCAGGTGATTCAGTTTAAACCAACTAGGGCTTCCAGCATGATCAACTGTTATAGTTAGTTCTCCGTACAGTTGTAAGATGTCTGACATGAGATTATCTTTTTAGGCTGGCAGCAGTATGCAATTGTTCCTGACAGATTAAACACTCTTTTTTTATAGATTCATTGAGTCACACATGCAGGTACGATGTGCTGGCAACATTTGCGGCTGTAGTCAGTCCATATAATAGCAAATGACAGCACAGCAGGTACAAGGATTGTGTTACAATATTTGCGGCTGTAGTCAGTCCGTAATAGAAAATGACAGCACAACAGGTATAAGGATGTGCTGACCATATTTGCGGCTGTAGTCAGTCCATAATAGAAAATGACAGCACACCTTGTTTTGTCCATACAGCTAGTGTTTTTATGCAATTGCATAAATAACCTGCAGCTTGTCATCAACACTGTAACGTTATCCTACAGCATGATTGTATTTGGCAACTATATTATGAGTCCTGGGAACTTTTTGGGTGGTTTATTTTGCTGATGGGTTCAACCCCAGCAATGTCCCACTGCTCCAAGATACACAGAGTGATTAGTTCATCATCAGTATTGCGATGTCACCTTTTGTAACTGCGATTAGTCCATAAACTTCTCAAAGCATTGACCTTATCACGAAGCCGCGATTAAAGCATCATCTGTCTCAGCGTAGAAGTCTGCACGTAGCAACGTTTGGGTGCAAAATAATGTGACATACTCATTTTGAGTGTACAGTTAATAGTCTGTGTCACAAATGCAATTACTGGTTTTCACCTGTATGAATATGTTCACCTTGTATGCATACATGTATCTTGTGATAGTTTGTGTTAACATTTGAACATTGTGAGCACAATTTTATTTTTTTATTTATTTTTTTAATCTGAAATATCCAAAAATCTACAATGAATGGTAAACACCTTGAGCACCTAGTAATAATAACTTGTTTATCTCTAATACCAGCTGTGGTATTAACACTTTTTTCCAATTTATAAAAATGTGAAAAGCAAAAACTATTGGCCACTCAACATTATATACGGTACTGTTTGAGAATAACTGAAAAGTAGAAGAACATGCATTTCGCGTCAAATGTTTTCTCACACTCTAATACTGTATTTACAGCAAAACAAATCTGTATTAGGTAAATGGATTAAACATCCAACCTTACATTTTAACTATGATTTCCAGCATTGTGTCCAGTACTCTGACATTTCACAAATCTCTTTTTGGAAGGTAGGGTGGCTCTGAAAAGAGCCGTTGGAATTAGAGGCCATTGCTGCCTCTGTTGAAAAATGGCTCTGAAAGAGCCGTTGAGATGATTAGAGGTATCTACTGCCTCTGCTGTTCAGTTGGTCGCTGCCAATTTCCCCGGCGATGATTGGGGTTGTACCGGCGGGTATCTTGCCGGCTTCTTTTTGCTGGGTGGTCCTCTCGGCTCTGTTGGAAGTTCTGTTTTCGTTTCTTGGGTTGTCGTCGCTGCTCTATCAGGCTGTCTTTATTCTTATTCATTGCAAAACATTCGTTAAGAAAGTAGGTTAGCGCCGTCTTCACTTCTACCTCCGGGATGTTCTTTTTCATCTTGTCATTGGCTCTCTGCATGTCGGATTCCACTCGGCTCAGCGCGTCCGGCAAGACAACTTCCTCCATGTCCGTCACCCACAGGAACTCGTTTGTGTGTGCTTTTTGAAGTTCCTCAGCTTGCATCCTCGCCCTGGCTGAAAACTTACAGCATGGAGCAAGGCCGGGTAGACCCCGGTCACCACGCAATTCCCTAGGAACCTCCCTTTCGCCTTTAACCATTTCTTGCAACTTTGTGTGCTTTTGCTTCAAGATAGCGTGGGCCACTACGGCGCGCTCCACTACTTGAAGGTGGTCACTAACCTCCGTTTTACTAACTTTGGATAGTACTTGACCACGGGGCGGGGATTCTTTTTTACGTTGAGGTTGACCTGGTGTGATGGGTGAAGAATCTGGGCTCGACTGCTCAGACTTGGCAGGAGCTGATGAATTTTCTGTCCTACTATAAGCTATAATAGGAAGATCCGGGAAAACTTTCTTAAGGTCAGGCTGTTCTTGGATAATGTCCCAGTGCTTCTGGAGTGCATTCTTGACGTGTTTGGTTGCGATGTGTGGGTAATAATTCATTTTGAAAACTAGCGGAACTTTGTCTTTGCTTTGTTTCTCTGTAATGAATTTGTTTCTATCTTTAAAAGCAACTTCGCTTGCTGCTGTGCGTATTTCTCTTATACTGTATCCTCTTGCTAAGAGTTTTTCTGTGAAGATGTTTTTCTTATCTTCGTATGATTGAAGATTGTTTGAGTTTCGTACGTATCTGATAAGTTCGCCTTTGATGAACCCCTTGAAAACTGCGGGGTTGTGGCATGATGCTCTATCTAGGTAACACCACGTTTCTGTGGGTTTGGTGAAACATCTAATTCTAACATCTAAGATGTTCAGCGTTCTAAAACGCTCTCCTTTGTAGATTATTAAATCCAGAAACTGGATTTCTTGCGTTGATGCTGTGTAGGTGAATTTTAAAGTCGGGTGTAGATTATTTATTCTAGCAATAAATGCTTCCAAATCTGTTTGTGAACCTTTCCAGGTTAGGAAACAGTCGTCCATGTAAATGTAGAATGAAATCACGTTTTCATCCATGTTCATAATTCTTTGACCAAGTTTATTCACTACCAAGCAGCACAAACTCGGGCTACTTTTTAGTCCCATTGGACATCCAGCTGTTTGAAGAAAGAAAGTTTGGTTGAATTGAAATGCGTTGCGGTATAAAACTAATTTGATTAGTTTACTCATGAACGCCAAACTGGGCATTCTGGGTTTACAAGAGCGAGGATCGACTTTCGCGAGCATTTCCATTGCGATCTCATAGGCTTCCTCTTGTGGAATTGATGTAAACATGCTTTCTACATCTATGCAAGCTAGTAATATTTCTTTTGGTAGAACCAAATTTTCAACCTTTCTAATCGTGTCAGCCGTCGCGTATCTTTCAAATATGCTGGTGATTTTTTCACTTCTGGTAGTAGGTAAAAGTCTAAAAACTCCGCTATTCTATTCAGCGGTGATGAGACTGAAGAAACGACTGGCCTTCCTATAAAAACTTGGCCAGGAAGTTTCACTTTCTTGTGAATTTTAGGAAGTATAAAGAAAACCGTGGTTTTCGTTTCATTACTTGTTTTTGAATCTAGATAATATGTCATAGCCTTGTCTATTTGCTTGGCTTTGAACATTTCACATACTAATTCATTGACCATTTCGGCCGTGTGGGATGTCATGTCATAATCTAGTCTTAGATATGATTTTCTATCTTGAAGTTGGCGTAAACCTTCATTTATGTAGTCCTCTCTGGACATGATACAGATACCTCTTCCTTTATCAAAGTTCTTTAAGACTATGTTCTGATTGTGTTTAAGTCTTTTAATAGCTCGTGACTCGGCTATATTGATATTGGGTTGTACGTTTTTTATCGGAATCATCGCCGGGGAAATTGGCAACGACCAACTGAACAGCAGAGGCAGTAGATACCTCTAATCATCTCAACGGCTCTTTCAGAGCCATTTTTCAACAGAGGCAGCAATGGCCTCTAATTCCAACGGCTCTTTTCAGAGCCACCCTACCTTCCAAAAAGAGATTTGTGAAATGTCAGAGTATTATTAAATTACATATTCAAAGTTATGAATAATAAATTAAAATTTAATTTCGTTATTTAAATAAAAATTTAAAAGCAAGCAAATAAGCTTTGAGTCATCATATAAAATAAAAATCCTACATCCTCTCTCATCCAATAAAGTTACATTTTTAAAGCAAGTCAGCTTTTGAATGAACTGGGTATCTAGTTTATGAAACCCCTCCTTCCATGTAATTATTCACAGAATTGAATTTATATCTTGAAGCAAGAAAGCTTTCTTTTTTAAACGGAACATTTGTTGGTTCCTCTAAAACCTTGTCTTATTCATAAGAATGATTAAAAACATTCTTTATTATTCTAAGAAATGAATAACATCCATTCCTGTAAAGTTTTACGGAATAAACCTAATGTATCACTTTGAGTAATGATTATACTTTCAGTGTAGTTTTTACGAAATAAAACAATGATATTACCGCCAAAGTATACACGGAAGTTTTCCCGTGCACAGCTCTTTTCAGAGGCACCAAACTTCTAAAGTTTTATAGTGATTGGATCTGAAAAGTTCCCACGCGACATAGATTTTGCCGCGTGGCGCCTATTCTACATAATTATTTAATTTATTAATAAAAGTTTTCTGTCTTTGGATGCTTCATGTTTTAGAATTTCCAGCTTGAATTTCTAAATGTAAGCATACCACAATCGGTGTTTAAATAGAGCTATTTTATTTAGCCCGAAAGCAGGTACTCTTGATACCCTCCCACTTTATTATAAAAACTAATGCATGGTACACACAACGTTTTTGTATTGACTAGCATGCCGATTGTTATAATATTTTGGCTTGCTACATATACCATATCCAATGTATCTATACAATGTATTTAATATAAGGTTAATTCTGCGATTTTGACCATTTCATGTCTCATAATATGAGACATGAAATGGTCTCACTCCGTAACTTCTTCATTATTCTTTTAATCTATAAAAAAGGATACATTTTTTTGCAGAACAGGGTTCAAAGAATCCAACCATGATCATGAAATTGACCATTTTGGAGAAAATTATAAAGAAAACACGATTTTTGACCCATTTTAGGTTCTGCAAATATAACTCAAAATATATTTTTAATATCTTATTTATTTTTTGAATTATAAACCAAAAAGTGTGCCAAGAATGTGATTTTCATGATTTTATACAATATGTGCTCTGTTTCAGCATGGTTTATAGTCTTTCATCGTCATGCTTTTACTTTGGTGTATCGAGCCATGACAGATCTGTGATTTGGTCCATTCTATGTGTCAAGTATGCATTTCATGCCCAGTCAATAGTTAGGTCACCCAAGCCCTATATGAAAGCTATGAAGATTGTTAAACAGGGTCAGTCGTCACCAACATGCACAAACACAATAGTCAAACGACCTTGCTATTGTCATGCTATTGTCAACACTCCCTACACAGAGGTCTGCAGCGCAAATCTGTACGATTTTCGCCGTGTAATGTCTATGGCAGATTTCATTTCGTGGTATAAAGTTATGAGGTTTACGTGGTCTTCGCTATCTCCAAGCATATAGAGCAATACGTACATGGACTTTTTTGTAGACGAGGGTTCATTTCATGATTTGGTGAGGTTTAGAATGAGTTAGGATTCCTGTAATTTTGAAGACCACGGATTTTCAAAACGTGAATTTTCCAGCATTATACGACATAAATTTGGTCACCAAACGTGTTTAAAACTATGGTCACGCGTTATGAACTCGCCTCCCAATAGGGTGGTGCCGTTACATTTTTTAGTTTTATGCTGTCATTTTCCTCAAATATTTTCAAAACCACAAAAGCTATCTCAACAAATTTGGTATCATTTTAAAGCCCTAATAACAAGCTATCTGCCTGCAAAATGACATTGGTATAGCTAATACAGAAGGGGAGATACAGCTGTTTGATGTTTGGAGACCAGGGGTGGTGCTGGAAGGGGTGCCGCTGGAAGGGGTGCCGCCTGTACAAACTCAATGGGGATAATCCAATAATGGCGATAATCTTTGTTCTTTTTACAATAACTAGTCATCCCACAATGTTACAAACACCATTCTGGTCCCATTTTAAAGGATATTTAGTAGTCTTTAAGTATGTGGTTCAACAGACTTGTCAACTATTTGTAACAACTAATTAATTATGGATAAGACCATGATCATCAGCTTTCTTCCTACTTGCTACACAGTCAACATGAATAATCAACCTTAAAGGTAGATGACCCGATCACATTTTCGTAACACAGAATTATTTCAAACATACGGAGATTTTCATATCATATGAAAGCTCGTATTTTTCTCATCATCATACTGAAATTTGATGGCCTAAATCGGTATAATTACGGAGAAATCGATGAAATAACGTCGAATTACCGCGAATGGTGGTATACCACCGATATAGTTTGTGTACAACTCAATGGGTACAGTTCACAGCATCTTGTGCATCTAAAATAAGAACCATTAGAGCTATGCAACTCAAACTTTGGAACACGACATTTTTAAGGATGACCTTTCATGTAGAATAGAAAACTTCAGAGTACACACCACTAAATAAATTCCCCATTGCTTACTGTGTAAAATGGACCATGATTATTCGCCATTTTCTCGCTTATAAAGCAACTGGTTGCTTCAACTTTGCATTCTGTGTGAAGATCATGGTCTTGGCTTTCCTGTAAACAACAAAAATATATAAGTTCAAGGCAAAATTTTCGAGATATGCGCCGTCAAAGATACACATGTTTGTAGATTGCCCAGGCCTAGCTTAGGTCTAAGCAATTCTAATCAATTATCTGAAGTCTCTAAAATGACTAAAAAATCATAAAAAATTGGTCAAAGAAGAAAATTTGCACTGATATTGTTTGATAATCTTCATTTAATAATCATCCGATCAAAAGTTTGGCCAACAACACTATTTTTGAAGCATTTTTATATATTTCACTTAGACGAGTGTCATCCCAACCAATTCAACAGGCCTTTCGTGGACTCTTCCATTATTTATTTAGTGGTGTGAATCCTTCACCTCTTTAGATTTTTGAAATTATATATTTTTCTGTTAGGTTGAATATACTGCAACACATTGATAGCATTGCAACCACTTAAATCAATTTTAACAGGCTTTTGTATGACAAAGTTTGTTTAAATTATGTTTGCTATCTACTGAAGATAGCATGCTTTTCAATGGTGAAATAACGTGCACGCGATAAAAGTGTGTCACACAGTTTGTCTTTATTTCTTGAACTTTCAATGCCTTTGTAGCATGAATTGACCAGTTGTAATGATAGTAATGAATACATATTACAAATTTAGAATGTCTATAATCTCCTTTTTGTGTATACTGAGATGGAACCGGGGGGGGGGGGGGGGGGGGGGGGGGGGGGGGGGGCAAGTGATACATTTAGTTGTATATGAAATTATGGAAAAGTTCAAATTAGAAAATAAATCCGGGGTTTACCTGTATGTAAGACTCCATGACAGAGGGTGCCAGAGACACTTCATTTGCATAGAACTGGCAAATTCCTCCTTCTTTACACGCATCTCAACCATTAAACGAAGATCTTTGAAAAAAATCAAATCCTGGGATAGGCCTAGGCCTAGGCCTACTGTAACACGGTTAGCCAATCTGTAATGGAATTTCAAAAAGAAAAGATATGGTATGATGATCAGGGTTTACATAGTATAGATAACCCCTTTTCTCTCCTCCCTGTATACAGTATATATCCCCTCCCACCCTCTTCTCCCCACCCCTTCACCCGCTAGCTAGGCACTGGCTATTACACTGCACCCTTGACTAGTGCAAGTCTGATTATCATGATAATAACCCACGGCTATGACTAAACAGCTGGGTTTTTCATCTTTGTTTACTTGGTGTATTCGGGGAAGGGGAGGGAGGGTGTTGTTGTGGAAACAAATATTTGACCTCTATCTAATATGGGATCGTGCTATGGTGGACTTACATGAATAGGGAGACCTTTACTTTGTGCAGACATGGTATCATTCCAATCCAATGTTTTAAATTTTGATTATCACTTGATTTGTAAAAAAGTAAGCTTATTTAAGAGTTGCCTGCAGCCTCTGAAAGTTGTCTTACATACCACTATCAGTCCTGTGTGTGAACAGACAACTTAGTCACTGTTCGATCTATCTGTTAATAAACTTAATTACAATTTTAAATCAGTGTAAATTGACTTTGAAAAGTAACCAGTGACAGTTGACTAAACCTACGTTCTTACGCGGCTGAATAGACTGAATGAAGCAGTTTCTTGTGCTGCTTTTTCTACACTAAATGTTCCTAAATCAATAGAAAACTTACATAAAATGGTAAATAGCCACAGAAATTCAGCGTATCATTAATTTGAAAACTTTTTTTAATCGGTTCGTATGACCATAGCAACCAAACAGCCCGTGAGATAGGCGTGGGCAATACGAAATCCCGATTTTCATAAATTAACTGGATTTTCATGTAGAGTACACACCACTAAATAAATTCCCCATTGCTTACTGTGTAAAATGGACCATGATTATTCGCCATTTTCTCGCTTATAAAGCAACTGGTTGCTTCAACTTTGCATTCTGTGTGAAGATCATGGTCTTGGCTTTCCTGTAAACAACAAAAATATATAAGTTCAAGGCAAAATTTTCGAGATATGCGCCGTCAAAGATACACATGTTTGTAGATTGCCCAGGCCTAGCTTAGGTCTAAGCAATTCTAATCAATTATCTGAAGTCTCTAAAATGACTAAAAAATCATAAAAAATTGGTCAAAGAAGAAAATTTGCACTGATATTGTTTGATAATCTTCATTTAATAATCATCCGATCAAAAGTTTGGCCAACAACACTATTTTTGAAGCATTTTTATATATTTCACTTAGACGAGTGTCATCCCAACCAATTCAACAGGCCTTTCGTGGACTCTTCCATTATTTATTTAGTGGTGTGAATCCTTCAAGTTGAAAATTGGAAATGTGATCGGGTCATCTACCTTTAATTTACCGGATTTATAAAAATGACTATAACAGAAAAAGTTTTCAACCTATGATAGCAAAAGTATACATTTTTGGAAAGCTTGTAACTAGAGGAATTCAGAAATGCAGTTTATATCAGGGAAGGGTTAATCCGTAAGTCTAAAAATATATAAAATAAAAATTGGAGATATTCACTAGCCGGTATAATTACCATACCAACTTTGACAATTATATATCATCTAATGGGTAATTTCATGAGGCATTCAAATATGTAAAGTAAATAATGAGAGGGGTAGGTATAAAAAATATATGGATCTCAAATTAAAAATTAAAAAACTCTGATATTTTTCCGAACATTTCCGATCATACCATTTTAGTTCTAGGTCGTACTATAATTTTAATGGCATATTTGGTTTCCTCATGCAATTTCCCTTCAGAAAATGTATACTTTTACTACCTCAGGGGGTATACAAGCAAATATAAATGTGTAAAGTTAAAATCATGTCGCGAAAGCCAAAATCAGTGTGTAACGCGAAAGGAGGCGAGCTTAAAACACATGACCCTATACATTTTACCATTCTGCAGATGTTATTGACCCTCCTCTAAAATTCTACATGATTTTTAACACGTTTCTCAGTTTTTGTGATGCCCAAATAGACCATTTTCCGAAGCTATTTCTAGCAAATATTGCAGTCACTGAAACTCCATTGTTTTCATGCGTATAACAAAATATGACATGCATCGTGACCTCCCTACTGGCTGATGCCTTATCGTTTTTGTGCGCTTCTGTTGCTTTCTGTCATTCATGCATACAAACAAACAGAAGGGGTCACTGATCTTGTCATGCCGATTGTTATAATATTTTGGCTTGCTACATATACCATATCCAATGTATCTATACAATGTATTTAATATAAGGTTAATTCTGCGATTTTGACCATTTCATGTCTCATGCATCATGTGCTATCTCTTCTTGGCGCTTCTGTCGCGTTTTGCCCTACCGCATCTATGAACAGATGGTTCAGGTCGCATATCTATTATAGGGTTTGTTTGTATATAATTGCAGGCCTCCATTAAGTCAATTGCAATTATATTGGTGTTCCAGGTTGTTGACGTCAATCATTGCTGGTATTGCCTTTATTCTATTTTATTCTATTTGGTATTTTGTTCTCATACATAAAATGCAATATTTCAGCAGTGCGTACACTAGTTCTCCATTTCTGGTGTTCCCATCAGCCATACTAATAACTGCGATTTTGGCCATGCTATGTTTCATGTATGCATCTTCTCGTGCTCTCGCCTCCAGCTATTCAGTCACTTTTTGTTTATGCATCCAAGAACAGATGGTTAAGGTCGCAAAACCGATCATTTGAATGTACATAAATGTTTGCTACCATAATAGTTACAGTGATCTCGACCTACCATTCTAGGTCTCATATCGCCTTTGGGCGATTCTGCTCCTTTTTTGCGCAACATGCATCGAGGAATAGAATGGTTCAGGTCACAGATATGCGATATCTTTTGATTTTGTATTATTGTTTGATATCTAGTTATTTACAGTTAAAATATGTTTAGTCTCAATATAACCTTTGTGATATTAGCATTTTCTCACGTCATGCAGCCCGGGCATGCAGCATGATTCAATATTGTTCAAATTCCTTTGTTATTCGGTTGTAGCCTGTCATAATAATTCTGTGATTTCAGCACATAGGTCACAGGGATCACGGTTTTTAAATAGGCTTCATGCATAGTTTGTTTGGAGTCACGTTGGGGTACATGTAGGGACGGACCTATTTTCTTTCACACGTCCCTATGCGGTTTTAGGGAAGGGTTCGGGGATTCTTTGTGGAGGGTGGGGTGTGATAAATCCTGTCTCTTTGTTATAGTTGATTGGTAATCTCAAATACGTTTCAAATGTGGATGACTGCATATGACTTTACCCAGCTTCAGATAGTAGTTACTTGCATTACTCTTTACTCGAGTACGCCTATGGAGAAGTCACTTATGACATTCCCCACTACAGTGCTACACTTTTCAACATGTTCAATGAACGGAACGGAACGGTTAGCATTTGCTCTTTTAATTGTCGAGGGCTTGGCGATAAACGTAAACGGGCGGATGTGTTGAATTTTCTAAATACGAAAGAGTTCTCGATAGTTTGTCTTCAGGATGTACATTGGACTTGCGAAATGGAGAATCAGATTAAACTTGATTGGGGATATAACTGCTATTTCAGTCACGGTTCCAGCAAATTCTAGAGGTACAGTAATTCTTCTCAAAGATAACTTTAAATTCGAGGCTCACGGTTACAAAAGTGAGCCATTAGGGGAAAATCAAGATTTACAATTTTCAACTTTGTCACACGTCGGGTCCTTAAACATTAAAATCTAGTTCCAGTTTTCAACTTCATTTAGTATCAATATGGTTTTCTCACAATAACCAAATAGTACATTACTCTCAATCACAAAATGTCCTTATTTTATTGTAATATGAATTCAGTTTACACTAACCGAAGATTAGACACCGAAAAATATACCTAACGGTTGATTGGTTCGGTCAGTAGGTTTTTTTGTTTGTTCTTTTTCCATTTGAAAAAGAAGCTATCGACAAGCCTTTAAAAATGATTAGGCAATATTAAATTGCATGTAAAACTTCTTAAAACATTTTAAAAAAAAGTTACGCCAGTAGAACCATTTTTGTTTTGGGTTTTTGCGCTTGCTATTATTTTTTCAGTATGAGCTCGACTGCCTTCTCATTTTTAACTTTTCATAATGAAAATATGAAATGAGCACGCGTCATGGTTAAAATAAATACCATGGTCAAGGGTGTTGGTAGAGTAACCGGGACCAGGTAAGGTTTTGGTAATATTGACAAAAATGCTTCAATCTTTAGTACTGAATATCAATGACCCTTTAGCTACATTTGAAATACAGTGAAAGTACCAACAAAGTGAGTCCAAATTGTCAAGCGTTTGCGTCCCATCTTGCCCATTGAATTCACAGAAGTAAATTTCAAATTAAATTATTTTGGAGTCTTTGAGTCTTTCATAATTGTTGTCGAAATAAAAAAAATAACAATAATTCCATGATTCCTCTTGTCAAATGAACCGACAGCGTCAATCTTAACCGACACGACCGTCAATTTTGGAGGTGTGGGCGACACCCCCCCCCCCCCCCCTCCTCCCCATCCCACACCCCACCCCCACCCATCCCCCTATGGCTACGCCACTGGGTCCTTGTTCGAAATTGCAACTATTGTTTGCAAAAAGACCACTTCTACGAGAAAAACTAGGTAGATTCTAGGATTTGTTTGATTCTTATGGAGTGTTCAAAAATACCTCATATTTAAAAATTACTCTTACCCATAATTACATGGCCGGAGGAAAGCAACCCTCTCCCCGATGCGATGAATTTGTCCAGTATCCTTCGGTGCATTTTTCACCACGGTCAAACCAAGTTCTTGGATTTGAACCAACCAATCATGAAGCACCTTATCACTGGTCAACAAGTCATTGAACTCGAAGAAATGCAGCTGTGATTCTCCGACGTCCGCACCCCAATACCTCAAATGTGGTTCAAATGTTGTATCTCTTGCAGTAGACTTAAACGTGTAGCCTTGAAGCTCATCAGTGCTGTACTGACTGAAATGGCCGTCGCACCAGACCACTTCCAACATCAGCGTCGACTCTCCGGGATTCGAACCGGTCTCGGCACAATTGACCAACTTTGCATCACGAGGGGACACCTCGGTATCCAACGCTGCGAAATCAGCGACACGTGAATGGCTGCTCGGATGGAAACAAGTTTCACATCGACAAATATCTCGCAGCCATACATAAGAATATGATTGAGAAACGTTAACGTTAGCCCATCTGATGGTTACAGCTTTCGTATCGGCACATAATGCAAAAGAAACATCTGCATCCGAGATGGTTTGTCCAGACATGGCTCTGTAGAGTCTAGTATGCAAAAAAACTTGACTTTGAAGGGACGAATTTCGGACAACAGACTCATTGACGAGAGCCGTTTTGAAAGTTGAAACACTCGGTCTACATGTACTTGAGCTTGTGTTATAATGCACACATTGTTGATAAGCCAAACTATGGACTTTCGATGCAGAAAAAATCACATGATAAGCTTTCCAATGCGCCAATATTCTACTCTGTGATGTTATCTTGCCAATTGCTGTCGCCATATTTAATATGATTATCACTTGTACACGGTATTTAGCTTAATGAAACAAGGTAATAGTAAAAGTACTCTAGCAAAAACAGAAGCGAATCACTAGCACCAACTGTTACTGATACAAGGGTTAGATAAATGCCTTCATTTCAAAGAGTGTTGTGAAGCGAGTTGTAGATTCAGTCTTAAAGTGAGTACTTTTAAGGCGAGTTGTGTAGTTGTTTGCAAAAGCGAGTTACGAAATGACTGATATGACGCTGAACCTTTTGAATTCATATATTTAAGTTGAAATCCTATTTCTACACGATCCCTAAAAACTCTAAAATAGATTAATACTAATTTATTCAATAAATAATAATTATTAAATATAGAAATAAAGAATTAATAATGAACCCCTCAAAAAGTTCTGAAATTTGGTTTCAATTGCCTATATCTCGTATATTTTGTTATGTTTTGTTATGTTCATAGCGTTTTGCACATCAATGAAAAGATATTGTGTTCGTCTTTTGTAGCAATCACTTGTTTCACTCAGCTACTCAGTTTCAAAACAGCAACTTGCCTGAGTACATGGGGAGGTCTTTATCGGAATGTACCAATCATCTCCATGTTGCGCTCAAAAGTCAATAGAGCAATAATTTACACTGAAATCGTCATTGTAATACTTTATTGTCCATACGACAGAGTTGTTATTTTGATCTCAAATAGTGGTGAATTTGACATATTTTGATCGTGACCTCATCACACCATATTCTCAAACAAGTGGCTGAGTACTCAAACAAGTGATTGTTGTCAATGTATCATTGGAAAGGAGAACACATCTATTTTCCATTGGTATGTAAAACAATATCAACATAACACGAAATAGTCGACAATTTGGAGTTAAAAATTCCAATTCCGAACTTTCTGTAAGAGTGTTACGATGGAAATCTAGAGTTTATAACAAAAATGTAGTCAAATTTCAAATCAAAATATGGTGAATCCTATAAATGAGAGAAGGGAAGGGAAGACAAGAAATATATTTTAAAATGTGTTGAAAACTGAACTACGTAACTGAATGTAACATAAACTTCTAACACAATGTATATATATCTTTAAAAGAGTAGCAATTAAAGTGCACACTATTCCAAACATTTTCAAGAGCTCTCAAAATAAATTGTAGAGGTCAGCTTCCACCTGAAAATTAGGTAAGAGTTAGATCAGTAAAGATAATTAAAATTTACATCGAATATATTTGATAACTCCATCCATGAACCTCTCTGTAACTCCCCTTAAAATTACTCACTCCACTAACCATTATTCAACTTCACATATATTTAATCACCCATATGATCCTGGCCATTCAGGCTATTTTATTTCCTTAATATCACACCATGGGGGGAAAAGTCAAGGCCACATTTGCACTTTGGCACTGAAATTAAAATGTTGGTTCATTATAGAGGGAATCCACTTTACTCATGCGTGCCCGTAACAAAAGGTAGTCATCTCAACTGGGTCAGGAATATATTCTCCATGCTCGGTGTTGATTTCAGTCTCGATCTGCATGAGATGCCAGCATTAAATTACTCAAGTATTGTTGAAGATATTTGCAAGTCGATAAAACAATGGTCGAAGAGACACTTGACAGTTCTGAGTTCTCTTTATTTCGAGATTCAGTCATCTGGTTCTTGCTATCCCCAATCCAGATTGCAACTTGATACATGAGCTTACCAATATGCTGTATATAATGTATGCAGTTCCACTTTGAAAAACATCCCTATATAAAATTAATTATCCTCACATAGGGCACTCCCTGTAGGGCAGTGAGCTTGCCATATATGGTAGTCATGACCTTGGACTATATAACCTTGATCCAGGTATAAATACTTATCATCCGTTTTTTTAGTTATGACTGTTTTTACCAATTTTTGAAATTGGCTCTGAACTTGAATATATTGGGCCGATTTAAATAAACCTAACCTGAGATATTGTACTAAACACTTCAATCAATTTAGTGATATGCTCAGTGTTTGCATCCTTTGAGTGCCTCGTGTGAGGAAAAGACTGAGAATTTAAATATGGGTATTTAAGAAATGGAAAAGCTTGTTTAATTTCTAAATCCATCAATATTTGTCAATCAAATTGGGTATACATGTTATATATCTATTACTGATCACTCTTATGATGGGAACAAAATTGTCGGACATTGCTCATTTGCATATCAATGACTTGAATAGATAATTAGCTAATTTTCATATTTAATGAGCTTATGAAACTAAATTATAGTTTAAAAGATTGGGTATCGCACAGTTAGCCATAATACCAAGTTTGATTGCAATACACCATTCACATCTGGATTTATAACATTTACGCATATTAATTAGCTGGACTTTTTTCACTTTTTTGATTGCAGTCAGTAAAACTGGTCAAAATGACCAATTTCACTAGGTTATTTTAGCTTAATGCAATATAATGTTACCATATTTTTAAATTTAACATGGTATAGTATATAGATATTCAATTGTTAAAGAAATATGTGTAAATGGTGTTTTGAATGTTACATTATTAACAAATTGAGCTCTCTAAATCCTGATAAATTATATTTGTGGGCATTGTTACTGTTTTTGGCAGGTTTTCGGCCATTTTCCGAGTGTCTCAAAACTCCGTACCACAAGAATGCATTGACCGATTGTCATTATTTTTGGAAAATAAATCTTTCATTGCAATCTTTCATTTGAATCCAATTTTGTACATGTCGCAATCATTTGAATGTTATGTGTGCTATGCCTACTAGTAGTAGTACCAGTTGTGGTCATAAGTCTGAATGAAGGTCAAAAGAAACCAATTTGAGGTAATAGTGTTACTGTATCCCATCCATTCATGCAAATAGGACAATAAGATTTAGTCAGTTGTTGATTACTTTGTGTGGTAGAGCATGACATTGTATTCAATGGAATGATTTGCATACTTGGGACTTCTGTACCACACCGCTACCATTTGCCTGTTAGCCTGTTAGGACATTTTGAGTTTTAACAATTTCCACCCATGTATGAAGGTCAAGGTCAATTTGAGATAATAGTGTATCCCATCCATTCATGCAAATAGGACAATAAGATTTAGTCAGTTGTTGAATACTTTGTGTGGTAGAGCATGACATTGTATTCAATGGAATCATTTGCATACTTCGACTTCTGTACCACACCGCTAACATTTGTCTGTTAGCCTGTTAGGACATTTTGACTAATTATACTTAACGAGCTGTATTAATTAAAGCAAAAGTGATAGATTTTTTCTCTCTTCAGATTATTAAAGATATTAATTTGTCTTTAAGATAAGCCCAAACACAAATTAATTTGATAGAGGGTTACTCAAATACAATCGCCTAAAGACAAAAAACCCTCTAAAATGTAACAAAACCACCTTTTTGTGGTGCCGAGGTTAAAACACGTGACCTTATGTGTACAAAAATTGTTGGAATCGATCACGGAGATATGCTGTCGGAAGGATCGTTGCCGGAACCGGTGATAGAAGCGACGATATCAGTTGAAAATGGTGAGGGCACTGTTTAGGTGCCCGTAGCGGCAGTGGCGTAGCCAGGGGGTTGGGGGAGGAGTGCCAACATTGACTGTCGTGTCGGTTGTGATTGGCACTGTCGGTTCATTTGACAAGAGGAATCATGGAATTATGATGGTCAAAAGTACACAGATAGTAGTTTTTCGCGCGCTGCGCGCGCATGTTTCCCCAAATTGTATTATTTGTTGGTACAAGCTTGTTTAGAGCTCAAATGTACTTCAATCATAGCAAAAATAAGTGTAAAGTCTAGTTTGTCTAGATTGGTCCCGAAAAATTTCAACAAAAAAGGCCGAAATTAGTGTATTTCAATGGGGGGGTGGGGTGGGGGGGTGGGGGGGATTATTTAATGGTGCCCCCCCCCCCCCCCCCCCCCCCCACCCCACCTCCTGGCTTCCGTGTACACGGGCTGCATATGGGCGATCACAAGTCGCGAGCTGTCAGTACACTACAGTATAATTTAAATATTGACAAAAGAACAGGCAGGAAAACTGCCAGAATATACCAGGACTTGCTGTAAATTAGCTTGACAACGTACCAGCAGGTGAATAAAAGGCATATAACTAGAGTTTGAATTATTTAACGGTTACACACCTTTCTGATCTGACAATTGGAAGCTTAAAAAATGTAATTGATTTAGCTCTGAACATCACGTATGTACATGTAGCTTTCTGTACGACCATGAATGATATGACTATGACATTTTATGAGAGCTATAGAATAAAAGCATGTGAGTCCACGTCAGGGATTAACATCAATGTTTGTCAACTTTTCTGTATAAATTTAGTCAAACTGTTGCTTCAGATATCATGTTTAATTAATGTTTAATTATTGTGTATACATTACATTGGTTAAATATCTCAACCTGTTTCTATTTCCACGAAATACTACACTGGCTTGAATTTTGATCACCTTATTCCCGCTACAAAACTACGACGTGAACTGTCTATGATTCATTTCGCCAGGCATGTGAAACAAACATCTGCCTATTGTTGAGATTTGGTTCACAGTATAGCCAGGGCTGTTAACTCTCCCGCCTAGACACTCTTTCTCCCGGACTCCCGCCTAGCGTATAAAATATCCCGCCTCAACAAATTGATCTAAATTAAAATGTTTATCAACACCTTTATACTAGCTTCCGTCGGTACATTTGCGATTTTGACCATGCATTTTTCGTGCGGATTAGAGGAAAACATAATCGCTAACACCCCCACACTTATCAAGATTCCCCCCCCCCCCCCCCCACCCACTTATCAAGATTTCAGCTGCTGACTAAAAAAAAAAATGTGCATGTTTTACGTATTATATATGGTGGGAGGGTACCAAGGGTACCTGCTTTCGGACCGACAATTGCTCACTGAACATAACTTACAATGACTTAGTGTAAATGCTAACTAAGCAGTGGTTGATTTTTTTTAAAAAAAGGCAAAATAAAAATAAAAGGTACGTCGACCGACAATATCTCTGTCGTCGCGTGGCAAAACTTATTTTGTGTTGTTAGTCAAACAACATTGAATTTCTAGACTTGAAATTCTACTATATTTTGTCTATATCTCACAAAATATATCTATGATCATTCTATGTCAACAGGGAAATGCGCCCGATTGGAACTCGTTAAAAGCTCCATATCCGACATTTAAAATGATAAATTTTCAAACTAGGAAAGTATATCTTATTAAAATCTGACAAATAATTGTCTTGCTGAAAGTTGTATAGACCATGTGCTTTATTCCGTTTTGGACTAAAGGACACGTGGCATTGAAAGTTCAAGACTTTGAACATGTTAAGCTCATATTAAAGGTAGATGACCCGATCACATTTTCGTAACACAGAATTATTTCAAACATACGGAGATTTTCATGTCATATGAAAGCTCGTATTTTTCTCATCATCATACTGAAATTTGACGGCCTAAATCGGTATAATTACGGAGAAATCGATGAAATAACGTCGAATTACCGCGAATGGTGGTAACCACCGATATAGTTTGTGTACTACTCAATGGGTACAGTTCACAGCATCTTGTGCGTCTAAAATAAGAACCATTAGAGCTATGCAACTCAAACTTTGGAACACGACTTTTTTAAGGATGACCTTTCATGTAGAATAGAAAACTTCAAGTTGAAAATCGGAATGTGATCGGGTCATCTACCTTTAAACTTATATGAAGCTTGATGTGTAATGCATTTTTAGTCTGTATCTCTCCCTCCCAGCAAATCCCAAAAGTTGACAGCCCTGGTATAGCGCACTCTAATGTATACGGGCCGTCACATGCGATTAGGGCAAGCAGTGAAGCGTAAACTGTCAATCATTCGTTGTGAATAAATATTCAGATAATAGGATTATTCATAGTTCGGGCCGTCGTAAAGAGATCTGATTACAATATTCATAAGATGCAAATAACGCCACGCCCCTCCTCTGTCACTGCCAGACGAAGCCATCCACATTTTCAAACTCGTATTTTGTTCCACGTTAAGGGACCGTTCATTATTTATGGTGGAGGGGGGGGGGGGGGGGACAAATTCGAGACTCGTATGTCAAAATTACCTAACCCCCTACAGCTGAAACTGAAAACTACATGACCCCCCACTGCTAACCAGTAGATTTTTACACACCCCCCCCCCCCCAAAAAAAAAGTTATGGTATATGATAAGTTCTGTTTGTGCCCTCTGAACGGCCAATAATTTAATGATATCCCCTCTTGACCTTTTGATTGTGTGAAATTATACTAACTACATTGCGAGCGGAGCGACCGAAATTTGTCATATATCTATACATATTGGGTGGTTTTGTGAGTCTTTATATTTCCGAAAAAAGGTTAGAACATCCTGACAAAAACGTATGCAACATTCTACTTTTTGGAGCTTAGGTGCAGAGCTGAGATTTAGACGAGGTGAAAAGCATGCAAGAAATTCCCGTTTTTAATCATATATTGTTGGATTTTGGAACATAGGCCTAGGCTAATCAACCCCCTTTTTTACACCCCATGGCTCTGTTTTCAACCGTTGATGATTATATAGGCGTTTTTTCAACGGATCGTCCGAGCAGGGCGTGCACAAAAAAAGATTTGCCGTCCGAAAGTTGTCTCATCATACGTACATGTTTTGAAGTTGATAGGTCGTAAGAAAATGTGCGCGAAGCGCAGAAAAAAATGGCTTTTACACTCCAAAATAGCCTCTAAAATCAGACCAATCACCACCATCTTTATAGTTAACAAAAGTTACACAACCCCCCCTGTTTAAGAATAAAAAGTTACATAGCCCCCCTATTTCAACATATGAAAGTTACATGACGTCCCCCCCCCCTATATTTTACCCCCCCCCTCCAGCATAAATAATGAACGGTCCCTAAAATTAATGTCAAATAAACAATGTTAAATGTTTCGTGTCATATATTAAGAACTAAATTCTGACATCATCAAAGCATATCAGTGCCACTCTAAATCACAATGAGCTTGTTTCAACTCTAAAAATATATATCCTATCTAAAAATATTAAATCATAAAGTTGTTGAAAAATTTATCTTTTTTAATATGAGATATTGCACGCTAGGATCGGTTGAATATTGATACCATTGATCATGTTGATGTAGGCCTACTATTTCTGTGCCACAAATCATGTTTTGAGCCGATAAAAACCACCACGTCTCATGTCGACTGGTTTACTACGAACATGATAGTGAACGAACCTTCACATGTCAATTAACGTATAGATGAGGTGACCGTTGTTTACATCCAATGTTTATCAACAAACGCAACGGTCGAAGGGACTGGACTGTCGATACACGCTTGAGGGAACACTATAAAGGGTTCAACTAAAGAAAGTATACCACTTTGTTTATTTCATTTTGAGTAATTTTCAATTTGTTTTTGACCAAACAGGCTAGATAGGCATTTAGATGAATCTTTAAGGCATAATTTGATACCAAATTTGCCCCCTAACAACAAAGATAAACCATGATTAGCACCATTTAAAGAAAAATATCCCATTTTCAAAAGTCGCATTTCCAATACACAGCACGAGAAGATTTGGTTAATCTGTCCATGTTCTACCCATCCATAACATTCCTTTACATTCAAATCCTTCACCCATGCATCAGTTTACATTTGAATTAGCCCGCGCATTGAGGGATATGCGCGGTGATCAGTACGGGATAAATACGGCATATGTGTGTGTTAACAATTGGCCCTTTCTTCTCGTGCTGTGTATTGGAAATGCGACTTTTGAAAATGGGATATTTTCCTTTAAATGGTGCTAATCATGATTTATCTTTGTTGTTAGGGGGCAAATTTGGTATCAAATTATGCTTAAAAGATTCATCTACATGTCTATTTAGCCTGTTTGGACAAAAACAAATTGAAAGTTACTCAAAATGACATAAGCAAAGTGGTATACTTTCTTTTGTTGAACCCTTTATATCCACAACACTGTCCGCTATGCCGTATTGCCCTTTATAATGCTTTGGCGCGAGTTTTAAAAGCACGGGTCCTAAACAAAACAGGATGCGTGCGCAAATTGCCGGGCAAAGAACAATGGCAACTAGCCACGTTTTTCCCGCTGTGACGTCACCTGTCACCCCATCTATAGGTAGACGGGCTTGACATTTTCGAGATACATAGTTATTAGTACTGCGGCCAAGTGCCTAAAAGGGCCTTAATAAAGATTTTACCCCTACCGAAGGTAATCAACTCCCATAATGTATCATTAGAAAGGTATTTTCATTCCGCATCTGAAAATCATGGTTGTGAATTATGTACCCGGGGAGAAGGTCAAGTAAAGGTCAAATAGAGGTCATCCAGAGGTCACCAAAGGTCAAATATTGGGAAATACACTAATTTCAGCCACAATGTATCTTAATATCAATGAAAAATGTCAAATTTGGTGTCATCGTAAAGGTAATTAAATTGTCCATCATTCTATATCAGGGGTTTCCGGCCATTTTATCTTGATTTTTAGCTAAAAGTGTCATTTTTGGGAACATTTTTCACAATTTTTAGGCAAATTTTATATTTCTTCTCATACATTTTGCCTTCCTATAATAGCAAACGCATTTGTTACATTATGGATTCTTTTTTAAAAACTGCCCACATGACATGTGTATATTTTCACAAAATATCAGTTTTCAATATTCATAAGTTTAAAAATGATACCGAATGAAAGTCAGATACACACAATTTCAGAAATCAGCAAAAATTCACCCATATTTAATGTCCCTGGATATGAATATCCATTTTTCTTAAATTGTCAGCTAGATGAATCCATTTTACAAATAAAATTGATACAAATCTGGATTTATATTGAAGATCAACTCGTTTCCTATGCATCTTTATAATTTTTCAGTGTCCCCCGTGGCCATATACTTCTTAATTTTAGACCGAAAGTAGCACTTTTGACCCGTTTGTGCCCGTTTTCTAGCTCATTTTAACCCTTTTCTCAATTTAGTAGACGAAAATCCATTCTTCAAAAGGCCTTATTTTTGAAGCAACCTTAAAAAAAATAACCAGCATGATTTATATCAAACTTTAAACCTACAACCATAGGGAATCTGAATTTCGTAGATGCACAGTTGATATGGGTGGTTTCGTGTATGAAATGTTGACTCGTTTCCATGGCAACCACAAAATAAGTTGACAGCATTTTAAAGAATTTGCAAACATTATTTGTTATAAATTTTCGTATACATAAAATATTTCAGAACACCGTTTTCCACGTAAACGTTACTCATGCTTTTAACTACTTCTACGAGGGTCATTCAATAAGTTCTACCTCCTCACTCATAACATCGCTAATATGAATGTCAGCCTCATGACATTTGTCATGATTATAGCGCTGAAGCATCGCATACCTATTTCACTTTTGTCATGATGCAATCAAAGCCAGGGAAAGATTTTGGACAACGGACACGGAAAATTACCCCAAAGATAAATACATGTTTTTTCGTTTTCTCTCCGTATTGTATGATTAGGTATAACCGCCCGATTTAAATACTGAAAATAGAAAACAATGGATGATTTCTGAATATAATGCTATACTATCATGTATAAATCAAATTGTAGGCAATATTAACCGTTATAGCTTGCAAGTAGTATAATATCAACTCGAATGTATTGACACGCCTTTAGCATACTGGAATACTGATATTCAGTCAAATGTTCGTTGTTACAAGTCAAGCCACAGTGATACCGTACATTTTTGTCTCTTAGAATTGGCCAAATGAATAGCACTTAGGAGACATTTGGCTGTTTTTTACCCGTTTCCGTCGCACTAAATGGAAGTTTGGTTTTTACTGCATATCTAGAAAAGTACAATAAGTATTCAAACCAATTTACTATGATTTTTTAGCTGAGATTCAAAGCTTCAATTGTGGAATATTTCATACGACTGGCTTGTATAATAGCAAAGTTATGAGGTAGGAGGTAGAACTTATTGAATGACCCTCGTATATAAAACAGTTCCACATCCTTTTTATTTTTATTTTGTTTACCATGGCAACCAAAATAAACCTTTTCCTTATTTTAAACGAAATTTATGTTTTAAGGTAGTGCATTTATGGTATATTTTGTAAATGTAGTCTTTAATCTTTGATTCTAACTAAAACAAATGGTTTTCTACAAAGAAATTCACATTTTTATCAAAAAGAGTTTTTTATTTGTAATTTTACCCCAAATTTGGTCCAAAAATTGCAATTTCAAAAAATTCAAAGAAAAAATAGAAAATACTTGAATTTAGTTTGTCTATCATATAAATATTGAATTGAGTCATTTTAATCACTCTCTAACATAATAATTATGAAATTAAGTTTTAAATTTACATACCTGACTACATGATTGAATTAACATTTTTATCAATATCTTGACAAATATGCAGTTTTACAGTATCATCACAATTTGCTTTAATAATCGAAACAGGCTTGTTCAAATCACCTTATGAGTCTCTTAACATGAAACCATAACAAATAAACATCCAATGAAAGCTTCACCTGTCAATGGTCTTTGTAATGGTGATTCTCAATTAATATGGATGCATGTATGAGTTCTTGGCCCGTTTGGGGCTCGGGTGGGGGGTGGAGGGGGGAGGTCCGTGTGCATGAGAGAGGTCCTCAGCTATTCTTCACAGCAATGGTCTAGATCATATAGGTGGGCAACCTACGGACTATACTCATTGTCTAATGATGGGAATGTAGACAGGTATGGTCGAATTTCATTGTCTTTCTGGTGGCTATTCTAACCATTTGCGAGCCATCTACAAAAGCTCCTAAATTCACCATGAAGCCTGGGGGAGGTACTCGCCTAATGTGATGCTCTAATGGGTCGCTTTTTTGGCAACAAATCCCTAAACATTGAGATTTTGTGCTGGGAAAAGCCTATTTCCGCGATAAATTGCGAACATTTGCCCAATTTTCCAGATAATTTGCGAAAATTGGGTCTATAATGAAGCAAAATCCTTAGAAATGGGTACCGTTTTTTCTCCAAAATCACCCTTAGAAATGGGTAGGGATTTTGAATCTCCAGCCGCACACTTCCAACCAAACCGAATCCGAGTACCCCCTCCCCCCCCCCTCTGGGATATGGAGCCCTAAATTATGTATACGAGAGGCAAAATTGAACCACATTTGGACAAATGTCAATAATTGTGACATTTTGGCAGTTTAATGGCTATGTGGGCATTATGGTGGCCATTTTGGATTTTGTTAAACCCGCTATACATCTATTAGTCCGAGCATCTTTTACATAAATTACACAAATGTGTGTTCTTACCATTTGAATAGCCTTTATATATCAGGAAACAGTATTGAGCGTTGAATGTTGGTCATTTGGGGACCATTTTTAACAATTGGTAGCCATCTTGAATATATTAAACATTTTATGGTGCAATTTGAAGCCGTATATACAAACCAACCAGTAACTGTTGGTAATTTGGGGGCCATTTCTAACAATTGGTAGCCATCTTAAATATTTTAAACATTTTATGGTGCGTTTTGAAGCACCATAAAAAATCTGTCTCGATCAACAGTAAGCCTTTTGAAGCCTCATCAGTAAGTTGGATTTTGGCGGCCATTTTGAAAACGCCCTCTAGCGGAAAAACTAGCCAGGGTACCAATTGTCTGCTCTCACTTCTCTGGTATGGTTTATGGTCTATTAGAACATTGCTGTGAAGAGTAACCGCGAGTGCCTCTCTCGTGCACACAGGACCACCCGGCCTCCCCCTTCAGACAACATACTAAACTACTAAACTATTTATAACACCACTCTTTTTAGGTCGTCCGTAGGAAGAGACCTTATGGCAGCATCCTTCGTCTGTGTAGTCTGTCTGTGCAGTCTGTCAACAATTAGGTATACACTTTCTGTTTTGTCCATTTCTATTCCATACAATGACCAATTGCAACCAAACTTTGGTCATAGGTGCAACATGGAAACCTACATATGTTAATGAGGTCAAAGGTCACATACCCAGGACAAAGATCATCTGAGGTCAAGATGTAAAATTTAGTACACACTTTTTGTATTGTCCATTTCTTTTCCATAAAATGACCAATTGCAACCAAACTTCAGCCATAGATGCAACATGGAAACTTCATATGCTAATGAGGTCAAAGGTCACATACCAAGGTCAAAGGTCACCTGAGGTCAAGATGTAATTTTTCTTATTTTCTTGTCCATTTCTTTTCCATACAATGACCAATTGCAACCAAACTTCGGTCATAGATGCAACATGGAAAATTCACATGTTAATGAGATCAAAGGTCACACACTAAGGTCAAAGGTCATCTGAGGTCAAGATGTAAAATTTAGTACTCACTTTTTGTATTGTCCATTTCTTTTCCATACAATGACCAATTGCAACCAAACTTCGGTCATAGATGCAACATGGAAACCCTCATATGTTAATGAGATCAAAGGTCACGGTTGCATACCAAGTTCAAAGGTCATCTGAGGTCAAGATGTAAAATTGGCTGCATATGTAAAATTGATTACATTTAAACAGATGAAGTACAATTGCAACCAAACTACCCATATAAACGGACGACCTATTTGGTACCGCTGTCCCTATTTTTAAAAAATTGGTACAACATTTGGGATGTCTCTAGCTTGAAAGAGTGAGTCCCTTGTATGTATATATGGGGTAATAGTTATTGATAATGATTGAGATTTAAACTATTCAAATTTATTTTTGACAATCTCTTGTCTTCGACGCGTCAGTTAACAAGGAAATTAACAATTGGCTGATTTAGGTAACGAGTTATTATTTGAACATCATAAAATATGTTATTCTTTGAAGTTTTGAATTATAATTAATTTGGTATAAATTCAATATAGGAAAATGCGGGAGGAAGTGATGTGATCAGACGTGTTTGACTTTAGCTCGTCATCGGAGAATTTTCAAGCCGACATTTTACCTCTTATCACGATTTTTCTTCCCGAATTTGCTCCTTATATCACACTACTAACTTGTTAGTCTTCATATAACTGCTTTTTGAGCAAATCGACCAGCTTCCTGTTGAACAATCCTGCCTCAAAATTGGCCACACCGTAGCAGTCATCTGTATATTTTCACCACACAACGTTTGAATATGGCGGCCATAGCTACCAATATCGACTCGGCCGATCAATTAACAAACGTTAAACTATGGGTACGCATTGACGCACATCGCGGTACCAGAGCTAACGAGTGTGAAGTAGCATCAGCGCTATTAGATGCAGTAAACGAGAGTGTAACGGGAAAAATACAACCAGCGGACATTCTCGGTGTACAGTACATGGGCCAAAAACTACCACACTGGATAATAAACCTGGCTTCGACGCAAGTGAAAGGTCGTGTACTAGCCACAGATTCGATGGAGCTCAAGGGTAAGAGTTTTAAGATAGCGGACTACAGCAATGCCACAAAATCACAAGCTAACATCCGATTGAGTATTCATGGAGTCCCTCAGAACGTTTCAGAGGAAGACATTGCATCCTGGGTAAGCTCTTTTGCCAAATTGGCAAGCCCCATATTTAGACACAAGTCAAAGGATCAAGGTTATAGAAACCAGTTTCACCATCTAATGACCGGGAACAGATTTTGCTACGTGTCCCAAATAATCACGGACAAGCCAAGATACTCATGGATGGACATACCAAATCCACTAGACCCCAAGGCTCTAACAAATGTAGAAATAACTCTGTACTATAATGGCCAGCCAGAACAGTTCTGCAAATATTGTCACAGTAACGACCACACTATCTCTGATTGCCCGACAAAACCGTCGCCCAAATGCTACCTCTGCGGCGAGAACGGACACGTGAAGTTCAACTGCCCACAAGGAGACAAAGGTCCAAAGTGTTTTAACTGTGCCATGTTTGGTCATCGCAGTTATGAATGCCCTAATGAACAAGTGCCCCCGACGCCCGAACCTACCATAGAGAATGCAACAAGTGACATTGGGCCAAGTAACGAGATAATAAATGACCGTGCCGCGGAAGCGTCAGCTCTCGCCCAAGAATTAATAGAGCATTGTTTAAATCCTGATAGTGCAAATTCTCCAGAACTCCTTAAAAAAGTACAATCAATCTTGAGTAAGAACCCCGCGCCCGAGTCTTCAGAATTTCAGCCACCAGTACAACAACAGTCAACTAGCGAAAAACTTTCAAAAAAGAAAACAGCAAAGAAACAAGCAAAACTTAACTTTGCCAACACCCCATCAAAATCAACAAAAAGAAAGGAAATAACCCCTGACAAAAATCCCCAACCAGACAAAAGAGACAAGAAAAACACTTATGATTACAATTACACAGAGGAGACTGTCTCTTCTCCAAACTCTTAAGCAAGTGACATTTTATGTGTGTGTCTATTTACTATACCTGATGCATTCCATCTTATGCTAAACATCATGAATGTATACATCACTATAAAAGTGAAGACCAATGCTATTAACTGCTTGAACAAAGACAGTCTCTCAAACTGTCAATTTACGTGGATTGAATATGTGTACAAACTTACGTATGTTTCTCAATCATCCTTTCAATACCATTAACGTAAATGATAGTAAGAAATGCATAAATGATTTCCCACATTGTATGCATAGCATATATCTTATACATGTATTTAGTATGATAAATAACAGCCTTTATGATTGTCATGTATGCAAGCGCTTTGATATTATGATCTATAACCATGTTCTCAATTTTATCAATAACTATGTTGACACCTTATATCGTAAATATATCAATATCCGTTATCGGTTCAAAACCCTGGTAACATTGTATTATTACTATTATTATTATTTATTTGTTTATGATCCATATACAAAACATATGTTTCAGACAAAAGGCTTACACTCGAATTCCATGAATAACAGATCATTCGATCAGCTGTTCCACCTACCATTTCAAGCAGGCCATACACGATTGATTCTTATTAAGTATATTGTGCAAGATAATTCAATTGCCTTGGCTAGTCATTGTAATGTATTATCTGCTGCTTCGTCATGGATAGTTGATGGTATTTATAAGTTACTATTATTATTATTACTGTATATAGATTCCATGAGGCTAACATGTCTCAGGAGTACTTCAAATGTGTTATAATTTTATTACACTGAATGTTCGGGGATTACGGAACCCCAAGAAACGCAAATCCATGTTTAATTGGTTCAATCGACATAATTCCCAGATTGTTTTCCTTCAAGAAGTATACTGTACTGATAAAGATATTGATGCTTGGGGGAAAGAATGGGGTGGTACGTTTTTTGCCAACCATGGGTCTAACCATAGTCGTGGTGTTATGATTGGGATTAAAAACACGATCGATATTAAGAGTGTTAAAGTACATGGAGACACAGATGGTAGATTGTTGGGTGTACAAATTAATATTAATGATACTCTGTACTATCTGTGGAATATTTATGCTCCAAATGATATTAACGATCGTAAACAGTTTTTGGGCAACATGATCAAGATTATTAATGACAAAAGTACAGATGGTCACACGATTATAGGAGGGGACTTTAACACCGTGCTAAACCCCGACCTAGACAAAATTGGTGGCTCTAAACCTAACCCAGCCTGTGCAAATATTATTAATGATTTTATTCAAGATCATGAACTTGTGGATATTTGGAGAGTCAAGCACGGTCAAGACAAAAGGTACACATGGAAACAAAGCAAACCACACATTATGTGTACACTTGACTACTGGTTCATACCATCCATGTTTGATGCAGCTACAGACTCGGTCAAAATTCTTACAGTTCCCAGAACAGATCATTTAGCGGTTCTCATGCGTATTTCATTTGATAAGATAAATAAGGGTAGTAACTACTGGAAATTCAACAACAAATGGTTAAGTAATGAGAAATTTGTTGAGGATATATTATTAATGATTGATGAGTGTATCAATACTTATGGTCAATCCCTTTCTCGTGCCGAATTATGGATACTTTGTAAAAATAACATTCGTAGTTTTAGTATGGCTTTTGCACGGGGCTCCAATGTTAGTGATAAGTGTAAACTGGTTGACATTGAACAGAAACTTCAAGATGCTTACGTCTATGTTGCTAAACATCCTGAGGATGATGAGGGTAAGGTTACGTACAACAATCTGAAACTTCAGTACGAGATATTAAATGAGCATTATATGAAGGGTTTACAAATAAGATCAAAAGAGAGGTGGATTGAAGAAGGTGAAAAGTCAACAAAATACTTCCTTAATCTCGAGAAAAGTAATGTATACCGAAAATCGGTATCCAAATTATGTAACTCTCGGGGCATTATTATCACTGATCAAAATCAAATCTTGGAGGAAGAAATTGATTTCTTTTCTGAGATATACACTTCTCAGGGTACAACAGCAAATAACAGTTTCAGTGATTTTTTTATGAATGTAAACACTCCACAATTAAGTGTCGCCGATCAAGAATTATGTAATGGTATTATAACAAATGATGAATGCCTTAATGCATTGAAAGGTATGGCTAACAACAAAAGTCCTGGATATGATGGTATAACAGCTGAATTTTACTATAAGTTTTGGGACAAAGTTGGTCCACTTGTTATCGACGCCTTTAATGAATCGTATAATAAAAGCGCGTTAACCAGAGTTCAGAATAAGGGGATTATCTCTTTGCTCCATAAAGGGAAAGGGCTTACTAGAGAATGCTTAGACAATTGGCGTCCGATTACTTTACTGAATATTGATTATAAAATTGTTACCAAGTCTCTAGCTACTAGACTTCAACAAGTTCTCACAAAACTTGTCAATAATGATCAAAATGGCTTTATTAAGGGTCGTAGTATTCATAACAATATTCGTTTAATTGAAGATATACTAAGATATGTTGATGATAATGATATCCCAGGTATAATGCTTTGTGTGGATTTCAAAAAAGCATTTGACAGTATTGAACGTGATTTTATAATTTATGCTCTTAAGAAGTTCAACTTTGGAAGTTCCTTTATCCAATGGGTTACTGCTGTTCTCAAAAACACATCAAACTGTATCATAAACAATGGTCATATTTCCAAGTTCTTTGACGTAGAGTGTGGTGTGAGACAAGGCTGCCCTTTGGCTCCCCTACTCTTTGTAGTAAGCGTTGAACTTCTATCTTGTAAAATTCGTCAATCCAACCTAATTCAAGGTATTAAACTCCCGCTCGCAGGTTACACCCGGAATGAAGTTAAAATTTCAACTTTTGCTGATGATACTACCATTTTTGTAAAATCTACAGACTCGTTAGACCATGCTTTATTCATATTAGAAGAGTTTGCCAAAATCTCTGGTCTTCACATTAACCGTGGTAAAAGTGATGCCATTTGGATAGGGTCTCTAAAAAATAATGCCTATAAACATGGTAATGTCAAGTGGAAAATTTCTCCGGACAATAAAATCAAAGTTCTCGGTATCACATTTAGCCCCGACACTCCGCTTGGAAAAATCCCTTGTCATTGGGATAACAAAATGCAAAAAATTGAATGCTCGATACGTGCATGGAAGATGAGAGGACTTTCAATGATTGGTAGGAACTTAATTGTTAAAACCCTTTTGGCATCCCAACTCACCTTCATAGCAACTGCTATTCATATTCCAGATAATGTTGTCCAGAAAATCAACACAATGTTTATTAAATTTATTTGGAATAGGAACGAAGCTGTTAAGAGGAAAACGGCAATATCAGATTATGATATTGGTGGTATAAAAATGTTTCATGTTTCAAGTTTCCTGGACTCCTTAAAATTATCTTGGGTCAAGAAAATTGTTGATAATGATGTTGCAACATGGAAAAATATTGCGCTATACAATATCAATAAAATTGGCATTGGCACAACCATTTTTAACTGTAATTGTTCAAGTAAAAATATTAATGTTGATTGTATGACTATTATAAACAAAATGTCAGATTTCTATGCCAACGTTCTTAAGACTTGGTTCACGGCTAAAAGAGTGTATCATAAGTCAGAGGTTAATGTAATGGGCAATGAGATTATCTGGAACAATAACGCAATTCAACTTAATAATAAAACACTATTCATAAAGAAGTGGATCAAAGCTGACATTATAAGACTACATCAGCTATTCGATAATCAGGGTAATTTTCTTTCACTTGACAGTTTCAAGGATCGTATGCCGAACAACAGTAATATCCTATTTGACTATTATATCATCCGTAATGCTCTACCTTCAGTCTGGAAATCGATGCGCAACACAAACGTCCATGTCAACACAGATATTTCTTTCAATGGCATACTGATTGATATTTGTTCTACAAAGATTTTCAGACAGGAAATTCTTAAATTCATTGCTACTCCCCCAATATGCCAAAACCTGTGGATAAGACGTTTTCCGAATTTCACATTCAATTGGAAATCTATCTGGAAAGCAATTCCAAACTGCACCCATGAAGCAAGGTTGATAACACTCAATTGGAAAATTCTTCATAACATCTACCCAACAAAAATTTTGCTTCACAAAATGAGTAAAGAACCATCCAATATGTGTAATACATGTAAGGTAATAGACTACACAGAACATTTCTTTTACTTCTGTAAAAAAGTTAAAGTTATTTGGGATTACGCAGAAAATATCGTATCTGCAAAAGTAAGCTTTGTTTTTAAATTCGATGTTGAAAAGGCTATTTTTGGGGTCCATAACTACAAGATTTTTGATAACAATTTCATCAACTATGTTGGTGCTATTGCTAAACTTTGTATAAGTAAATTCAGATATGGTAACCACCCAAATCTGCTATTTCTCTTCGAATCTGAATTAAAAATACGCAAGGTTATTTAATTGTGATGTAATGATAGTGTATGTTATACTACTTTATTTAATATCATAAATAGAAATATTCAATGATTTGTAATCTATGTAAGTTATTACGTAAAGCTTTAAAAGCTGACATGATGTGTCAATAATGAAATATTTGTATGGAGGATAATATATGATATATAATTATGATGATTCATTTGTTTACTATACCATTTATTGTAACTTCTTTTATGTAACATTTTTGTGATGTGATGTAAGGACACCATGGATGATTAATATTATGTATAAATAAAAATAAATTTAAAAAAAAATAAATAAATAAAATAAAAAATAAATTCAATATCAAGATTTTATCTTATTTACAAATCTAGAGATTAATGTGTCATTAAACGTGAAAAGTACTAATGCAACAAATATCATCCTTATTTGTTTGAATAGTAGCATAAATTATTTGGCATACTTTCATACTTGTCTTAAAAGACAACGTACTAACCTACTAAACGATAACTATTTATATTAACAGCACTCTTTGTAAGACATTGGGACAACATTTAGGATGTCTCTAGCTTGAATGAGTGTGTCCCTTGTATGTACATATAGGGTATAGTTATTGATAATGATTGAGATTTAAAAAATAATACAAGTAGTTTATATGTCACAACTATTCAAATTTATTTTTGACAATCTCTATTCTCTTGTCTTACCGGCGTGAAAAACTGCAATATCCAACTAATTTGCCTGTATTCACGCTACTCATTGTCTAATGATGGAAATGTAGCCAGGTATGGTCGATTTCATTTCATTGTCAAGTCATTACATTTGAACCTTCAATGCCTTACCATTTGTGAGCCATCTAGAAAGCTCATTATTCACTATGGAGCCCGGGGAGGTACTCGCCTAAGGGACGCACCATTAGATTTCCAGGGTGGGGGTAGGAAGTTTTTAGAAGAAAAAAAATCCCCCCTCTATGCAGGCCAAAAAAGAACCCCAACCCCCCTGATGAGTAAAAAAACTCTACCCCAACTTAATGTGAATGAATCTGAATTTTTTGTAAAAGGTTGCCCCCATTTTTTTTTGCAGTCACCTCGTGAATTTACGTAAATGGTGGGGGCACAAAGGGCGTTAAGGGGTTTGTTAAGGATTTTTTTCTGTTAGGTTCCCTGCCCCCCCCCCCCCCCCACGCCACTGTGGTGCCCACATATCTAGAGAAGGACATGGCATCACTTAAAATAGTCTAAAGACTAGCAACCAAGCTAATACCCAGCCCTCGACCCAGCCTCAAACACCTCTCATACCAAGAGCGTCTACAGAACTACACCGAATACACTAAATACAAGAAGAGAAAGAGCAGATAATGAACAAAATAGATGAGATAAATCCCTGACACATCGTTCAAGAAGGCCAATCAACAGTGTACAAGAAGGTACTTAACAGAAATGTGACAAATCAAGGTCCAGACTCGAAATCCGCAAGTATTTCTATAGCCAAAGACTGGTGGATAGAAGTACTCATACAAGCATCCATTTAATTAATGAAGAATCCCCATGAGAAAGACCTTTGACAGGTGGAGCTTTAATTGGATGTATTTGTACTGGTTTTTCATGGTAAGAGACTCATAAGGTGATTTGAACATGCATGTATTGATTATTTAAGCAAATTGCGGTAAAATTGCAGATTTGTCAAGATATTGATGAATATGTAAATTCAATCATGTGGTCATGTATGTATATTTGAAACTTCATTTCATAATTATTATGTTTGAGAGTGCTTAAAATGACTCGATGTAATGCTTATACGAGGGGCAGTCAATAAATAATGAAAGTGATCATGGTATGGGATGCATGAGTGATTCTATTGAGGGGATAATGTGATCAATACAAAGTATAAACCTTGGATTGACAGTTTAAGAAAAATGGATATTCATATCCAGGGACATTAAATATGGGTGAATTTTCGCTAATTTCTGAAATTGTGGGTATCTGACTTTCATTCGGTATAATTTCTAATCTAAACTTATGAATTTTGAAAACTGATATTTTGTGACAATATACACATGTCATGTGGGCAGTTTTTAAAAAAGAATCCATAATGTAACAAATGCGTTTGCTATTATAGGAAGGCAAAATGTATGAGAAGAAATTTGAAATTTGCCTAAAAATGGTGGAAAATGGTCCCAAAAATGACACTTTTAGCTAAAAATCAAGATAAAATGGCCAGGAACCCCCTCGAAAGTGATATAGGATGATGGACAATTTAATTACCTTTACGATGACACCAAATTTGACCACTGTGATTTGACATTTTTCATTGATATTAAAATTAGTGTATTTCCCAATATTTGACCTTTGGTGACCTCTGGATGACCTCTATTTGACCTTTACTTGACCTTCTCCCCGGGTACAAAATTCACAACCAAGATTTTCAGATGCGGAATGAAAATACCTTTCTAATGATACATTATGGGAGTTGATTACCTCCGGTAGGGTTCATGACACGTTTGGGGCTGTTGGCCGCAGGATTATATAGTCCATGTAAGCGCTCCTGTATTTTAGACAATATTGGCCAACAATCACCATCCCAGGCGTTGCAGTGCATAGAGTTAATGTATCATCTATTCAACAGTGCAATCAAGTAGAACCATTCTATATCGCAGATAGAGGGCGCAAAATCCCATGTGTATGATACCAAGTCTAAACAACATATAATGTTATTTGAGATTTATGACCCTGGGATGATATTATGAAGAATGCTGACATGTTGTTTTCTTTATCAATGTATTAACATTGAAAATAAAATAAAAAACTGATTGAAATTGTTTGTAAAATGCCAGATAAAGCTGCCTTGTGAGTTTAAGTTGTAATAAAAACCTGATTTTCCATGGAAAACCGATGGCAACCAAACTTGGATGTTAACAAGATCAAAGATTACATACCAAGGTCATCTAAGGTCAAGTTGTAAAATAGGCTGAACATGTAATTTTGGGCCATTGGATCTCAATTGGAACCATTATTATGTTTTGAGGTGTCCAAGTGTGGTACAATATTGGATGACTTGAGAGCGATACAGTGAAAATTGGTTAAGCCTTGAAAAAAAAATCGGACGAGCCGTAGACGAGTAGACGAGTTCGATTTTTTTCAAGGCGAAACCAATTTTCACTGTATCGCCCGAAAAAAGGAATCCATTAACATTATTATGTTTTGGGAATCTGACTCTAATTAAAGATCTATGCTTGTTAAATAAATGCACAGTGATTTATATGAAATAGGATAGCCATAAAAATCCTATGAAGTATAGGCTAGGCCTAGTCACGCTAGCATTATATCATCACCAGGGCTCTCTTTTAAATTCAAAGTGGGGTGACTGTTGTAGTTTTGCATCTGTGTTACATTGCAATATACCCAAAAGTAATGTTAACGCATCGATAAATAAGACACTAGCTCATTTTGACTGTTAATCATGAGCCTAGACTTAGGCCTGCACACAAATCAGAAATAAGCTTATTTTGGGTGTATTTTATTCTGGAACTACAACAAGAAAACTGTAAAAATGCTATCAAAATGTGTTTTAAATGACTTACTATATCATTGTTATTTGATTTTTTCATAGGAATGTGTAAACATCATGGAAATATTGAGGGAATTTACGGCTAAAAGTAAAAATGCAGCACAAAAATCGGAAATAAAAATAAGAGGTTTACTTTTAGGCCTAGTAAAAAGGCTATAAATTCTCCTTAAACCCACTATCAAAAGCCAACAGTACAATATTTGTAGCCAAAGAGTATTTCACACTATTTGTATTAATTAACCTGATCCATGTTTATTGTATTTACCATTTTCATGAGTATTTCTCCACACAAAATGTTACCACAGTGTCGGCCATCTTTGTTTCGGATGACCGATTTTTAAACTTACAAATACAGTCCAATAAATGATTAACTCGTGTTCAAAGCCCTGTGTAAATGAATAGGACGGAAGATTCTCAAAACATAATAATGGATAATATTGGATCCAAAACATAATAATAATACAATTGGATGATTTACGCCCAATTTGTATTGGTCTCGCTTTGAGTTTTAAAATATTGGGCTCGACTGCGTCTCGCCCAATATTTTTAAAAACTCATAGCTTGACCAATACATATGGGCTCAATCGATCTAATTTTATACCAAAATTGGTTTATAGATGTAACATATTATTAACTATAACAATGTACATAACCCATGCTATGAATTGCTTATAATGTTCTAAATTTTAATAAAAATGAAATTATTCCAAATATTTGTGGGCGGGATATTCAAATGAGAACTTGAAATGTGTGAAATTTCAATTAAAAATCACTTTGCTCGTGGACAAACAATTATATTGGGTTGTGTAGCAAAAGGGTTTATCAAAGACAAACGAAGAATATGATTGACTTCATTTTGTCACATACAGTTAGGAACACATATCATTATTGCAACATTTAAACAACTTTGTTTTGATACAATACAAGTATTCATTTTGGGGGTTCATCCTTCATGTAAGGGCTCACGAAAATAAAAATGGTAGCGCCCTCTATATATCGTTCGGCTATAGAGGGCGGTAACATTTGATTTTAATGATGTTGTTATTATTTAATAATAATATAGATTTATTCCGTTATTGATCATGAAGTATTAACAATGAACGGCTTCTCGGCAGATCGGCTTGTCAGGAATTAGGCTTATAGACCAGAGGTTAGTGGTTCGAGTCCATCTGTAGCCTTTCTTTGTTAAAATAAATACTCTATTATTTTTAATTGAGAACAGCATCAACAGCCTGTCAGCAAAGGGCGTCCTCATCTCAAAGTTCGAAATTCAAGATTCGTGAGTGCTTACATGAAGGCAAGACCCATTTTTGGAAAGGAAATGAGTCAGATAATCCACTGTTGTCATCATATGTCACTAACAATGCTGATGCCAATATGTCCATAATAATATAGAAATATTTGCATCAGTCTCAGAGTTTTTTTGGGGTGCGGCCTTACTACGGTGAGGCCCATTAATGGACAAGCTACATTCTTGCTCACACAGCTATAAGAAAACAAATTTCGCAAAAACAAAATCCTGAATTTATTTCTACATACACATACAAGCTGCGTAATACAGACACATATATTTCATGTAGACATCTGCAATTTAAGTATCGGTTTCAAATCATAATAATGATACTTGAGAATCGCCAGATAGTTACTGATAGATGATCGTATCTCATTTGTTAGGACTTCGTAACCCAATACTGTACCATGAAATACAGAAAACTCTCTTTATTGCATTTTGAATATTTTATAGTCACCTGTATAATACTGAGACACATCCTCGGAAGGAACAGTCTAGGGTTCGACAAAACTCGCTATTAAAAGTATACTTCCAGGCACTGCTATACTTAAGAGAGCCTTACCAAATACAATATTCTAAGATGTAGCATGTTCTTGCCATTATCATTGTTTGCGTCGACCTCTTTTAAAGAAACTCCATACTTCTAATATACCTCGTAGCGTAAGGCACTTAGTAAAATGTTGGTTTTATCCGGTATCATTAAAAGAATATATTTAAACCATGACGAGAACGTAATATGGCTTTCCGAGGTACAATTAGCGATGGACAATAATCTCCTGCTCTGCCAAGCACAATTTTAATTGAAGTATATTATTAGTTATCCCTTGTTTGCTAACGCAATACGGGAAGATACCTACTAAAATGGTAATTCAGTTCACCCGTTAGACAAGCCGACTCTTTAAACTGATATATTTAAACATGTATAGTAACTGATATATTTAAACATGTATAGTAACTGATATATTTAAACATGTATAGTAACTGATATATTTAAACATGTAGGCCTATAATTATAGTAAGTATGTTTAAATGTTTAAACAGAGTTGTTTAAATATTTCAACTACTGAATTTGAACAACCACGTTGCTTAACGGTTGAACTGAACAACTGTGGTTATTTCAAGTTTTAAACAACTTGTTAACAGCGTTATAACAGTGCATTGTTGGTTGCCTAACCATAGGTATCGACCTTCCCAATAACCATACTTCCATGCCTTAACTGAAACATATTCGTTATCATATCAAACTGATATTTAGAGAATAAAGGTATTGTTTATACCGTACCCGTGTTGTCTGACAATAATGAGAACGATAGTGTTATGTTAAGTATACTACCAAACGCATTTATGTCAGACAATATACCTTTATTCTCATTCTTAAACAATCATACTTGAGACATTTATCAAAGTACATTTTATTGTTCACATTTGACAACTTTTACCCCCATTGCCGAGATTGAAGCCTTTCTAAGAGGTACATTGCGCGCTCTTATTATGCAAGAGGTACATCACGCGCCCTTATTATGCAAGAGGTACATCACGCGTCTAAATCATGCTAATGAGTTATTAAGAGGTACATCACGCGTACTCACGCCCACATGCCCATATATAGGAGGCCTCAATTTTGCGATTCGAATTTCCTCTCCCATTATATAAAGCTCCCTGGGTGTACTCATCGCATGGGAGATTGGGTGGAATGTTTGTGGGTTATTCGATCCAAGCAGGAGTCTGTGTACAGTGGCACCGGCCTGGTACACCATGCGTAAGCGGCGCGGCGCGGACGGTATAATCGCAGGAAATACGCCAAATACGCACTGCAGAAGTGCGCGTTGTGAAGGTCGGACGCACTGTTAGAACGTAAGCCACACCTTTCCGTGTTCAATTGTCTCATCTAAATGTCGCCGATTTCTCTGAGAACCAATGGGATTGCTTAAACTCTCTTTAGCTGTTTAAGAATACATGATATGGTTACTGTAGACATATTTATGTTCATATCATGTACAGATTTAACTTTCCAAGGACATTTTATTTTAAATATTTTCACGTATTTGATCTGTCTGGCGCCCCCAACCTGAAACGATCTGCGAAATGAATACAAGATACGGTGATACATATTTATGTAAATCATAAACGCTAGAAGATTTCTACAGATGCATGCTATGAGGGCGTTGTGACCCAAACTAGACTTTTCTTTAGATTTTACTCTCCACACGGAATAATTTACTAATAATCTATAGCTACAATCTTGGAGCAAGAATTTAGCAACATTTATTTTTTTCTAAAATACAACAAAAATACACAATACAAGAGGTTACGCATTAAAAAATGACCACGGTATTTAAGACCGCAATTATGCGCTACTTGCATCCTACGAGGAATGTAAAAGCAAAAGATTGTCAAGAGTAACATTTATTATTACCAACCAAATATTATTGGCATTCGCGCGCCAAATACAACACTCATTAAACATTTGAAATATTGAGTCTCATGATGAAAACAAAAAGAAGCTTCCTAGGGAATTGTATAAGGACTATAATAAAACTAATATGACAAAATTTGACAAAATATATTTTGAGTTATCTTTGAAGAACCTAAAATGGGTCAAACAACGTGTTTTTTATAATTTTCTCTTCCAACAGAAAAATTGTCAATTTCATGATCATGGTTGGATTCATTGAACCCTTTTCTGCAAAAAAATGTATACTTTTGTATAGATTAAATGAATAATGGAGAAGTTACGACAGTTTTACATAGGCTATGCCGAGGGTCCACACCCCCTTAACTGATTAAAGATTAAAGGGGGTAAGGCAGGGGGTTGGGTCCGAAATATCCTGTCGGTCAGTTTTTACACGAAAAGTAGGGCGTCATGCAATAGTGGGGTCAAATCAAACATTTACTAAACACAACAGATTTTTTTTGCGCGCGCTTCCCGCTCTTTTTTTACATGTTTATTGTTTCAACGTAAAACATTTTTTTTGCTTCTGCAACAACATAGTCATAAATGTAATAAACATCTCAGTAGGGGATCATAAAAATAGTCGATTTTGTTTAGGGGGGGGGGGGGGGTCATTAAACAAATGACAACAAACATTTTCCGCCAAAAAATCAATGTACATAATAGCTTTTACATGTTTTTTACCAAACAGCACTGCTGAGTCGAATATTTTGCCTGAAATTTATGAGTTTGAAAGGAGGTGTGACGGTAAATCCAATATAATTGTAGGTTAAATTCCAAATCAAATGAACCCCGCAAGAACGCTATATTCAATCACAACCAAATATAGGTTGTGTATCAGACATGACCCGATTTTAAGGTGGGGATTATATAATACGTATATAAACAACGAAGAAAATATATGGTTCAACGGTACTTTGATGCAAATATAATTAAGGTATTAACCGAAATCCTACGTGCCTGCAGGTTGTATTAAAAACGCTACCTTGTGGAATTATAATCTCATTTTACGCCTCCTTGGAGTTTGCACTGAGCATTCATTCTCAGAATGACAGAACCTCATTATATATGAGCACCTTAACAAAGTTAACCATAAAGATACAATGATTTAGCAGTTCCCTCTATAAAAATCCGTGAACCTACCATCATAGATGTATAATTCATAGGAAAATATTTTTGGGTTCTTCCATCATGTGTAGTAAAAACACGATTTTGCTAAAAATGTGTCCGGGCTTAGGGTAAAGACTAGAGTAAGGGTTACAGTTAAGGTTAGGGTTAGGGTTGGGAATAGGGTTTATTCAGTGAAATGTGAAATCGGCGAAATCTAGTATAACCGCGTTACTGACCATATTGTTGCATTTTACGGACTATTTATTGAGTCGCAATTCCGATCGGTTACAAAATAGCAGCATTCCTTATTTCAGAGTCACGTTAAGAGTTGCTGGAGCGTTTTATAACCTCCATCGTGTCGATTACCGGTCTGAGGCACTGTGAGAAGGATAATGCTTTAGGGGTGAAAGGTTATTAGGCCGGACTGCAAAACTGCTTGGTATGGCTAATAAGTACGTATAACGTATGACGTAGCCTAAGACTTATACGATAGTAACCTAAGTACAAGCACCAATGGATATTGAATGAAACCAACGCAAATATTTCCATAATGATATAGAAATATTGTGTATTGATCTCAGTTCAATTGATTGCTTGTTGTATGTATGGTGATGCAAAGTATTACTTTGGTGACTATCGTACAAGTCTATCGTACAAGTCTAACGTATAAGTCACTTATACGTACGAGCCATACGTACTTGATTTCCAGTACTTCCTATAAACTCGGATACGTGGGCAGGACGCTAACGTTACGGAAGAAGGGAAACCTGATCCACACAGCAGACACGTGTGATCCTTTAGTTTAACACGGTGTTAACAGTATTGAAGTGATATGATGGGATATGAAATACAATACAGGAACAACCAACCATTACGACAGGAACACGTTCTTACAGTACAGACGATGAGATAATTGCTTTAACAGCGACTTTACAAACATTTAAAACTACGACAAATGTCAAAGTTCCTAACTATACTTATAAAAAAGTCTTTTGTTTGTATGTACAAAGTGAATATCCTGAAAAATAACCTCGTTTTAATTCAGGTTCTCACAAGGGAAATATCATTGCTGCCGACAATAAACATCCATGTTTTGTTTACACATACAATCAAGAGTTTCCTTCTTTGTACTTCCGCTAGAAAACGCATTCAGATGATATCGACTATCAAGCCTAGTAGTGCTGGTGTACGTCACGATTCCATTCCATACTCCTTAACATCTCCGTAAATTGAAGCATCCACGCGTCTGATTAAGCGCGCTATCCATTAGAACCACAGACAGTTCCATTTTGGCAACTTTCGATGGGCATCCGGGAACTTTCGATACAACATCCGGGATATGCAGGTTAAAATAACAATTATATTGATTGTGACGATTCAGTTCCACCACTTGAAACTACAAAGAGCCAAATCATACCTGCTGTGATCATCGCCATTAGGTGTCCCCCACCTTCAATAAATTAGAATCAGTAGAATAGTCCATGCGGATTTAGCTGTCACCTAAGTAATTTTCAACAGCCAAGGGTAATTTAACACCAAAGTTGTTAAGGGGTTGCATTTAATGATTTGTACTGTCCAGAAAGTGATTAACGCCGGAGGAAATATACTGTCTGAAGTTGAAAGACTGTCACAGCTATCGCTGTCTGTTCCCAGGATTTCACTCAGAAATAGACACAATTAACATGTGATACTCACTCTAAGGTGGCTCTATTCATATGTTAAAACCAATCAAAAAATCTCTATTCACATTTGATAGTCACTTTAAATTGCCTCTGTTAATATTTAAAAGTCACTCAAGAATTGCCTCGATTAACACGTGAACGCCACTCAAATATTGTCTCTAATAACATACTGATAGTCACTTAAAGTTAGGCTCTATTCATATGTCACTCAATATGATTGTCTCTATTCAAATGTGACAGTTACGCAACCTCTGTAAGATCATGTTCACACAAGGCGTATGATGTAAGTTTATGCAGCTGTTTTCAAAGACTTGATGTAAGCATCTAATAACCGGAGAAGCCTGGGTTAACGTAGGGCGTTGATTCTGTAAAATACACACAAAAGAACACATGTTAGAGATGAAAACAACCTGTTACAAAGTGCTCAACAAAAGAAAGTCATACACTTTGTTTATGTCCCATAAAGTAACTTTCGAATATATTTTGACCAATCAGGCTAGATAGACATTCGGATTGATCTATTAGGCACTGTCTGGTACCAAACTTACCACCAAGCAACAAAGATAAGCCATGATTAGCACCATTTATTGAAAATCCGTGCCGTTTCCAAATTCACATTTTCAACAAACTACGCGGGGAGAAAATACCACATGTTACCTGTTCACAATCAAATAGCCCGCTCACTTAGGCACGAACTAACGCAGTTTCACTGTGTGGTCAATATCCCTTTCATTCCTGGCCATTCAAGTGCCACACACGAAATTGGAAACGTCACAGATTTTTATTAAGTGGTGTTAATAATGGTGTATCTTTGTTGATTTGTGGCATGTTTTTTTACCAAATTGTTCCGTAAAGATGCATTATAATGCCTATCTAGCCTGTTTGGACAACAAAAATCGGAAGACACTCTTTAAGACATAAACAAAGTGTCATTATCATCATCATCATCCTTCGGCTGCAGAGCAGGCGACCACAAGTTTCTTCCATGCACGACGGTCTTGAGAAAGAGTGACAATCTGTTGATCTTCAATCATGCCTTCATTGTCCCCTAGTAAGCGTTGTATATATGTAAGATATAATGTGCAGGGACGACCTGGTCTCCGTCGGCTATGTGTTGGTGCGTAGGTGGCATACTTTTAGCAGGCTCTTCATCAGGGAGACGGAGTATATGGCCAAGGAATCTCAACTGGCGGCGCTTTACACGGTGGATAAGAGGCTCCGTCTTGGTCATGTCATAAATTGAGGTGTTTGGGACATGATCCATGCGCTTGATGTTTAGCATTATCCTGTAGCAAGAGGTAGCGAAGGCATTTATTTTGCATTCCATATCTTGGGATATCACCCAGGATTCACATTCATCAATACAGTACAGGTGGTATTGAATAATTTCATCTTTGTTGTGATACTAGTACCTATTTGAGGGCTCCTCCAGAGGCGTTCTAACTTCCAAATGCGCACCATGCTAATGCCTTGCGTCTTTTAAGATCACTTGCATCCGATGCCATCATAGAGCCAAGATACCTGAAATCTGTCACATGGTTGGCTTTCTTTTGTTGAGCACTTTATTACTGACAGCTATGTACGGGCCTCATTTTACAACATTTACAACCATTAGGATTTCTAATGGCTGTACGGCGTGCACTTGCTGTTTTCATTTAGGTACACTGTATCATAGCTTCCATTAGTAAAGAAAAGCGATCCTTCGATGAAGCCTGCAAAAGGCAATTAACTTTAAATTCTTAACACTTTCTACGCGGCTATTACTAGTTTTACTATAATACATAACAGAATTTTCAGAAACCTTTCCAAACTTTCAAAGTCTATCTCAAGGATTACTGAACCAATACTAGGCATGTTTGTACTTAATTTAATGTATTTCTCATGGTGATTCCAAATATCGTAATTTCATTCAATAATATTGACATTTTTTAAACATTTTGTGACATTTTGGAATGTCGTCTGCAGACGCCTGCCGCGTGGAAAGTGTTAACACGATCGTGCATCCAATAAGCCTCGTGTATTATAGTAAACGGCTATTTGAATGTTCGATGTTTTGACTATCACGAAACACATGGAAATAAGCTCTTATGGCTTGTTGGGCTATTCTTGGTCTTCTCAACATGCTTTCTGTCTATGTTTTTTACTATTGTCTTTAATATTTATTATATTTGATTATTGTGTGTTCCATCTATGTGCTTTGATGTGCAATGTTGATTTGGCTAAATAAATATGAAATGAGACATTTTAAAATTTACAATTACAATGTAACTCCAGCTAGTGTCAACTGGATATTTCAAAATTCACGATGCTGCGAACAAAATATAATATGCAACTTATCGTATAATGTCAAGTAGAACATTTATAAAGTAAATATAAAGTTATATTACATTTTTATTTACTTGGACTTTACTACTTTTGTTATGATTTATACCTGATGAAGGATGGTTTGTCCACTTGAAACGGTTGTCTTGTATTGTTATTTATTGTAAATAATGTTGTATATAATAGTGCACAGCATTTTTTCTGGCTCATTTCAGTGCATTTTCGTGTTCCATTGATATTTTTTATTTCATGCCATTGTGTTCTACTGACTAATCTCTTTTATACCGGCGATTAAGATTAATAATAATTTCTCCAATTTCAAGATTAGGCAGGCCAGTGGTCATGCCCTAAACAGTGGTTTGATGTAAATCCCACACGGGGTCTAGAGGTTTAGCGAATACCTAATAACCTGAAAAAACAGACACTTTATGATGGCCTCAGGGTCTTTGGTCTGTAAAATGTTTGGTGGAACACGACGCACAGCATTTCTCATTACTTGCCTCTGTACATTTCACTGTTCGTATCACTACAGTCCTCAAAATAAGTACCTGACCAGGTAAAACATTATGCTCTCACGTCAAAAACTGTTCCTACGTAAAATGATTACATTATAATGTTGTAAGGAAACTTTCTCCTTAATGTGTGATATTCACGTGAAGATTAAACGAATATTAACTCAGTTATGTACCCGAAACCAAAACCAAGTCCGCTTTAACATTTTGTTCTTCTTCACGCAGCCTCGGATAAGCAACAGGCAGATTATGGATAAACTGGTAGCGACAACTGACGGGTCTATAGTTAGTATAATGCCGCCCATACACATACCTGTCACACTGTCCTGCGTGTTCAAAACCCAAATATAAAAATGTAAACTGCAATTTGTTTTATCCTTTTCAATGTAGCATTCTTATTTATTAACCGATCTTCATGAACAATGTCTCAAATTAAAAGGAATAATTTAATAATTTAACGTATGAGCTATAATTTAACGTATGAGCTATAACAGTAAAAAGTAAAGTATATTTATTATCTAGTCAGTTACTTTTTTTGAAGACTGTATAATATCGCTTGGTAATGCTTACCATGCTCCAGGATATATCTTATTCTTTATGGCCTCTTTTAACCAATTACCAAGTGAGTAAAATTGCTTCTTGAAAGCGACTGATGATCGATAAAGGCTTGCATTAATATGGTTCATATGTATGGTTTAGCTCATTAGTGTGCTGGATACGACATCACATTTTAAAATAGTGTTTGTTTTAGGCGATAGCTTATGATTTACTATAAAGCTAATTCTAGACAAACGGGGGAAACGGGGAACAATAATAAATGTATAAACAATATTCACATATTTCCAAATATGTTTACAATACCAAAATGCATACAATTCTTTTAAATGCAAAACAAGATTCAACAATTTTAAACACTTTTAAATGTTTCAAATTGTTGAAATTTAAAAAAAAATGTTTTGAACGTGTGAAAGGGAACAATGGGTACATTTGAAAAATCTCACATCGCAAATCGTGGGTTGATCGTAAGCAAAATACCAGACCGATGAACCACTGACCTACTTTTCAACCATTTGCACTAAACAACTGTCAGTGACTAAACGTACAACACTTGTGTTTGCTTATTAAAGGGGCATTGAGAGATATACTAAATGAGCAAATAACGTAAAGATAATCATCAACATAGCCCAAATCCAAAATGTCTTATACAATTCCGACATTGCCTTCATGCCAAATAAGCAAATAACGGCACTTCCGGGTTGAGATTTGCCGCGAAAGTCCGCGAGTAAAACGATAGCATAACTTCCGAATTCAGCACCTAGTTTCGATATGATCACATCGAAACTAAGAAAATCATGAAATGTTATATGATAAACGGCGAATGTTGGTAAACTGTTTCAGATAGTAGTTATGTCTAAGTATTACTTTGGTGCAAAAAATTGAGTTCCAGGATAATTGAGGGCGCACTCCGTCCCATACGTATCTCTCAATACCCCGTTGATGCACCGTTTGTTGTTCTGCCAACACCTACCTACACCATGATGTCAAACTTACTTGACATCTAATAAACCCACGTGATTCTGTTTACTACGCACGACTGCATATTGCTAGAAAAATTGTGGCATCAATTATTAATTCAGCTAACACCCAACTCTCGCACATCAAAACATACTTCAATGACATGTAAAGCCAAGAGACGTAGACACAACCTTGTTGATATCACACCTCAAACCTTCACAACGCCGCCATATTGAAAGGGATTGTACATCGTATGTATTCACCAGTTCATTTTGTGTTCTTTATAATAATTATACTTAGTCACAATAAACTTGCAAAGCTATAACATAATATTATTACAACCGTTGAATATATTTATATCTTATAAGCGTTTAGTTACTTTATTGCTAAAGATTCCAGTTTCCTAGTTATTCTGGGTTATGATTTGTTTCTTCTGGTAAAATAGTCTCTGTTAGTTTCGATGAAGTCAACGGATTAACCAGGACATTATGGTGTCATATACCTGTCAAGTTGTACATGTATGTGGTGCACGACTAAAGAGGGAAAACCGAGTAAAGGATGCTATAATCTTCATTTTGTGATCAAACTCGTGCAATACGCTGCATTATCGTGGCTGTTTTGATGCCGTGTGATTTATTGTTGTGTCAGATATTTTATCAACCCCGTTACCATCAGAGGGTGTTGGTTCGGGTTACGGTAAATGACCTAAAACCCATTTAACCTAAATGATAGGGTATTTTCTGACAGTCTGTGCAACTATAAAGACATTGAAACGGTTCATTGAGCTCACAATTGCCAACATTTCTAAAAAACTTTAAACATCTAGTTTTGGAAAATGTAAGATTAAACCAAATCATAATAATAATAATACATGAATTTATATTGACAAAAACACCTCCAACTCATGAATGTGGGTCTGGAACATAAACAATATTCCAATACACAATTTGGTGTTCCAGTATCGACCGATACTAGATCAGTTAAATCGTACCAGTATCGACCGATACTGACAACTTTTATGTTCCAGTATTGAAAGATACTGGTATTCCAATATCTTGGACCTTATGTACACTTTGTCCCCTAACGTTAAACATTTGAATTTATTTTTGAAGTTATAAGCGTTTTAGTTTCCGATTTTCTTATTTTGGGTTAAGATTTGTGTCTTGTGGTAAAACAGTCTCTGTATTAAAGTTTTGAGGAAATCAAGGGATTAACCAGGACAATATGGTGTCATATACCTGTCACCATATTGTGTCATACTCTCTAAATGTAAAACGAGTAGAAAGAGTGGAAATTCACTCAAAAAAGAGTGAAGGAAGTGAAACGCAGGACATAGAGTGGAACATTTCCACTCTAAAATGAGTGTGAAAGTTAATTTTTCACTCTCAATAGAGTGGAACATTGTCATATAAAATCCCCTTTCACTCATTTTAGAGTGTTTTTCCACTCAAAAACGTGTTGTCCTGCGTTTAACTCCTTGAAAGAGTGGAAAACCACTCTTTTACATTTAGAGAGTCTACCTGTCAAGTGTCAAGTTGGCTGTGGTGTACGACTAATGAAAGAAAACCGAGTAAAAGATACTTTAATATTCACTTTGTGATCAAAATTGTTTATGGAACATAATTCTGATAACTACGCACGACTGCATATTGCTAGAAAATTGTGGCATTAATTATTAGGCAGCTAACACCCAACTCTCTCTAAAACAACTTTGAAAATGTACTAAACATTTTGGAAAATGTAAGATTAAAAAGAAATCATTTAAATAAAGTACTAACTGAATACATTCATTGTTAATAGAAAAACACCTCCAACTCGTGAATGTGGGTGGTGCGTTTGAAATATAGACGGACGAACCCAAGCGACCGACTTTTCCACCATTAATATTAAACACACAGCGTTTGTTTTTGTTTATCAATGTTCATGCATCGTTTGTTGTTCTACCAACACCTGCGTATACAGCATGACATTAACACAACTTGACATCTCATAAACCCGTATGATTCTGTTTACTACGCATGGCTGCATATTGCAAGAATATTGTGGCATTAATTATTTTATGCAAATTACAGACAAAACCTTGTTGAATTCACACCTAAACAACGCCGCCATATTGAAAGGGATTATGTTCACCAGTTGATTTTGTGCAGTGGCGTAATCAGGTGTGCAGTCTAGGATGGGCGAGGTTAGAAAGATCACCCAAGGAAAAAGAAAGGCAGTGTCAACTTTCAAGAGTGGCGGGGTGGGGTGGGGTTGGGGCGAATGTTTTTAGTGTCAACTTTTGAGAGCGAGGGGGAGTATCATGACGTGACGTGACGTTCGCCATACTGGCGCGAATAATCTAACTCGGTAATATCAACAGTGCTAATCTAAAAACCAACACGCTATTTTCTTTTCCCCTTTTAGGGGGACACCCTGTACAATATCCATCAGTCCGATTGATTAGAATAGGGTTAACCATTATACTTGAAGTAATTCCAACCCTTACCCATTGGGTTGTCGCCACATTTACATCTACAATATAATAAAGAAGTTGTACTTACTACAATGCATGTAACGTCTATGGTCATATTTGTTATATCTTTTGTTACATCTTCCACAAATTTTTCCACTTAAAACATCTCTGCAAGCTGAAATATATAAAGATGAGAAAAAACAAAGTATTATTTGAATGCTCGGGAATATATTACCTGGCAAATGAATTTTCCTTTTATTTATTTGTACCTGTTGGCGCTCTTGTATAGACAAAGAACTGGTAATGTTTAAAGCATTTGTTAGAGAGGGTTATGTAAACTAGTTTAATCCTATTTAATCCCAACGAAAATGTAATACTACTCATTAAAATGGAATTAGAAAGCAATATACATATGTTGATGTATATGACGGATCAACACTAACCGAGTATATGATGGGTGTAGGAATCTATTGCTCTGTCGTCATCGAACAATTCTAGAGAATATGTCAATTTTACTCTTGAGCTCAGCGAATCGATTTCGCGCTCTCGCCTTATCGTATTGATACTTTACCGGTTATTTACACCATGGAAGAGTGCGTGAATCTCCGAACCGATCATGTGTGTCGTAACATAACCGGTTATTGTTTACTGAAGTGTTTCTAATACGTGTATACGTAACAGATTGGGGGTATTTGCATATACTTGTATTGACATCCTAAGTCTAGCTTAGTGGTTAGTAGATATGTGTCATATTATATTCCCTGGTTCGAGTTTGATTTATTTTAGAAGAGTTTAGGAATTTTTAAGTCCAAGATATTGCATAGCGACAGATGATTGGTTCCACATGAAAACTCTATCAAATCAGGTTTATAAACACCATTTTTAGAGTGTCGCTGTTCGATTGGAAAAAAGGATGACGGCCTTTAAAACTCATATCCCTGGATGTTATATCAAATCATGTGTTGGCAGCTAGAGCAACCATGAACTGGTAACTGCAATAATGGTTTATTAGTGTGAAGGGGTTTACATATGGGGTATACTTCTCTCTTTGAATATGCAGACTTCAACGATATGAATGCAATGCAAGGTAATCCTATGATGAGATTTGAGGAAACCTAAATTGGACCCAGTTATGTCGACAATAGAGAAGTATACGATATCATCATGTTTTAGGCTTTTAGATTAGCATGGTTAGAGAGCAAAGAAGAGTTCTCGTGTATTACCAGCATGCTTCACTTTCATCACATGACCACTGATTTCTGTGACCAGTTTCCACTGGTTCTTATTAACATATCAGTGCAATGAAAGGTTTATACTTTTGTTAAACAAGGGCATTAATGAGAACACTCTGCAGCAAGTAGTACAGTTGATGTGACTTAATCAGTCCTACCTTATAAAGGGGTCAATAGGTCAGGTTCTATATGGGTCAGTATACCTTGACCTTTTGACCAACGCAAAATATTCCTGGTTCCTAAAAAAAATACCATATCTGGAATCCTCGTGATCATACGAACAATATGATATTTTTTAAAGTTTAAATTTTGACCCCATATGCAAAGGTCAACGACCTTTGTACGTTTTACCCGATAACTCGTTAACCAAACATCGGAAGTATAGCAAACTATAGTTTTCTGGAATCCTTGTGCTCAGGCAAACAATTTGATATGTTTTTTAGCTTAATTGAAGCCATTTGAATTTTCGGGCCCCTGTATGGCGGCCATTTTGGATTTTACGCTATAAAAACGATTGCCGTCACTTCTGGGAGGTATATAGGAGCTTATTTTTCTTAGAATTAGTCCATCTTGACAAATCCATCAAGAAAAAAAGGTATCCTAAAACTGGTCACGGATCTCATGGAAATGACTCTACTATAACACTTAGGGCCGTATTCTCGTACTAAACACGGTTTTAGCTTAAAACCGTGTTTAACTAAACGCGTGTCTAACTTAAACGTGAGTTTATCCTTTAAACGACGTGTTTAACAAAACACGATTTTAAACTCTGCCAGAGTGGTCCTGCGTTGATTGTATACAGGTATTTAATTCATTGTGGCCCTAATGGAGTACAATAAATATCGACCGAATGCCTTAAATACACGGTTCTTTTAAAGACTACGCGATCCGCACGTCAGCTTGAACCGGGCACGGATGAGTGATCATTCAAGGCATACAGTTGGTGCGCAAGTTTAGTTAAACACGCATTAAACTGGTAGCGGTATGGTGTAGTAGTCCCAAGTATGCAAATGAGCTCACTTAATACAATGTCATGCTCTACCACACCTCTACCCAGTACTCAACAACGGAATAAATCTCATTATCCTCATTTGCATACTTGGGACTTATACACCATACCCTTACCATTAAACTACCCGTACCCATGTTTAAAGTTAGACACAATTCGGCGAGTTAGACGCGTGTTTAAGTAAAACAAATGTACGAGAATTGCGTTTAGTTAAACGCTGTGTCCATAGTCAATTAGACGCGTGTTTAGCTTAAAACCGTGTTTAACTACGTACGAGAATACGGCCCATAATGTTTGGCACTGCACTGTTTGTTTAGGGAGAAAAGCCCCGTTGCCAGTGCAATGTTGCTAAGCATGCTGGGATGCACAAGACATTTTCTTTGGGTAGAGAGTCAATATCGTCTTTTAATAACTACTCGGTCGTCTTTTTCTACGGTTGATTTGCTGGTGATAATAAACGCATTATAGCCATGATATCTCAGTGTTTCAAGAAGGCACAATTCCTGCCTACGGGTAGTATATGAGAAAGCAATACTTGTCGTATGTAGATCCAATAGCCCATAACCAAACGCACACTCATGACACGCGTCAAGTGTCTTACTGAGTGATACGAAGTGTGGTTATGTCTAGTTTTATCCTCAATCTCGTGGAATAACACAAGTCGATATAAATTTTGAACTTTGCATGAAGACGGTCATCAGATGAGAGAGTATTCGATAAAGGTTTAAGACAAATACTGTTTAGTTCAAAGAGCTTATTCCAGGCATTTTTCATCAATGTTATAAAACAAATTAGTTTTGTCATTAGGTGTGTAACTTAAAACATCCTAATAAAATATCCACTCAATAACGGTGTGAAACTAAGGTTATTAGCTAACATCAAAAAGTGCGTAGTCATGTACTTTTTGTGTTAGGCGTCATTCACAGCAGACAATCAACAGGCTCTGTACCCGGCGATTATAATCTTCTCAACAAAATCACAATTTGGCGCCAGCCCATAGGCAGTGAATGAAAATAAAGGCATTTTTTTCTGTTCTTAAATGGTTATCAATGAAGTTGATTTTAATTGTCGGTATTAGTCTCTTACACGGCCTATCATTTGGGTGATTAGATTCTTCATCAAGTATGGAGACGATTTAATCATGAATATGAACTGCGTATTTATCATCACCGTGATTATAAAACTGAATTGGCCTGGCGTTTTGTACTATTGCTCGTAAACATACACTAATGATTTTAAATAAATGATTGCACTCTTAAATGACAATTGTCTAATATACTGTTTTATCACACTCTTAAATGGAACAGAATAGAATGATGGCTTCGTTGTAGCCTGGTGAGGGTCCCGTTTATCCTTAGGATCCGTTAGATACTAGAAACCACCTGGGAAAAAAATAACATTCTTGGGTCAATAAATAATCAGTCATGGAACACGTAGTTGACAAGAACCATGCCAACACATGGGACGAGGCAATAGTTGACCAAGAGACAGTCAAGGAGGCCATTGCTATACGTATTGGGTTCTTACACACGTTTTGTTCATTTGTGGATCGTTTGAGTTCGGGTGTTTGTTCCCCTACAACCTTGCCCACATGCCTCCTAATCTCCTTCAGACCGTACAAATTGAAGTAGGCATGCTAAGCGCACCGCGGTTCGGAAGTCACGTAGACATGATGGTCCCGTGTATCGGAAGAGCTATACCCGAGGACTCCTTCGTGAAGAGTAGGGGATCATCCCGGGTCTGTATTTGTACACTCATAATGTATTCAACGTTGACCCAAGCGAGATTGGGGAGCTGTTAAAAAGGGTGATATTACAATCTAAGTGCTGATACTGTGTGCGCCTAGCCAGTATTATTATTACATGATTGGTTGAACACAGCACTTAAACGTATTCTATGTAAACTTATAGCTTTTGGCTCACCCGAAGTTTTCGATCCTTTTCCTTAGAGTTGAACTCAATCTCATTAAATTACTAAACACGGATACAAATCCTTGGCAAAGTACACACAAATATTTCCTTCCTAGAACTAACCAAAGGTTGCTTGGATTCGTGTATTTCGCACAATGCAATTCACAAAGATTGATTACGTTAATGCATTGAGAGAGCTTTTTTAATCCATCAAAATAACCATATCTCATGTCTGAACGCAATGTTGAACATAATGATAATACTACTATTTTACTACGAGTGTGTAACCTTAGCCGGTAACATCTTTCATCTTTCATTAATATATAATCTGATGTCATCTGAAGTTAATCCACTCATCCGTCACATCATGAACAGATGCCATCTTCATTTCGCTGTACATGTACGGGTTCCCATTCAGACATACAGGATTTATGGCTCGAGTCATAATACGAGTGTTTCCGATCGCCCGATAATTGTGTACAGTTGTTCACCAATAGATTGTTTGTTTCACCCTAACCTTACGGAAGGCAACAAAAGGCCATACCAAATAGCTGCATGGTTCTATCTCGTGGCACGATCCGGCGAGCTGTCAAATGGTCTCGAAAAATGCAACCTTTTTTAGCTTCCCTTAGTGCATTCAGTTAGGCATCCGGCGTGGCGCCCGGGTTCGATTCCCGACGCGGGCGAACAGTGATCTCTCGTCCCAAATTTGACCAGGTTTTCACCCTGATAGTGTTATTACAATAATCAAGCTTTAGCGAGTTAGGGTTAAACTTGAACAAAACTAAATGTTGGTCTTATTTATTATGAGAAAAAAACCCCAAAACACCTACCTTACCCTACTCATCTGTTTGATGTTGTATAGCATTGTTACGTTATTGTTTAACACAAATCCATTGACATACGTTTAATAAATATGTAGACATGACTTAGTAGACATGACTTAGAAAATGAGACCCGTCGTCTCTGTTCATGGATATCGGGTGCCTTCAGTTGAATCAAATTGGCTTAGCTGATTACTGATTTTTCTCCTCCTTGCATAGAATTGTATCGTTGAGCAAGTAATTTACACAGTTCGTTTGTCCACCAGCATGGTCAGCGATGGCTGACTTATTATACTCTATCTCTGATTTTCTCTGAGTTTCTTATTTTGTCGAGTGAAGGTTTTTTCGGAGGTATTTCTCCGTCTCTTTACTCTCTTTTTGGAGGACGGGTACCGGCATCCTAAGATTTTCAAATCGAAGTTTGTGTGCGAAATATCTCGAAAAATACAGCTTGAATTAGTAAGATTTGTGGACACGATATTGGTACAGTATTTATCTCGGCTGAGTTCGAGTGACTGGTTATTTGGAGAATTATGAGGGATAATGTTCCCGCGATAGGGATATTTATTTTCTATTCCGACATCGTCACATCAAAGAAAATGGCGGCGATTCTAGTTATTGTACCCCCCGTATATCACCATAATGTTTTATATACTCCATGCGCTCCGTCGCTGATCGCAAGCGTGGATCACCGTTTTTCCAATCAAGGGGCGTAATTTTGTTTTGTCGTGGTTTACTACTCATGTGTGTGGGCGGAAAGAGTTCAAGCGTAATAGAGCATGAAGCTAAAACTATATGAATCCCCCCATCCCAAACGCCACTACGCGCAATTGAGTTTGTTGAATTTTGTTCACCGCTAGGCTATGTACCACCCCTAGAGATTGCCTCAGAAAAAAATTGTGTTTGCGATTTCGTCTTTATTAATCCATCAATGGATTCCGGATTTTGTGAGCATGTACAAATCGCAAATAACTTGGACGAGTTCAAAGTTGGGGTTAATCTGCCTCATAGGAGTAAAACTATTTTTTTGCCTTGAGAAGCATATTTTTCTTAGTAAAATACAACGATGCATGCTCGGGGGTGGTACTCACGTATGTAAGGCATACGGGGAGGTGCCGCTCCAGTGCGTCGTTTTTCATGAGACATCCTTAGCCATGGGTAGGCTTTTCAACTGAAAAATCCTTAGACATGGGTCTATCCAAAACCATCCTTAGAAATGGGTAGGGGATTTGATTCTCCAGCGGCACACCCCCGACCAAACCAAATCTGAGTACACCCCCCTTTTTCCCGGGGATGTATGAGCGTTGCTATTTTTGTTTGATGTTTACATAACAAACAGAGTCCCCCGACTTGTCGCGGTTTTAGTTATACCATTGTAATACTTGCTACGTCACACCATACTTGATGTATGAGGGCGAATCTTTGCTGTATAGATAATCAATTGTTTGATGTTTACGTAACAATTGGATGCCTTTTTCACTGAATCACGCTGGGCCCATTACTCATTAGTACATGGAAAGAGCGTGGACATTTACATAATTATGTTATGTTTACATAACAAACAGAAAAAACTTGTCGCCGCGGTTTTAGTTATACCATTGTAATACTTGCTACGTCACACCATACTTGATGTATGAGGGCGAATCTTTGCTGTATAGATAATCAATTGTTTGATGTTTACGTAACAATTGGATGCCTTTTTCACTGAATCACGCTGGGCCCATTACTCATTAGTACATGGAAAGAGCGTGGACATTTACATAATTATGTTATGTTTACATAACAAACAGAAAAAACTTGTCGCCGCGGTTTTAGTTATACCATTGTAATACATGCTAGTATTACACCATACGGTAATATTGAAGACTGGGGGATGTAATCTATTCAAAATCATTGCCAAGGTTGGCCACATCGTTAGTTCGTAAAGAACTATGGGCAAATCATGCACATTTTTAAACCATTTTAGGTAAAAAGCGGTTTACTTTCATGATTTTTAGTTGCTTGTGCGGGGTTATATAGACATCAGTGAATACATTCTAGCCACATCGTACTACATCGCTGTATTCATCTAGGTAAACATGGAGTTTTCTACATATTTTGGTCAACTAATTTTCAAAAAAATGTCGCCCTCTGAAGTCAATGATATGAACATCCCTAGCATTATAATAGGCTATACCTTTTAATTGAATATATTATCGACTCGCACATAGAAACGATCGGTTCTTTAAAAATAAAAAAATAAATTATCCAAACATTAATGATATTTGCGTCCATTTTCCAAATTTTGACATTTGTCGGTCAGACTCAGGCCTACTTAATTTTTTTTTTTAAATGCTCATGATTTCTATACGAAAGACATTTTTGTCATGAAATTGATTGCGGCTTGACTTTTTTTGTATCATCGATCTCATGTACCCCCAAAAAATGAATTATTTAACCAAATAATGGTATTTGGGCTATTTTTTCAAATGTTGATATTTGTCGGTCAAGCCGAGAATTTAAAAATAAATCGTTATGATTTCTATGCGAATGACTTTTTTTGTCGCCAAATTGATTGCGGCTTGACTTTTTTGCATCATCGATCTCATATGTACCAAAAATTGAATTATTTAACCAAATAATGGTATTTGGGTTAATTTTTTTTCAAATTTTGATATTTGTCAGTCAAGCCTAGAATTAAAAAAAAAAAATGATTTCTATGCGAATGACATTTTTTGTCGCCAAATTCATTGCGGCTTGACTTTTTTGCATCATCGATCTCATGCGTACCCCAAATAATTGAATTACTTTAATAACCAAATAATGGTATTTGGGCTAATTTTTCAAATTTTGATATTTGTCAGTCAAGCCTAGAATTTAAAAATAAATAAATTATGATTTCTATGTGAATGACTTTTTTGTCGGCAAATTGATTGCGGCTTGACTTTTGCATCATCGATCTCATACGTACCAAAAATAAAATTGAATTATTTAACCAAATAATGGTATTTGGTCTATTTTTTCAAATTTTGATATTTGTCGGTCAAGCTTGGAATTTAAAAAAAATATTGTTATGATTTCTATGCGAACAACTTTTTTTGTCGTCAAATTGATTGCGACTTGACTTTTTTGTATCATCGATCTCATACGTACCCAAACAAAATTGAATTATTTAACCAAATAATGGTATTTGGGCTAATTTTTCAAATTTTGATATTTGTCAGTCAAGTCTAGAATTAAAAAAAAAAAATTCTATGCAAATTACTTTTATGTCGCCAAATTGATTGCGGCTTGAGTTTTTTGTATCATCGATCTCATATGTACCCACAAAAATTGAATTACTTAGCTAAATAATGGTATTTGGGCTAATTTGTCAAATTTTGATATTTGTCGGTCAAGCCTAGAATTTAAAAAAATTGTTATGATTTCTATGCAAACAACTTTTTGTGTGTGTCAAATTGATTGCGGCTTGACTTTTTTGCATCATCGATCTCATATGTACCAAAAATAAATTTGAATTATTTAACCAAATAATGGTATTTGGGCTAATTTGTCAAATTTTGATATTTGTCGGTCAAGCCTGGAATTTAAAAAAAAAAATGTTATGATTTCTATGCGAACAACTTTTTTATCGTCAAATTGATTGCGACTTGACTTTTTTGTATCATCGATCTCATGCGTACCCCAAAAAATTGAATTACTCTAATAACCAAATAATGGTATTTGGGCTAATTTGTCAAATTTTGATATTTGTCAGTCAAGCCTAGAATTTAAAAAATAATAATTATGATTTCTATGCGAATGACTTTTTTGTCGCCAAATTGATTGCGGCTTGACTTTTTTGCATCATCGATCTCATACGTACCAAATATAAAATTGAATTATTTAACCAAATAATGGTATTTGTGCTAATTTTTCAAATTTTGATATTTGTCAGTCAAGTCTAGAATTTAAAAAAAAAATTCTATGCAAATTACTTTTATGTCGCCAAATTGATTGCGGCTTGAGTTTTTTGTATCATCGATCTCGCTATTTTTTCAAATTTTGATATTTGTTGGTCAAGCTTGGAATTTACAAAAATATTGTTATGATTTCTATGCGAACAACTTTTTTTGTCATCAAATTGATTGCGACTTGACTTTTTTGTATCATCGATCTCATACGTACCCAAACAAAATTGAATTATTTAACCAAATAATGGTATTTGGGCTAATTTTTCAAATTTTGATATTTGTTGGTCAAGCCTAGAATTTTTTTTAAAAAATCATTATGATTTCTATGCGAATGACTTTTTTGTCGCCAAATTGATTGCGGTTTGAGTTTTTTGTATCATCGATCTCATATGTACCCACAAAAATTGAATTAACTAAATAATGGTATTTGGGCTAATTTTTCAAATTTTGATATTTGTCGGTCAAGCCTAGAATTTAAAAAAAAAATGTTATGATTTATATGCGAATTACTTTTTTTGTGGTCAAATTGATTGCGGCTTGACTTTTTTGTATCATCAATCTCATACGTACCCCAAAAAATTGAATTACTTTAATATTAACCAAATAATGGTATTTGGGCTAATTTTTCAAATTTTGATATTTGTCAGTCAAGCCTAGAATTTAAAAAATATATAATTATGATTTCTATGCGAATGACTTTTTTTGTCGCCAAATTGATTGCGGCTTGACTTTTTTGCATCGTCGATCCCATATGTACCAAAAAAAAAATTGGAATTATTTAAACCAAATAATGGTATTTGGGCTAATTTTTCAAATTTTGATATTTGTCGGTCAAGCCTAGAATTTAAAAAAAATGTTATGATTTCTATGCGAACAACTTTTTTTGTCGTCAAATTGATTGCGACTTGACTTTTTTTGTATCATCGATCTCATACGTACCCAAACAAAATTGAATTATTTAACCAAATAATGGTATTTGGGCTCATTTTTCAAATTTTGATATTTGTCGGTCAAGTCTAGAATTAAAAAAAAAAAAATTATGATTTCTATGCGAATGACTTTTTTTGTCGCCAAATTGATTGCGGCTTTACTTTTTTGCATCGTCGATCCCATACGTACCAAAAAAAAAATTGGAATTATTTAAACCAAATAATGGTATTTGGGCTAATTTTTCAAATTTTGATATTTGTCGGTCAAGCCTAGAATTTAAAAAAAATGTTATGATTTCTATGCGAACAACTTTTTTTGTCGTCAAATTGATTGCGACTTGACTTTTTTTGTATCATCGATCTCATACGTACCCAAACAAATTTGAATTATTTAACCAAATAATGGTATTTGGGCTCATTTTTCAAATTTTGATATTTGTCGGTCAAGTCTAGAATTAAAAAAAAAATTGTTATGATTTCTATGCGAATGACTTTTTTGTCGCCAAATTGATTGCCGCTTGAGTTTTTGTATCATCGATCTCATATGTACCCACAAACATTGAATTACTTAACCAAATAATGGTATTTGGGCTAATTTTTCAAATTTTGATATTTGTCGGTCAAGCCTAGAATTAAAAAAAATGTTATGATTTCTATGCAAATGACTTTTTTGTCGTCAAATTGATTGCAGCTTGACTTTTTGGAACATTGATCTCATACGTACCCAAACAAAATTGAATTATTTAACCAAATAAAGGTATTTGGGCTAATTTGTCAAATGTTGATATTTTAGAATTAAAAAAATTAAAAAAATTCTATGCGAATGACTTTTTTGTCACCAAATTGATTGCGGCTTGACTTTTTTGTATCATGGATCTCATACGTATCCAAAAAAAAAAAAAATCATATAATGATATTTGGGTCCATTTTCCAAATTTCGGCATTTGAACTTACTGAACTTACTGACCGACCATTTGGCGGTCAGGCAAATTAAAAAAAATCCTTATGATTTCTATGCGAATATAATTGTTGTCAAATTGATCTCATAGGTAACTAAAAAGGTGATAAAACAACAAAAAGCAACTACTGCACTGGCATTTTTTAACTGTAGTGTAAACTAAAGTGCAAGTGAATGGCAGTAACAAAACAAGTAAATAAAGATGAATGATCGAATCTTTGACAAAAATAATCACACTAGAGTTAAGATTACATTATGTTAATATCCATGCTGATCAAATTACGGGCAAAATATCTGTTTTCAATCGACTACGAAAACTAATCTCAGTCATTCAATGCATCGCGAGACTGCCGAATTATACGTATTCGCTGTCAATTGAAAGCAAAACCCATTTTACCGCAAAGCTTTTAATTGCCTCTTTATGCAGTTTAAAGAAATTTTAAGCCAAGTTTTCAATTAGCGTTTGCCTGGACTGTCGGTATACAAAGACGAATTTACAAAATTATTAATTTTAATCGATCGCGGCTATTCCGTTCAAAAGCGCATGTGTGTATATTGCCTTGTTTTACGATGTAAACAATAATATCATATGCCGCCGGGCGATCAGCTGATCGATGTTGAAAGAACACAATGCGCATGCTCTAATCAGTTTCGTTCATCTCTCGCCGGTGATGGCATAACGAATAAGATAGCCAAGTCGGCCCTCGTGATTGTGAGGATTGTTAGTTCAAATTGATGTTTTGGAATTCAATCAGGCAACTAAATTTGACTATCATGTCACACCTTGTGTACGCAACTTCGTGGATGGACCCATGTTCATCTTAATAAACTGTTTATGTAAAGATTATTACATTACTGTTTCTACTGCCTATTCTTCTTTGTATATTGGGCATTTTGTGTACAAGTGTGTTTAAATGTGCACTTCACTCAAACTTTCACCAGCCCCATTCCATTTAAATGGAATTTGCATTTCAACTCTTGCTAATTAATAGACAAGCATGTCTATATAAATTACATGCTACAATCAGAGAGATGTTATATTACCTACACCTCCCTGCTACAATTGTATTGGTGACAAAACGTAATGATATACCACTAATGAGTACTGAATCTTGTCCCTGCGTAGAAAGGCAACATTTTCTTACCCGCATGGTCACCGCTAAGTCCTAGGTCCCCTTAGGGCGAAGGTTGCAACCGGAAAGTACATTAATCAAATCAAACTTTTTACCTTCGCACCTAAATACAATCTCCAGGCCACATCAAACACCAACAGCAGCTCTGTCAGCAATTCATTCTTATGGTTGAATCAAATACAAAGCAAACCCTTTAGAACAAATAAACGGGTTTCAAATATTATCTCCCACACAATAAATCCAAACCACTTGATAATCATTTCATTTTCATACCATCACTCTCCGCCCGTCCTCCATGGTTCTGGTCAGATCCTAACATATCATGTTAAAACCAATACAATGTCAATAACTGCCCTATTGATAACCACTACATCTGACACTGCTAAACCCCATCAACCGCGAAACTCGAAAACCGCGAAACCCGAGAACCGCTCTAGTTTTATTATGGTGTTAAAGCGGCAGTCATTTTCTCCAACATAAGACAGTGCATGCAATGAATGCATATCTCATAAACAGTCTGTGGACACTCAGGGGTCTTGTTTTTCTTTGGGTTGCACTAACATCTATCGGAGTGTATTGAGACGCATCGCCGTAGCTTTCGGAGTTTAGTATAGAGACGCATCGCCATAGCACCATATTTGCGGAAAATACTTGTTGATCTTTCGAAGCCTTGTTCATACGGTATTACCACAAGGCTTCTGATCACCGTAACAGCGCCCTCAACCGAGAGCAGCACGGGTCAGAAGAGGTCATTCTGATGAAGTGTATAGACCATAACACACGAAACTGTCAATCGTGACTAGTAAAATGTATTGGTTTTGAAACTGGAAAACCTCAATACCCTGGAAATGAATGATAACGCTTGCAGATTACAGTTGCATAAGTTCACAAAATGTTTCAACAAAGTCTACAGAATTAAATTTCGTTGCGACATTTGGAAACGCCACGATAAATACATTAACATAAGTACAACAATCATAGTATTGTCTCAATATTTATAAAGATAGGCTTTGAATTTCGGGAAAAGTTTCTGAACATATTTATTTCGCATTATTTTATTCGACCAATCGCCGTGTGGAAAGTGTTAAGTATTCATCTATCTCTAATTAGAGTTAACTAGTTAACATTAACTAGTCGCAAATCATTTGAACAAACAGTAACCAGTCAGCTGTAGAACGGAGCTCCGTTTCAATTGAGGGCGCTCTATTTAGTGACGCATTGCCGTCATTTTTTACACAGCGATTCATCAAGTGACGGAAGTCCGTCGCCCGACGGAAAACGAACAAAAACCACTTTTCAATAGAGGGCGGGCTTGGGAACGGTACGGCGTTTCCAAGGGAACGGCCTCACGTCACAGTAATTTTCAGGAATTTATAAAAAGCCGATTTTGCCGATTTAAACAACGAAATAACTCTCTTATCACAGCGATAACCGTTACAAAGGCATCACTTCTGAATACGATAGGGCTTTTATTTAATATAAAAATTATCACACTTAGTCTAAAAATTCTATAAAATGGTGTAATCTCGTCTAGAAAATGGTGGTCTCATTGCAGCAAACTGGTCAACAAGAAATAATTTTAGCTTGTGTCGTGTGATGTTGGGGTCAAAGGTTAAATCAAATCATCGAACTGTATGTCACAAGGAGTTCTGGTACCTTATGCTGCCCTCAATTCGACGGATAGTTACTTTTTATGCAGATAATTGGGGGTAAAAGGCAAAAATTCAATCATTGCGCAAATTGACGGGTGTGCGTTACCTTGGTTACGTACACCCGTCGTTTTAGAGCGCCCTCAATTGAAACGGGGCCCCGTTCTACAGCTGACTGGTAACACATTGTTCGTTTGTTACCCAAAAGTCATAAATATTGTGGGAAAACAAATACATTAAAAAAAACACTTCCCAAAATGTTCAAGATTCAAGAAAATAGGCCTAAATTAAATTTGCTGAATCCTTATAGCCCATATTTGATTCACTATTTGGGTATACTTATTAATATACCTGATAAATGTTGTTCAGAAATTATTCGGTAGTTTATGAGCCTTATCGCGAATAGGTAAAAATCAATTGAATATTGTTTTCTGATGCATTGTGGGAGAAAAAATGGGGCACATTTGGTCCCTTTTCTCTCCCACAATGCATCAGAAAAGGATAATCAATTGATTTTTACCTATTCGCAATAAACCTTATAGGCACTGCACAATAAAACAAAACATTCTCGTACTAAACACGGTTTTAGCTTAAACCTGTGTCTAACTTAAACATGAGTTTATCCTTCAAACGACGTGTTTAACAAAACACGATTTTAAACTCTGCAAATCTCGTTCCCAGAGTGTTGATTGTTGATTGTTGATTGTATAAAGGTATTTATTTCATTGTGGCCCTAATGGGTTACAATAGATATCGACCGAATGCCTTAAAACACGGTACGTTTAAAGACTACACGATACGCACGTCAGCTTGCACCGGGCACGGCTGAGTGATCATTCAAGGCATACAGTTGGTGCGCGAGTCTAGTTAAACGCGCATTAAACTACCCCCATACCCATATTTAAAGTTACACACATTTCGGCGAGTTAGACGCGTGTTTAAGTAAAACAAATGTACGAGAATCATGTTTAGTTAAACGCTGTGCCTAAAGTCAAAGTTAGACGTGTGTTTAGCTTAAAACCGTGTTTAACTACGTACGAGATTACGGCCCCTAAGCTATATGGCTTGGAGTTCAAATCGGAGTATTCATTCATTTCTTAGTCAGTGATTATTCTGTAATTCTCTCACAGATGACTTGTTATGCTTCTCCTGAACCACCCCCGGGAACCAACCACGTCTCCTTGCGAAGGATTACAACGTCCTTTACATTGAACTAATGTCCAACTAACAGCCGAGTTATATGCCTCATTGGAGCTCGGCTTGCGATGTTGATTGGAGGTCAAAATAATGGTGTTGGACGCACCAAAGAAGCACTTGCGAGTCCAGTATTTTGATAATGTTTACTTTAGCTACGGCTACTGTACTGGATGGCGTGGCTGAGAGTGATACGTTAGTTAAGTTTAAAAAAACACCTCACAATTTGTAAACATATAGGCTCGTATTCTCGTACGTAGTTAAACACGGTTTTAAGCTAAACACGCGTCTAACTTTGACTTTAGACACAGTGTTTAACTAAACGCGATTCTCGTACATTTGTTTTACTTAAACACGCGTCTAACTCACTGAAAAGTGTCTAACTTTAAACATGGGTATGGGGGTAGTTTAAGGCGCGTTTAACTAAACAAATACACGAACTGTATGCCTTGAATGATTACTCAACCGTGCCCGCTGTAAGCTGCCGAGCATATTGTGTAGTATTAAAAATACACGTGCGTTTGAGGTATTCAGTCGATATCTATTGTAACCTATCAGGGCCACAACAACAATAAATACCTGTATACATACTATACAGTAACGCACAACGACCCTGGGAACGAGATTCGCCGAGTTTAAAACCGTGTTTAGTTAAACACGTTGTTTAAAAGATAAACGCGCGTTTTAGTTAAACACGCGTTTAGTTAGACACGATTTTAAGCTAAAACCGTGTTAAGTACGAGAATACGGCCCTAAGAGTGCAAGCTTTTCTACACTACATGACTGATACATTTCGGGAGTCGTTAAAATGACTCTCGATGAATATCCTCTATTGCACCACCAGTAGTCAAATGTATTTAACAATCAATCAGAATGTTCATTTGCCTTTATTTTTTGAGCAAGAGATATATTGAGAAGGCTGTGACAGAATTGATTGAGCATTTAAGCAAATTCCATGGAGAATGACACGTTCAAGGTTGCTGAATAAGAGGCCTTCATTTATATTAAACAATAACCCCTGGCCTATATAACACTTATATTCATTAGTCAAATTACTCAAATGATTTACCATACAGGAATGATACGTTATTAGACGCTCGCGCCTTCTTTCAACATGTCAAGTTATCAAATTGGGATATTTTGCTCCATTTTAAACATTTACAATGAGGATAACAGAAGTTTCTGATAAAGACTGGATTAATAAGACACGGTTTTTTGATTTTACACAAATTTAAATCTGTTTTGCCTAAAAGATGCTGGAATTTTAATAAAATCGAATTAAAAAATGCGCTACAGATTATATGAAGCACCGCATCCTTAATTAAGACATCGCTTTTGATAGTAAGACTATTCGTGCATAGCATTTCCTCAAGGTAGGCATTGGGTACTGCATTAATTGGTCTATTCATAAACCTTATGCTGACTGCGGTTGTAACTATGAACCAATTCCTTTTTATTTTATACCAGCAGAGGAAACACAACTGACTAATCATTACGAATGCGGCGTCGTTTAGATGTTATTGAATTGGCTCCGATGTACAGGACTTCAAAGACTAAGACTTATTAGCCGCGATATATACGAAGTTTAGGTTAATTAGGACATGTACCAAGTTGACACGTGTGTAAAGTTGAAAGATGAACACTTCAGCTTCCCATTGATATATAACAACATATATATATATCACACACTATTCTAAAATAGTGGATTTTTTTGCGGAATAAAATCGTGTTTAAGAGTTTATACTGTAATGTACCTTACCTATTGACATGACATTGTCCTACCATCGGATTTCAATCTGGCTCTATACGATCTGAGGATATACAGGGACCCAAACAATTATTTGCACACTCTGTATTTTATAGATAAATTCCAATATTGCAGAGACATGAATCTTATGCACATTAAATATATTCAGTTCTGTTCGTTCTTTAGGGCGTGGTTATGTCATTTTCCTTGTCTAAAAAATATGTGTGTACTTGTTACCTCGATTCGCTGGAGAATAGTTGCAAATATTTTGTTGGACCCACTTTGGGTTCAGTTACATAATATCTACCAGCTTAGCACAAATATCTTGCCCAATACCATTCCAGGTGTGCTGAAGGGTGTCTGTAAGCGGTTGCTTGTTTGACGGTGGTCAATGGTGGTTTGTCAAGGAGTTGACGCTCAAGTTCGTCTCATATGTGCTCAATATGGGATTACGATCAGGGCGCTGTGGTGGCCGGCCATTCAGGTACGCACATTGACATGTTTCCAACTGCAATAATTTCATTCCTGGTGTACATCATTACAAAGTACAAAACGAGTGCATTGTCATCAATGTTTTTGGGTGTGGCAGGAAGTTGAAGACTTCCGTTAGCGTGTTCTGGTGTATTAAGAAGTTGGTAACAAAATACCGCACATTAGGGACATAAACATACTGCATCTAAGGTGCAGAAGTTTAATGATAGTGGTCTGAATGGTAGAATGCCATGGAATAGGTTATACAAGAAATAATGCCAGGATGAAAAAAGCCCATCGCCCTCCTCAAAATAAGACCCACGTTAACAAGTCTGCAGAGTTCTGGAACTCCATGTTACGGTCAGACGAGAGCAAATTATATATGGGTGTGTCTGTTTGTGCAAGTGTATGACGTACTACGTAGGAATCATTCAGTCTTCATGGTTGTGGTTGTGTTTGTGGTTGTGGAAGCTTCATGGTACGGGGTTGTATTACGGCAGCCGATAGTATATGGGAGTTGCATTTAATTTATGGTATCATGACTGCTGAGATTTATGAGACTATATTATCCACCGTCCAAGATGCTCCATCTGCTTTGAGGTTGCTTGGTCTTCAAATTATATTCCAACATGACAATGGCCAAAATCATGTACCAGCCAAGCTTGTTACGACATTGTTACATTGGAAACATGTCAATGTCCATGAATGTGGTATTTGAGTTCATTACATTTTTTTGAGTACACACATAATCTTTAGGGTCCCTGCAATACCCGAGTACCACTCCCAATCCGAGAACACACTCGTGCTTGAAAGTATTCGGTTCCTATGGTAAAAAGAGTAATCGGGAAGCGATTTTTTTTTTACTAGTAAACATTTGTATGGGCTCACATGTAAAATCAGTTACAATTTTTTTAATTTTTTTTAAAAATCATTTTATTCAGTGAGTTTAGCTTTATTCCGTATTAAAACGAAATAAATAATTTTTTCAAATGTTTACTAGTAAAAAAAAAATCGCAATCGGGAACGCCTATGAAAAGCTCACACCATCTATTATACAAATGTATACTGCGATGAGAGACTCTGGTTAAAACTATGGAACCGAGGTGACTGCAATTGTGCGATTTTGGTGAGGGGCGCAGCCCCGAAGCAAAATAGCACTATTGCAGTCACCGAGGGACCATAGTTTTAATCCAGAGACTCGAATAAAGGGCAGTATATATTTGTTTTATATACGTCATTCATATATTTCTAGTTCCATCCGGTAAGTTCCAATCTTCATCAGTTACACAGTTTTAAAAGTTCAATTCAAAGGCAGTGCATCGAACGATCGTCACGCTGCGCCCGGGGATGCAAATCGTGCGCTCTCTCGCGTCACGCGGAGTACATTGCCACGTGAAACTACCAACGCACTGGTGCGCCGTAAATAGTCTTTTGGGGAGCCGTAAATAGTACTTTTGGGAGCCGTAAATAATACTTTTGGCAAAATAGCATGTTTATTTTTGATCATGTGAGCCACTTTTAACCAATCAATGAACAAGAATATATGAATGACGTATACAATTGTATTTAATCACAGTGGATCAAGTTATAAGACACATTGCGAAATTGCTACGAAATTATTATTATTATTTTGAAACACACAAATCATCGCGACTTCATAAATCAGTATCATATAATTCCCAACAGTGCATCTACCTGCTCACTATAAGAATAATAACATATCCATTAACAAATTGCTAACCTGGATTGGACAAGACTAAGTGTCCTTTAACGATAAGACATGAAGCTACAAGTGATGCCCTGGTAAACTATGAGACTACGGTCTGTCAATTAGTGCTTAGACTTATTATATGATAAAGTTATTTGTCCCGGTGTGGTGAGCTAGCTATTGGCGGCCCTGCAAAACTAGTATGTATGGCTCGCCCCTACGTGTAAGTTACTTACAGTCGACAAAAAAAGTAACTATACCGGTAATAAATAGGCTTTTAAATCTAAAAATATATGTCATATCTAAAAATATTAAATTATATAATTGTTGTAAAATTCATCTTCTTTAATATGAGATATTGCACGCTAGGATCGGATGATTATTGAAAATGTAAGATGAAGTCCGATTTTAATTTTCACATTTTTATTTTCTACACGCGGACCCATCTACAGGTACCTTATCGATTACCGGTAGTGCAATTGGGGGATGCATGCGCAGGTTTGATATTCGGCCGTATTGTTCCGATGGATCACTACGCAACACACACGCTACCTGTCATAGTCTCCCCCGTGTGAAAATGAAATTGTGACTTTACCTTACATTTTGGATTGCACTTCTTCAACCGATCCTACATGTAGCTTGAAATATCTCATATTAAAGAAGATAAATTTTCACAACAACTTTATGATTTAATATTTTTAGGCAGTATATATTTTTAGAGTTATAAGCCCATTCATTACCTGCACAGTTACTTTTGTGATGACTGTATACCAATTATAAACATACCTATACAATAGTAACGGACGTAATATTGTGTATTTTGTTAAGTTCAATTGTACGTATGGTGATGCAAAATATCCTTAGGCGACTATCGTACAAGTCTAGCGTACAAGTCACTTATACGTTGAGCCATACGTACTAGCAGTGCGGCCTTATGCTTATTCCCAAGGTTCAATTATCGACGATATGTTATTCAAAGAAGAGAATACAAAGGTCAAATTTCTAAATAAGATTGAAGGTACAAATAAAGCAGGTGTACGGGGTGCGATGTTCGTTACCGTAAACAACATTTGATACCTTGACGGATTAAAGCGCATAGCACATGTACATTGTACAGCATTACAGTTATACAGTGAGTGTGTACGGTTAATATATATTCGCGTACGGGGTAGGGGATTGGTTTAAGGTAGTAGGGCTATCGTTAAGTTGAATGTTTAGTGTTTTCGATGGGCAAATATTAGGGTTTGGGTCAGGCTTAGGTTTGGGGTTAAGGTTAGAGTTAGTGTTAGGTTTGAGGTGAGTGTTAAGATTAGGGCATAGGTTAGGGCGAGGGTCAGTGTTGGGGTTATGATTTTGAGAAGCAAAACAGCTGATCCATCGTAATAACCAATCTTGATCGATAACAAATAACAATGTGAATTGTTCCGAAAGCATTTACTTGGTTTATAAAAAAAACTGATAACAATTACCTCTTTGTCCTAAATAAATATCGGCTGTGTTTTGATATGATCATGATGTTAGGGACGCACCATTTGATTTTGAGGGGGGGGGGGGGGGGGGGGGGGGCATGGAGTTGGGGTCGGGCGGAATTTTTCTTTCGCCGCGAAGTCCGCAACATTTTTTAGAAACCTTTCATGCTCCTCCCCCCCCCCCCCCCCCCCCCCCCCCCCCCCCCCCCCCTGAGTATCTAATGGTGCGTCCCCTATCAGATATGATTGATATTATGATAACTTCACAAAACCATTAGCCGTGGTTATATCAAGCATACAGCACGGCGATACATAATTGCAATTTCGCGCAAGAGTAATAGACTATCCCCTGGGGAGCATGACCAGCACATATGAGTGACTGCTCCCGCCTTTTAGATATATGCAGTTGATGGATTATGACACGATTTTAGTGTGTTAGGAATAGCAATCAGGTTTGACTCTATGGTCAATGGTTGTATACACACCCAAACAAGTATGTCACCTTGAATGCTTCTTTGTGGATGAATTTTTCTATAAACCTCCTCGGGTGCGTTTACATATCTACGGTTTTTATATGTTATACACAGACACAAACCAAAACTAAAAATCTCCAATAATAAACGTATTACCCGATAAACTCGATGTTTTCATTTATTTTTCCCGTCGAAAAGAAAAAGAGAAAGAAATCATTAAAAAAAAGCATAAATGCAAATTGATGTTTTGTCAGTTGGCATTTTATGATATTTAATAGATATGAGTATAATGTGTATTTCATATAAAGAAATACATCGCAAACCGTAACGTTTGCTCCTAAGCACACTGTTGACATGACACCTTGTCTGTCGAGATGATTGGCATTAACTAAGCACACACTAACGAATAGTTTATAGGTTTCATCTGGTGGGGATTACGTTATGCATTTTCAAGTGGGACGGCAGCTCCCACAGCTGCCTCTGAGGGTTTAGCAATGCCTATATATGGATGAGTGTTATGTAAGATTGGTTTAACCACCTGTATGTATCCAGATCAAATTACACATGATGTTATTCCACCGTCAATATTGCATAATTGTTTGATCTTTTACAAATGGGAACTTTCTTTCTTTGTCATGTGTATAAATGTGCCTTCTGTATTAATTAACCGAGAAGGACACTGGTGATGGACGACTGGGAACATACGGCACAGAGATTGAACTTGGCTAGCAATATGGATTATTAAACATAAACAAGCATTTGTCAGTGCAATATATGTTTACTTTTATCGGGGACCCTACATAGGTGATGGAAATGGTCACCAATGTAATTGATGAATTTGCTCTCTAGATCTATATCATAAATAGAGTATGCATTCGATTGTAAATTGATATTATAAGTTATTATAGAGGTTATCCGTGTAGCCAGGCGAAATGGACAACGAAAGGGATTCGCACCCGACCACGGCCTATTCTACATGTATGAGCGTTGGCGCATGAATAGGGATAGCACTGGATCCAAAATGTTAGAGGTCCCATGACATTTTTCAGGACCCCGTAGGACTTCAAAAAACAAATTTAAGGGGTCCCCCAAGAAAATGAGGGGTCCTGAAGTTTGGGTATTTAAAAAAAATACTTTTTTACGGGCAGTTTTAATGGATTCATATTGTGAGCAAAGGATGGATATGTAATTTACAGAATTTCTTAAGGTTTCCATTTCCACACATCGTCAAATTTAAGGGGTCCCTTCAATTTTGATCGGGACCCGCAAGTCTTTCCAATTTGAAACCTGACGCGTCACTATTAGAAAGTGAGAGGTCTAGGACGCGCAGACGCGTCAGAATGCGACCCCTGCGCATGACGTCCAGTTCATAGCATGAATTGTTGTATCAAATAAATATCTTCTTTAATCTGTAAATCTTAAACACAGTTTAGCATTCCCGAGAAGATGATTTACTAATCCACTACACGGATATAATTGAAGTGTAAACATTGGTTTCAAACCAATGATGACTACCACGAAATCGTAATTTTGCAGTCGGACATTTGAACGCTGTTTGGCAATCAAGAGGCTGATTGCTAACACTTTCCATGTGGCTATTAGTTTACCAAGGCATTCATTTTACCATTACACAAAACAATTTTCAGAAACCTTTCTCAATTTTCAAAGTCTATCTCAAGGATTCCTGAACTAATACTAGGCATGTTTGTACTTACTTTAATTCTTTTCTCATGGTGATTCCAAATATGGGAATGAAATTCAATAATGTTGACATACCGCGTGGAAAATGTTTTAACAAAGCACTGTGGCATACACGTATTAAAATACGTGTCTGCCACAGTGCTTTGTTATTTCATATACTACTTCCATCGTCCATTTTCACGGCACCACTGCACCGATATTCTAACTGACAAATGTATATGTCTGATTTGCAGACAAAACGTCACAAAGGGAGGCCTAGTTCCCAGCTTTGCCAAATGGAGTCAAATAAAACGAATTGCTAATTAACTTCAATATAATATACTAATTTATAAAAAAAATTGGTTTGGTCAAGAAATGTAGAACTTTCAGAATAAGTTATAGTTTAGTTCAGTACAACTATATTTCAATCAATTAGTATTACATTTCAAGAAAACTTTTCGTTTGCTTTTGAAATTTATACTTACACACGCGGTAATAAAAGTTGATATGGTCATGGACATGGTCAACTGCAGCAAATACAGTAGAACCAATTCAATCCACTAATAAATTGTATTACCGTTTTGTAAACAAATTCAGTCAATATACTCTACTGGATATGATTTCTTAATACATATTCAATAATCTTATACTCACGTCCGAATCCTCCTCGTTTTTCAACTTGATATTCTAACTCCATGGCACGTTTTACAATTGGATTAAACAGTTCTTCTAAATCATTGTTATAATTGTCTTCCTCTTCTAGCCATTCTTCCGGCCATATAAACGATGCTGATGCAACTGTTATTGTGATTGTTACAATTACTAGCAGAAAACACACCCTGGAAGCCATGGCTGCAATTTTTTTAACTATAAAAGTAAAAGAAATAGCACAGTAATTGGAATATAAGTATCGTAGAATACACACGGGTTATTACCACTCAGTTAAGTGCACTTGGTAGAGAGTGAAAATAGTGAACAATTGAACATCACAAACGAGGTAGGTAGCGCAATGCGCATGCGTGATTGTTCTAGATGATTGTGGGGATGCGTGGACATCGATGTGAGAGTAAGATGGGTTTCTGGTTCACCGGTGTACATTATTATTATATAGAGAGCTTTATATGATAGAGAAAATGCTTATTCCATTGTGTAGCTGCCGTTTGGTATCAAATCATTTGAAACAGTAACACCAAACGTGAATACCTTTAATATTTCAAAATTCACCAGATTGAGATTTCACAGGTATTTTCACCGGACAACCGTATCAAGGGTTTGTAATTGCTGCCAGATATTATCACGTAGAAGAAGTCTGTATATTGGCAGACTCGTTTTTAAAAAGTAAAAGTAAAAGTAACACATGTTATAGCTATTATAGCACATCCGAAATTTCACACTTACTACAACTGCCATATGAAACATAATCTCACATATGGCAGCGATTGAAAAAAGGAGTTTTGTTGCACTAAACCTTCGATTATTGACGCTCATGGCAAAGCAATAGTAGCTTTCAAATGCCTTTGCAGAAGAAAAACCACGTCAAATTTAGTTAAATAGTCTCGGGGCTTAGGCTGTTATTAGGATCTTCAGTTCTTGACGGAAAAACGCCTTGTCGTCTGGAAACCCTGTGAAAGCGATATGTAATACGACAGTTCATTAACGTTGCGCGGCGTTGTCACTTTACTGTACATGTAATAAGAATTTCACTGCAATGTGAGAACTTATATATTTAATACGTAGGATCAATGAATGTAGTAATTTTATTTTGCATCTATATTCAGGTACTTCTAGGTCAGTAGAAGTCATAATCCTTTATTCTAATTACCTGGAATTATAGATGTAATCGCCTTTTAGAATTGATAAAGACTAATATTCCTGACTACGCAGTATGAATTGAAAGTTTCATACATGTTAACACAAAACACAACATTTGCAAGACATGCTTTTGGATGGATGTTTGCAGTTCTTGATTAGAAGTCATCCTGTGTGAAACCTTACATTATACACAGTTAATTGAGAACGCGCCTTTCAGAAGCAGTAACATTTTATCAGGTTGTCGACATAGCAACATGAAGCTTATCTTTAATAAAGCATGAATGCATTGGCCATTTCAATCGGTGCCCTTTGAGAATTGGTTGCCAGTTCTTTAAAATGTATAGCATTAACTTTACCATACATGACATACGATAGGAACTTATGTAAGGTACCGAAACCAAAGAACCTTGTCCTACGGACATCACAGAAAGTGTTGGTTGGTCGAGCGTTTTTGGGTGTTTCTGATTGTCGTGGAAATTGTTAGTGAAGTTTGAATATTTTCGGAAAATGTCTTAATTTTCTTATAATCAAAAATAATAATCATTTAAACAAATGGGTCGATCGTGCCCGTAGATCGGAAAATTGAAGAGAAAACCTGGATCGGTCGCGCCCGTCATTGCCCGTAGAGCAGGATATGCTTTTTCGTCGCCTTTAAAGCGTCGTTAGATATAATTAAGAGTTTTGTTCGATAACATCTGAGACCGAGAGACGATCGTCTCGGGTAACACATACAGCATTTTCAAAGCCTCATACAACATAAAAACAGCAGCAAATCAAGTTTAGCGTTTTTAGAACTAAAATGTGTTTCATTCTTGAACAAAACATTGAACAATTCGCCATTAAACATGAAGTACGGCAATGACATAAGTAAGCATCTTAAGAGCCTTATAAATCGTACAGGACTAGAACATTATACTAATATTGTGAAAGCTCTATAAACAAATAAAACATGACATTTAGCCGCAAATTGAGTTGGCTGCTTTTAGAACTAACAAGTTTTCAGTTCTTTACTTTGAAAGCCTTGCTTTTAATTAAGCGCCTTTTAAGAGCTAAACAAATGGGATTTTAAGTTATGAATCCAGTATATGGGAGAGCTATTTTATGAAATATGATATATAATAGACTTTAAATTGGCGCCATTTAGAACTAACAAATTTTCACTTTGCAATATAACATGACTCTAGTTTACTTAACATAACACATGGCAGCTATAAATATGAACTTTTTAGAACTTAGAACGTGTTCAATTTGTGCACATTGCACTGTAAAAGCTAAATAAAACATGACATTCTGGAGTGAATGGAGTTAGCGGCTTTTAAACCCAATATATCTTACAATTCGTGAACTAGCTGACGCCTTTTAGTACTAACAATGTTCTCAGTTTTGTTTTTGAATGTAGCATCAGTCATATCAAACACGACACTCAGTATTGCGAAGCGAATTGAGTCTTTTAGATCTAATTAGGTCTTCAATTCTTGAACATAGCATTGTGACAGCTAGTGGCGTAACACACGGTGGCTGATTTGTTGGCTAGTAAGTGTGCGCATGGAAATAATTAGGTTTCCAGTTCGGGATTGTACTAATGTTATCAAACATGACAAACGACAATGAATTGCCTTTGCATCTTTCAAAACCAACTAGTAAAGTCTTCAATTCTTGATTAATACCAATACAGTGCATTCTTAGAACATATTTCAGCCTGGTATCGTACAGCTTTGACATGCGCATGTTTTCGTTTCAGCAAGATTAATTAATAATCACCATTTTCTTTTTATAGTCGAATAGATAAATAATCGAATTAGCTAACGTCAATGCATAAAACACGTATTGAATTGTTATACATGGTTATTTTGTTTTTATAGTCGAATAGATAAATCATCGAATTAGCTAACGTCAATGCATAAAACACGTATTGAATTGTTATCCATGGTTATAAGACCGATCGAAGCCAGAAATATGTTGCGAAACATGGCTCAAGTGAGTTTGGTATTCACAGTGGAGATTTGTTATCCTTTCTTGTCCTGGAAACTAGTGTATACTTTTAGATCACTGTTAATTACTGCGATTATAATATGCATTAGGCCAACAACAAAAACCAAGTTTGTTTCCAGTAGTAAACCTAAAAAGTCAAATGCGAAATGCGGTTTTTATTTTTATTTTTTTGCTCAAATTCATAGTGGAGATTCACTTGAAATGGTTTTATTTAGTCAAATATGTGCATTTTCGTTACTCTTATGGTCGCTAAATGTGATACTCGCCGCGGATTTCCACTTTCGTGTTTGCCGTATGTGGCCAATCGCCATCTTGAAACATGTTGGACACAATTTCGACAAATGGCGCCCTCACAATATTTCCCCCGTTTTTTCTATTAAAAAATTAAATGCGCAAGATTCAAGCGTCTCAGTGAAATGAGCGCACTGGAAACAAACTTGACGCTACTTGATTTGCACGCCCAGCATTCTACGAACGTATTTATAGCAATCAATTTGGATATCTTTAAAGATTTTGTACCAAGTTGATCCGGAGTGGTGCTTAATCTGAATATGGCAGAACCATGAAGTGATTGATTGCATTTAAGTCACTGTGGATTACGATTCTTCTTTCATGTCTATAGAACACTTTACATTTAATATCATAAAACGGCGTGAGAATGGCGATAACATGGGCTAAACAGGTTTTATAAAATAATATTGAATTCGCTATATAAAAAGGACATTTTCGTAATTAGGGGAAAATATATACCAGATTGTTTGAAAACAACTATTAAAGGATCACTTTAATGTGTGTAATTAAATTTACAATTTTGATCTTTTTATGTATATATTTATTGTTTATCAAAACGCGGTAAATTTCCGGATGCGTCACACCACAATAAATAAGATTACAATGAGCCCATGAGACATAAAATAACATTAACGGCACGATTGCAATTAAAGGGTTAATAAACATGAAAATGTTTGTCAACTTTATATATATGGTATAGATCTTAAGATAAAAGCATTAACGGTTTCATTTTTGTAAAGATATTTTTCAAAATCGTCGTGACATTTCACTTGTATTTTAAATGGGATATAAATATATTTATATATATTTGGGAACTGACACAACTTGATTTCACCCGAGCGCCCATTCTGCGTATTTCCAACGTTAACATAAACCTATAAGTAAAAAATCAAAAAGTCTATCACTGCATCTATTCTAAACCCGTAAATAGACGCACGTCACATGAGGTTAACCTCGCGTAAAGTACGCAAAGTAAACCTCACCCGTTGTGCGCATCTAAGGGACGCACCATTTGATATCATTTGATATTTGTTGGGGTGGTTGGCCACTGAAGTTTAGGTTAGGAACATTGTTTTTCTTCTCATCAGTGGATCAAGTTTTTCTTTTCGCCTTGATAGTGGGTCAAGTTTATTTTTCTTCAAAAAACTTCCATGCCCCTGGATATCAAATAGTGCGTCACTAAACTACGCAATACGTAAAGCTTAACATTACGGCGTTGATTAGTTATTTCGAGCTGTAGCCTGGTGGATATATTCCGTAGATCTTTTGGTTACCTACATTTTTACACGTTAAACATTTTAACAACTTTTGTAAGACCATTTATGATCTTACAAAAGTTCAGTTCTCGCTTACATTTAATGGTCTTACAAAAGTGAAGTTCTCGCTTACATTTAATGGTCATACAAAAGTTAAGCTTCTATTAACATTTAATCATGTTAATGGTCTTACCAAAATTCAGTTTTCTCTTACATTTAATATGTGTAATGGTCTGTAAAAAGATCAGTGTTACAGTTTTAAGGAACAAGTTCTTTCAGCTTTATATTTTTATTAAAGTTTGTAATAACTGTGGTCATTCAAGTGGAAATTTAATACATGCGAGTCTTGAAATTTCGAGAAATATATGAAGCTAATTTATTAACCGGTTTGATATTAAAAAAAAGGGATGGTAAATTGATATAGATTATGAAACGAAATATAGCATATATCTATACGATATCTGTTATTCCATCATATTAGGGATCTCGTATTTCAGGAAATAAGTTTCATTTATTCTATTTCCATCTTCTTATTACTTGATATCAGATGTAATGTAATCATAACAGTATTATTATCTAGAGTATGATGATGTACGCGCTGTTTAATGAAGTACACTTTGATATTTATTTTTACCTTACAATAATTTAAAGATAGGCCTTCTATCAAAAAAAATCTCACAAGAAAAATAAACGAATAAATTTAAAATAAAATAAAGTAGCAACAAGCTCTTTATTTGGTAGTTAGTACAATTAGACAAGCTTTGTTGATATATCCTCGGAAAAAGTGTCCTTTTAGGTCTCAGATACTGGTATACCAGTATTCAATGCTGGAGCTTAGCAGTTGCGTAATGGTATCACTCGAAACTGGTATGATTTTACGGTTCCAGTATCGGTCGATGCTAGAACACCAAATGTTGTTACAGTAACGTTATTATGTTCCAGTAGCGGGCGGTACTGGTTCCCATGCTACCAGTATTGATTTGTCTCAGTATTGAAACAAATTGTCTACGATACTGGTACATAATTGTGTTCCAGTATCGCCCGATACTGGAACATTTAATACGTGTCAGTATCGTCTGATACTGGAAAATTGACGTTATACCAGTATCAAACGATACTGGTTGTTCCAGTATCGGACGATATTAGTATAGTTAAGAATCTGGAACCTAAAGTACACTTTTCCCACTCCTCACGCATGTCTACGGACAGAGAAAGGTGTGTGTTCATACCGTCCATACCATATTAATGTCAAACGTTCTGCTGAGGCAAGATTGCAACGGCTATTCCATTTGAAACCCATACACCCCATGTATAGAAGACATGACCTCAATCTTTACCACAGGGAGTGTGGATTTCAAATGGGGTTACCTGCATGGATGAATCCATTTGAAATCTACGCTCCCTGTGTGGAAGATTAACGTCATGTCTTCCATAGGGGGATGTTTGTAAATATAATAGAAAACTGCAATCGCCTTTATTCAATGCTGATCAATAAAACTAATTACGGATACATTTTGACTTGTGTCATTAAAGTCACTGCGTGTCTGTGTCAATGAGGATGCAATATCGTCTACTCAATAGCATCATGCGATTTAATAACCTAACCTTTCTGTCCCCACACTTGCAAAGAGGCAGAGATTGAATAGAAACTAATTGAAGCCGTCTTACTAGAGTGTTAAAGGTATCTGAAAATGAATGCTTCAAACTCTGCAGCTGACTTTTAAATTCGCATATTTAGCTCGTTATGAATTTTTCTATTTGAATAATAAGTACGCCAACGGATTCAAGCATTTTGAACACAACATTCATTTCATGAATGTTTAAACATACAATAGACCAACTTAACCACATTTTCGCTTATCCCCACCAAGGGAACTAAAATGTGTTTTTTGTGTGTAAATGTCATGTCATGGGAATAAAATGTAATTATACATCGACTTTACGAATGAAGCGTTCATTACTACGATCCAATTGCCAATAAATATTAAAGCATGATGAAATTGGCCTTTTTATGTTGCAATCAACAAGCCAGAATATCAAAGGGTCCTGGTAGGGCAAAGGAGGGCATACCAAAGAAACGTACACCTTTTAAAGCTTTTTAGACCCAGATCGTATTCGGTGCAACAACTCTTTAAGAAAGTTATAAGCTGAGAAGTACGTGTTGAAAGCGCCATTGAAAATGAACATACACTGAAAACTTAAACTAGTCAGACACAGGTTGGACTAACTTAAACTAGTCAAACAGGTTAGTCAAGCCTGCTGGATAGGTTATGACCAACTTGAGTAGCTTAAGGTTAGTCCGGCTCAGCCTGACTAGCTTGATTTGTTCTGCTGGACTAGTCTGTGACTGGACTGGCTTATTAGACAAGCTGACTTGACTAGCTTTAGGTTAGTCAAGCCGGATGGACTAGGTTTAAGTGTGTCAAGGCACTTAGATAAAATATCAATGTCGCCGGTCCGGTTTTGCTGGCCAATCCAGACGTAATTTGCGTTCATTGTGTGGCCATATTGTGTACAATATAGTGTTTGCCAACATCTGTAGACTATTTTATGCTACATTTTGTTTGGAATAACGACTCGGAGTAGGAAAACAACTAACTGTAAGGACCGACGGTAGCGCGGTGAACAATTTGAGTCAGGCGGGATCTACTCAAGTGCTCAACAAAAGCAATTCGTACACTTTATATAGGTCATTTAAAGTAACTTTTAATTATTTTTTTACCAAACAGACTAGATAGACATTTGAATGATTCTTTTCGGCACATTTTGATACCAAAGACAACACCTAACAACAAAGACAAACTATAATTAGCACCATTTATAGAAAATTCGTCACTTTTCAAAAGTCACATTTGCAATACACTACGCGGAAGAAAACACCAATTGTTAACAAGCACATACGCCGTATCAGTCCCGTGTTGATCGCTGCGCATTTCCCCTCAATGGGCGGGCTAATTCAATTTCAAAGTGTCATGCATGGGTGAGGGATATGAATGTAAAGGTATTTTTTATGGAATGGAGAAGCGGCTGCACTGTGTGATCGATGCCCGCCGGTCAATCCTGGTTCTAACAGTGTCACACGCGGGGTGAACCTCACAGACACACATTGTCCTCCCGCGTAGTGTATTGAAAATGTGACTTTTGAAAAGTGACTAATTTTCTTTAAATGGCGCTAATCATGGTTTATCTTTGTTGCTATGTGTTATGTTTAGTATCAAAATGTGCCTAAAAGATCCATCCAAATGTCTATTTAGCCTGTTCGGTAAAATCATAATCGAATGTTACTTTAAATAACCTAAAAAATGTGTACGAATTCTTTCTTTTGTTGAGCACTTTATATGGTTCGAGCTGGTCTAACCTTACGCATGTTACGTTAGTCGAGCCAAGCCGGACTAACCTTACGTTAGTCAAGCTAGCTGGACTAACCTTACGTTAGTCAGAATGGACACCATCTGGACTAACTTAAAGCTAGTCGAGCGACTAGCCTAAACTAGTCCAGCTTAGGACGGACTAACATCAAGCTAGTCGAGCTAAAAACTAGTCCAGCAGTGCTGGACTAGGCTAAAGCTAGTCAAAATAGACATCATCTGGACTAGCTTTAAGTTAGTCAGGCGACCTGTTTAGGTTTTCAGTGTAAACAAGTTTATCGAAAATGAAAATTGTAAGATGCCAGCCACAAATTCAATTGTACACAAATTGCAAATAAACATGATCGCCATAGACAGACTTGCGGGTAGAATCAGTTTTTAACCATAGTTTTAATAGTGCCAAACTTTCATTATTTGAGATTAGATTCATACATATTGTACCATAATTTATATCTCCAGAATATTGAGCTTTAAAATATTTAAAACGAATATAAGCACACCACTATCGCCACAGTTTTAAGAAACCCGTCATTGAAAAAGTGTCCCCGTTTGGTGTGGTTCATCAACAGGTATGTTGGTCCTATGTTATTGTTTTTATTCACTACATGTATACTGAGACTGACTCATTAATTATCCCCTAACGCATGATTATGGCTACCCAAAGAATACTCTGGCCCCCAAATCCAAAGTCCGACGCGATGTGTTATTGTGACATTCCACACTAATTGAAAATGCAACGCAAACCATTGGGCATGAAACTGCGCAGCGTTGAGCCATATGTTTTATGTTTGGGTGGGGGCTGCGCCGAATTGCAAATATTCAACAACGCAACAGATGCGCGCCATCAAAAAGAGACGCATATGGCGCCCGTGTGTACATTACGTTACGTGGACAATGTTAAATTGAGATGCCGTAGGCCGTACGTCATGACGACGAAATCGAACAAAAAATTCCCCCAGATCATACGGTGACCACCACAGTCAAAGTCCGTTAGTGCTCGGCCTGTGGGGCTACCAAACTATTCTCTGTTTCCATTTTAAAGCTATTAAAGCTGTTATGTAAATAAGCATAGTTGGACGCTAATGTTCGGAACACTCTATAGAAATATTCAATCAGTGCAATGGCACATGTAATATAATATTTTATTGACATTTCATGCACTATATGTTATAACGCAATATCGACAGTGAATAGGTATCAAATAATAAATACGTATTGGCCTATAACGTTCATTAGCCGATTGCTCTGTTACTATATCGAGGGTTTTAATTAGAACAGCCATTGTGCATTTTAATACTGAGCGAGAGGATGGTATCTTCAGTGTCCATTCTTTGTGATTACCTCCTTTTCCATCGCATGTAATTTGTAGTTTCTTTGTGGTATCATATTAAGTAAATATCCAGCCAATCTGAATGTGATTAAAGGGCGATATTTATTACGGCTTGGACAATGAATATAGAATAATAACTGTGTTCAAGATTTCCAGAAAGAAGACACACCTGTTTCATGATATTAATGTTTTCCGACGGGATACTAGGAAAACTAAGTGACCGGAAGTTGAATTTCATCCCTGCTCCGTGGTCATGTCAGAGGGCAGCGTTTGCCGGCAAATAATTGAGCTTGACCACTGGGTAAGCCACAACGCTCATTATTTCTTTTACTACAACCAGATCGGTCACTCTTTCAGTTGGAGAAGAAAACCCATCCTCCACTCCCTTTAATCGAAGGCAAGATTCGCAAGCAATGCAATCAGTAGTAGCATTTAACCTACCATAATGCAATATCTTATGTATTTACCAGGCGTGGTAATACGTGGTTGTGTACCAGGCGTGGTACATTGGTACACCCACGCACGGTCGCTACAGCGCAACAGAGTATAATTTACCAAATTGAATTATAAATATAGTGCCTCCTGAGTGTTGTACATCCATAACAATTTCAATACTAAGTATGTGTATCATAATTATAAAAACAGCTTTGTTTTAAAGTACTCTTTTGTGTCCTTATATGATTATCAGCATTGTTACATTTCTTATTAAACCTGATTTCGGATTGGCCAATACTTGATTATCCATACACGTTAATCCAACCAGCTACTGGCTACTTGCTTTCATGGCCTTGACTATTTAAACTTTTTATTATTATTTAGATTTAGTCCTGGCCTTTATCATGATACCTGTTTGTACAGGCGTGCATGGTAGCACACGGTCACCTAAAGAAACATACACCATTATGCTTAAAACCCTTGACTGCACACTGATGAATAGCATTTCAAGTCTCTTGTAGCACGAATTTCAAAGCATTGGTCCCTTAGCATGAGCATGTCCTTGAATATTCCTTCCATTGTTTGCGTGCAAATGTTTCAAAATTAATGTATCTAACATTTTGATTAATATTACAAAAACAGAAAAATTAAATTAAGAAATGTGGCTTGACCATTTCATTGGGCATAATTTAAGGATTAATTTGAAACCTTACATAACTTAATTGGGCATACAAAAAGTGGATCAAAATTATTCCATTTAAACGCCTAATTAGTTAATCAATTTATTACGCGCGTAAATTAATTACATAGAAAACAATTTATCGAATGGCTTGACAGATTTGTGTGGCTAACCATAAACATCTTTCTCGGTGATTATAGTGTTTATTGCATGCTTAATTCATGAGGAAAATACAAAAATACCATTTGTGGTTTTTAAAAATATACCAAATATTTGGAGGAAAATATTTTAAATACTAAAGGGATATTTAATTATCTGCTCAGACCTTTACCTTTGATTTGATACCTTGCAAGACTGGTTTGGATACACAGTACTACTACTAATATCATCGAATTTGGTTATTAATTAAGCTTAATTAAGACAGATTTGGGCTTTCTTTAAAAGTAAAGATAAATGTGAACTTTTTCTCCGACAGAATTGTTGACAATGATAAGAACTTCATGTCCTGTATATTTAGTGTTAATAGCATGATTGTATAGTTTTGTTGGAAATTACAAAAAGCAAAATGTTAATGTATTTCTTTATAATATGCAAATAAGGTCAAACCTTTTTTTTCTTCTATGACATTAAATCACCAAGCTGTATTCTATAATATAATATTGTCTCCTTGTCTTACATATGTTACTTTTTGAATTAGAGCGTAATCTCAATAACATTCACTTTTGGTAATTTATGCTCTGTTGCACTGTGGCAATATGCACCAGGCTTGGTGCAGGGGCGTGGTGTACCATGCTTGGTACACTACACGCATGCAATTGCTAAGAGTATGCTCCTAGGCTTGGGAGGATCGCTACCCAGAGGCGGGATCCTTATAAGTGGGATACTCAGCATTCCATTAAAGCGGAAAAGCCTGGTCGGCCTAGTGGCCTGGGCGGTTCTGCGCATGAGTGTTGTTTAGGCCTCAAGATGTCAACATTTCATAATCAAATTGTAACAATTAATGAGTAATTGTCAGGAAAGATGAGAAGGATAATATTATTGTACGGTTATTTAATAATTGCATGGGAAAAATTGTCCGAAGTAGAAATGTCATTGTAGTGGACCAATTGGCAGTAAGGACAAACTAAAGTCGTAATGACATGTAAAAACTGAAAATTGGATAGCTTAAACTTCAATAGCAGATTTCGTGGGATATTTTACATATTACACGTCAAGTCCATCGTCATTATACATGGCCGAGGGCACAAATAACATTTACAGGTAAAACATTTCAATTCAATGCTGCTTTGTTAAAGCATCATGATATGTATAATTGCTGTTGATATTGCAAATGTGGGTGATCGAACGAAGGTCACGAAATAAATAATCAGGTTGTAGTCAAATGCTACCACTACCTTAACTCTTATGTGTCAACCTATTCAATTATCTGGCAACAAATACATGTAGGCTAATTTTGTAAAACGGTTCATATGAATGTAGTAGACCGGGTGCGAATCCTCTTTGTAGTCCGTTGCGCATGGCTACAAGGATAAACATCCATTACCCTTACCGTTATCGAAATTATCTTTATGTTTCACGATTCCTTTTTACTTTACTTTACTGAAGGAATTTATTGCGATATTGTTTTGAAGCACAGGAAAATCCATTCAGCCAGGAATAAATGTAAATGGAGACATACGTGTTCAATAACCCCTTTTTGGGGGTAACCAGAATAATTATCAAATGGTGTAACTTAAATCGGTTACTATTTATTGGTTCCATTTAAATGCATCCATATCTCTGAATATCTTAGCTGCTTTGAAATTTCTGCCCCCAACCCTCTAACTGAACAAATGATTATCAGAAAAAAATGATGATGTGAATACAAATTCAATCGTTGCTGTCAATATTTGAATTGATACTTCGCATTTTGATTGTTGATAGGGGCGATGCAAAGCCCACAAAGCTAGGCAGCAGTGATTTTATACTAAAGTTGCCCTAGAGAAATTAATGTTGACTTTGAATTCAGAGAATTCCAACACGACCCAAATTCGTGTAATGACATTAATTACTATCACGGATAGACGTCTATACACATGGGTATCCCTTAATCAAGATCATGCATTACCTTGAAACTTTAGATGGAAGCATTGCGAGTGCACGGGTGGGTGATAAATTAGTATTGTTAACGAGGTAGCTTGTATACAAAAATCTAAATATACATCATTTAACTATTTCAAATATTTTGAACGATTGATATTCGAATATTTTCAAAACAGTTCGACAGGGTTTTAGATATTTCAAAATGATTTATACTTAACCTGTCCCTAGGACGTACACTCCCCGCTCTCCCCTACTAGTGCGCATCATATGCGCATATATACTAACGCGCACATCTTCTGCGCCGCACAAAATGTTTAAATATTGTTCGCATCTGGGAACTTTTGGTGCACAATATTCAATACGCATTATTTATTGTACCGGTTAAGAGGCTCATACAAATAATCATACAGCTTATTTTTGAATCTTTGTATGAGGTACAATGAGAATCGAGGTTTGAGCTAATTACCCTTATAGCCATGCAATTCCATTTGAAAATAATGCTGGCAGCAAGTGTCGCCCCAGTCTATCTCGCCGGTCGCTCACGGCGGGTGATAAATACGCCCGGAATTATTATCTATAGGCCCAGACCCCATGGCCGAGTGGACTAATACACTGAATTCCATACTGGAGGACCCGGAGTCGAATCCCATCGCCGGATTTTCTTGCCAAATGTCGCCCATTTCCACCCCGGAATGTTTGTTCAACATTTCCATCCCAAAAGTGTTATTATACACTTTTTCTCGCATTACCTTAAGAGGTTTTAAATACCATCATGCAGAATTTCTGAAATGAAATCACCTCGACCTGATTTCATCATGCTGAACGAGTCATATGCGTTTATTCATAATAATAACACGAATCGTATTCAGGTATGGAATTAATAGGAGTTTGCCTCTTAATTGCAGCTCATAAGGTATAATTTGATGACATATTTTAGACTGAGGAAGAAAGAACCTAGTTTAAATCATCATGCATACCAATACTGATTATAACTTCCACCACGCCTTACCCTTTGCGTATCACAATTACAGTAGAATTAGGTTGCGCTACAGATTAAGAGTTAAAAGATGAGAAAAGAGGATATTTAACCTTAGGGATAGTTAACCCCATTTGTATATAATTAGATTAACGTAGGTTTCAGAAGAGTTGTTCGGGACAGCTGTCCTATTTAAAACCAAAGATAGAGAACATCCCCAATTTGATTAAATTGTTAGTGATGATAATGATCCTTTAGAATATCGAAAATTATAGATAAGAAAACGTTAATGGACAACAATCGTTAGAGTGATTATAAGAATAGCAAGTTTTAGAAATACGAATTGCCGAACCTTAGGGATGGCACAAGATAATATAAACAGACTTTACGATGTGCCTAGAGACTCTTACAGATAGCAAATCCTAAGATATAGTTCATTTGTGATAGAGGAGATAACTTTGTTGAATATAGGCTTGAGGATATCAAGCTTTGAGAGAAATAGCGGTAGCCGCTTAGATGTCGAGCAGGACCAATTGTAGGCATGCCCGGGGTGGGGGTACTCACACTATCAATACGGTATGTGCGGTGCTCAATACCACCTAATCACGCCTCTTCACGCTCATTAGGTAGACCTTCGCACCTCAGGCACTCATTAGACTTCCGTGCAGCATCAAACTTTTCTCTTGATATTCAAATTTGCAGAACTCAATGATGAAAGCTTCTTTTTTATTTACTCTTTTTGCAAAACGTTGAAGAGCTTTAAAAAACCTTTATTTAAAAAAATACGCACCGACATTTCTTTATTGGCTGTCGCAATAAATTAAATAGTTCAGGTATCCTACCCTACCACAAAACATGCCACCGGGTTACTTTGTTTTTTGAGTTATGTTCATTCCCGCGTTTAGCCAATCAGAGGCTTAGTTCCGTTACCATGGCAGCCTCATAGATCTAGTCGTAGAAGGGGATACACATTTTACACTTTTGGCGATGCATGTGTGGGGTTCTGCAAAACCAGAATTTAATTAGGGTCAATTATGATATTAAGTTTATTACCACTAAAGTTACAATAGGACAGCACTGAAAATTACTTTTGCGACTAATATCGTATAAGTCTTACGTACAAATCACTTATACGTATGAGCCACCGGTACTAGTTAGAAGTGCGGCCTTATATTTACTCCTTGTTGCAAGGATGCATGGTTGTACGGACAGGATCATATGGCACCTGTTGCTTCTCAGTGTGGTTAATGTCGCATGAACTACACAGAAGGATGGAGTAGGTTACAAAGAAGGATATGCAATTCATTTAGCCAATAAAATCTTAAGAATAATAGAATTCCACTTGGAATGATTTATATTCTAAATGGTTACTCACACATTTCTGTCACATAATAAGCCAATCATAAAAAACTGTAAGAAATACAGCAGTGCACAGAAGGTTAATACAGTTAACATGGTTAAGGCTGCGCTAATGGAGTGAAGTAAAGTCAGGCATTTGGATTAGCCAAAAGCTCTTGGCAAATATTTGCTGAGATTTGAGAGGCTTTTAACATGACCTGAGCTTTTTACCAATTACTGTTTCGAAATTAAACTAATTATTAACGTAGAAATACCTGGGGAAAAGCAAACTATAAGTTGAGATTTCAACGACTTTTTTGAACCTTTTAGAAGAATGTATGGACGGTTTTTGTACATGCCGTTTCTAGAATTTCGATATTTACTTTAAATCATTAAAATATAGCTTTCAAACCATTATCTTTTCATTATAGAAACATCCGATTCTAATATTAAATACAAAGGAAGGTTGGCGCAAATTTCGCTCAGACAATATTTAACGGGCAAACGTTTCAATCATTTATTTTTTGGTATCATTGGGCATATTAAAGTTTTTTAACGTTTAAAATATTATTTAGAAAATAATTATATTAAGGGGGGACTTAAAGAAGTTTTTTGTTGAATTTTGTTGGTACTGTAACTATTGAACCATGACTCAAATGTATATAAAAGTATACCTTTTTGGAAAGGAAATGGATCAGAGAATCCAAATTTGGCATCAATTTTGACCAAAAATGTTGATTATTTGAGAAAATCACAAAAAATCACTTTTTTGACCCAATTTTTTTGAACAAAGCTAACAAACATAATTTTGAGTTAAAAATGCCCAAATCACTTGATGATGATGTTAAGACACTACTGGAGGGACGAATATATATATAATATTTTTTGAAATTTTGACAAAAAAGTGTAAAAAAAAATTAAAAATCCATTTTTCACGTTTTTTGGCACTTTTTGGGCAAAATTTTCAAAAATATTAGATTAGGTTTAAAAAAAAAAAATCGTCCCTTCATTAGTGTCTTAACACCATTATAAAGTGATTTGGCCATTTTTTACTCAAAATTATTTTTTGTTAGCTTTGTTCAAAAAAAATTGGGTCAAAAAAGTGAATTTTGTGATTTTCTCAAAAAATCTACCTTTTTGGTCAAAATTGACGCCAAATTTGGATTCTCTGATCCATTTCCTTTCCAAAAATGTATACTTTTATATACATTTGATTAATAGTTCAATCATTACAGCACTCACAAAATTCAAAAAATCAAATCAAAAACTTCCTTAAGTCCCCCCTTAACGTTAATATTACGAAACATGTTTATGAACGTCATTTAGGTATCCATCCTCAAGAGAGAAGGAAAATGAGGCGATTTATATTTTGAAGAAGAAAACACAAACAGTATAATCCATTCCGCTAGGATAATGTAAATGGTGACATACGTGTTTAATAACCACCTTTCGGGGACCTTAATATTGCAAAATAACTATCAAATAGTTTAACCTAAAATCGTTTCTTTGTATTGGTTCCATGTAAATGTATCCATACCCCTGAATATCGTGGCTGCTAGAGATTTTCTTCCCCCAACCCTCTAACTACACATATAAATAAGGGGGCGAGGCAAAGCCACAAAGGCAGCAGTGATTTACTAAATTGCCCTCGAGCAAATGTTTACTTGGATTTCAGAGAATTCCAACACGACCCAAAATTCGTGTAACTGTAATGACATTAATTACTATCACAGATAGAGTCGTCTATACACATGGGACTCCCATATTAAATTAAGACCATGCATAAACTTGAAACTTTAGCTAGATTCAAAGTAATTGCACGCGTGGGTGATAAATTAGTTATGTCAATGAGGTAGTTTGTATACAAAATTGAAAATATATAAATATTCATTATTTCAATTATTTTTAACGAATGATATTCGAATATTTTCAAATATTTTGACAGGATTTTAAATATTTTAAAATCATTTGTAGATATATTTATACACACAATTAATTAATCATTTAACTGAGGGCGGTTTAACTATTTGTTTCTGAGATGGTTAGACACTTACGTTTACATACTTTCTGACGTACATGTAGATATAATGTCATAAGTTGATAAAACTCTGTTATCTTTGTTAGATAAAATTATCTTTTTAGAAGAAAAGAAAAAAGATCAAGGAAAAAGGCATCTTCTACAGGCCCGAACCACCAATTTGTTGTTGTTGATTATTTAAGATTTTGTCTGAAAATATTGAAGATCTCGAACTCTATCCGCATGTTCCCATGATGTAGCAGGCCAATCAATGTGTATGGAAGGTAATTACTTCTCGACCATCACCACTTCAACCACGCACGTGAACTAAGTAACTTTGAATTCAAATGATATGTGTATTTATAATTATGAGCACTGCGCCCAAGCTGGGGCCTTCTATACGATTGCGTATCGGTAGCGCTGTATTATAATAAAGGATAATCTACATTCTGAACGACAAAAGGAGGGAAAATATAAAATATTGTATACAGTTGTATATAGAACGTGTTCTTGTTGTTGTTGTCGGAACTGAAGTTTCGCTTTTGTTCGTGATTTAGTCGCTGAATTGCGATTTTTGTTTATCTTCAATTTTGTTTGAATCACGATCTTCAGATGTCGTAAAATATCACTTTTACTTAGGAGCACGTCTGAGGATCCAGTCTGTAACAGATAGATCACACTCGGGCACGATTTTCTTGTTCACCAGCTTTCCCGGAGTGTGTCAATATATTATCCCCTTTTCTCATTCTTTTATGCTGGATATGTAACTTGGAAAGACTAGGAGCAATTACAACTATGAAAAGAATACAAGGTATGGGTATGAATTAAGCTCAGAATAGGTATAATCATTTTTTAATGTATCAGTTTATTTGTATTTATTTTATTTTTTACTTTTTGATAATTCCAAAAAGTTTATACATACGGGCACTCAATTAATAATAATCACAAATCCTTTTTGGTCTTACTTAACATTCTCTTTATCATGTTCAAACGACCGTTCGAGTTCAAATGAAGTCAACTGGCCACGACCGGTCGTTTCCAGTCAAGCGAGCGTTTGATCGATGTATCGGGAAGTCGCAGCATGTCGCTGTATTGCTGTATCAGAGAAAGGTTGTTTAAATAATGGCGTTTAACTCGTCATAGGAGCGACCCGGATCGCGGCGAAGCCACCTCAGTATGTTATCTGCATACGGATATGTGGTATCGAGCCAGTCAGTGATATCAAAAGAATAGCGGCAATTTATAATAATTATTCTATATAAATGAAAAATAGAATGGTTTATGTTACGTAATGATGCAATGCAGAACTAGTATGTATGGATCATGCGTACAAGTGACTTGTACGTAAGACTTATACGTTGTCGCCAAAGTAATACAAACAACATTACAAAATCCATTATTATGGAAACATTTGTATTATGTAATTTGGTGTTTTTACGTATGGTTATGCAAACTATATATTACTTTGGCGCCTATCGTAAAAGTCGTGCGTACAAGATACATATACGTGGAACCCATACGTACTATTTGTGCACTGCGACCTAAACTACTCAGAAATACTGGTTAGTTTAATGGAGCGAAATTAGTCATGCGTTATGATAAGCCGATAATGCTTGCCAAATATTTGCTGTGATTTGAGAGGCTTATAATATTACCTGAGCTTACCAATACTCATTTTCGTAATTTTAACTAATTGTTAATGTAGAGATCCCCGGATGAAACGGGTCTCTCATAATCCGATATTTACAAAATATGTGCGTGTTTCTCCGGGGTTTCTACTGATCAGAAGGTGCTCCATTTATAACAAGTACAGTTGCGATTACGGAAATAGGGTTTTTAATGGAAATTATATCATAGTTGATTAATATTATCTTTAAAGAAATTTGCATGTATAACATGTGCAGCAGTTATGATTCCATGTTGATATTGTGGGCACCTGTATGTGGCATCATCATTATTAAAGGAAAATTATTTAATTCAATTTAGTTTCCTTTTTCATTTCATCTGCAATAAATGACTATCTTTACTGTTGATCACGGATTCTTTCTTACCCCGACCCTACTGTATAAATAGGTTTAGGAAAATAATGATACCAATATAAAATGCAATCGTCCCTTTTAAGTAGTTTGAAATGATACATCGCATTTGATTAATGCTGTTAGATAATGCTACAGCGGCAGCAGTGATTTGCTAAATTGCCCCCAAGCAAATATTTACTTAGATTTCAGAGAATTGCAACACGACCCGAATTCGTGTTAAGACGCTAATTACGATCACGGATACACCTATTTACACATGGGACTTCCGTAAGACCTTGCATTAACATTTGAGTGATGCGTTATATGCGCATGATTGATCAATTAGTAGTGTCAACGACATATTTTGTATAAATTATTGATGTAAAACTATACTTATAGGCACAGTTTACCGATTTATTTTTCACATAATTATTGTCAACAAGTTTTCATGTATTTATTACAATTTTGAAATATATTTTTAATATAATATCTCTATGTTAAAGTGACCTACCGGCTGTTTGTGAAAATTGTTTCTAGCATTATAATCTTCGGGATTCTTTTTGACGTACATTTGAAGTAGCGTTAGTCAGTCGGTTTTCCACTTTTTTGTAAATTGGACTGAATATCTCAAAACTCCGTGTTCGAAATGATATTCATTTGTAGAGTGTACCCTATTAAATATTCTAGAACATGGTTTTTCTCGCTTATTGGATAATGTCAAACGATTTATACAACCCTATTCTTGGTTTGATCTTTATTTTAAGAAATCATGCATAGCATTTTAAATTACCTTTGACCTAGGTCGCAATCCTTTAAAACCTTTATATTTTGTCCACAATACAATCTTACGATTCTGATAAATTGCGCAGTTATTAAGCTGTAAACATAGGTAAGGTATCATAATCATGGTTTATAATAATACATTTCACCATTTAAGGTTTTTGTGATCAAAAGCCCGATTATACTCGTGTATTAAACACAAAAGTCAAGTTTAAAAATCACATTCGTATCATTTCGCGAATTTCGCTTTTTAAGGCGAATGACAGATCGTCTCGTTCGTTATGTGAATAAACCGCAGTTCGCATCATTAAAGGGCTAATGCATGGCATGATAAGCGCTTGGAGCTCTACTTCATGTGGCAACAAAACCACACATAATCTGTCTCTGTTTTAAGCAACAAACAATCAACCCCTGCCATACAGGGTGAGTAAAAAAAAAAGTGTACTCAAAGTAAAATAATTATTAACAATACCGTATTTGTTATCAGAATATGAAGGCAACCAATGTATGCGGCAATAGATGCATTTTTTCACTATCATCAGCAAAAAGAAATATGACATTTCATGGTACCGTTTACCAGATATGACTACAGGGTGAGTCAAAAAGACTGCAATAGGGGAAAGAAGCCATTTTATTTTTTAAACCAAATCGCAGTTTAGAATTATTTTAACCTTAAAAAAGGGCAGTACTTTCCATGAGATCTCGCGCTGAGAGATGCACTGCATTGCAAGGTGCTCAAGTGAAGGGCAGAGCAGCAGGTCCATGAATCCATGAACAATGAAGGACACATTATGACTATGATATTGACCTGAGAGACTTGAATGCAATAAACATAAGGAGAAACATACCAATAAAACTTATAGTAAACATTTGATCAGTTTTATATCAGTTGTGTGTTATTATACCATTATGCTTTTATGCATGTTTTATATGGCTCGTGGACAAGCATGTTATTTGGGTGCCTCATTAAAAAAGGTCACCAAAGACAAACGGTGAATGCTATTGATTTCATTTTTTCATACAAAGTTAATAACGAATATGGCAATCATTTAAAGTAAAAATAATTCTAAACTTCGATTTGGTTTTGAAAATAAAATGGCTTCTTTCCCCTATTGCAGTCTTTTTGACTCACTGGTAAAAACGAACACAATATTGAATATTTTGCTCAATAATGCTTGATATTAATGAACGAGTGGATTCATGTACACAATAGCTAGCTAATAAAGACAAATCAAAATTCTTAGTTATTTTGTCAAACATTAAATGCGAAATATCTTATAAGAGAAAATATCACAAATCTTGTTTGGTATGTAAAATGTTCACTTTTACGCAAATGAGCATAAAATTTACCACAACAAATTTCAACCAACTAAAATTCTTTAGAAAGCTAATGAGATGATCCGTTTGGCTCAATACAAAATCTCTGACATTTTTGCACAGATTTAAAGACATAAAATCCTAAAGTTGAGTACACTTTTTTCTCACCCTGTATAATCAATCCTGATGAACCAACCTACAATTGATTAATTTCACTTATGAATACTCACAGGTATGATTAATCTCGTTCGTTACGGACCACAACATTTATCGCGCTGTCACACGACCCGTGAATAGTATAAAGAAAAGGAATACTTCTAGCTTTATTAATAAATAATATCAACGATCGCAGTATTCGCTGTGTGTTATAGTCATCAATACTTGATGAGAAAGCTTGGAGGTTGACTTAAAATACTCGAGCTATAATACGCACATGGCGCTTTTAACCGATGAGTGATGAGGAGGTGTTTATTCGAGCGTTGTATCAATACATAGACTACACGATCATATCCTGCATATGGAAATACATGTATATAATTGTAGCATGTCACTCATGCAAGAAACCGTTATAATTTAATGCTATTCTAATGTGTGCATAATGAGCTTTGATTTCGTGTTCATTAGAGCAATTTAAAAACGGAATGATTATATTGAACAGGTCCATCTAGTATAATTGTTTCTGACATTCTTACGTTGCCCGTATTTTTCATTTGAATGTCAGTTTTAATCATAGTCGCCGATCTTTCAAAAAAACAAAAAAACCCAGTTAAGTATAAAACGTCATTTATATTCTACCTCTATAGCTAATGTAACTTCCAAAATCCAAAAGAAACATTCCCTAATAATAATTTAATATCATCTCTAGAATGTTCACCAGACCATCAGTCTTTTTCGAGATTATGCTGTTACAGGATTTTCCCCCACACAATATTCATTCATTTGCATGTTATGTCACAGCAGTCCTCCAATCATGCTTGGCCATTGACTCTCTTTAGATTTCCAGGGGTTCATGTACACTTCAAAACGAGTTTGCTTCTTCACTATACTCCCTTTCATAATCCCTTGGACATAATTCGCGTTATTTCACGCGAGCGTATTTTGTTGTTGTTTTCGAGGCGCGGCGTCAAAATGCTTGACAGGCGCGATAAACATGAACAAGGTCACGCGCCGGCGATCACAGCGTGTAACGATTTCACGATTGATCAATTAGAATGCGCGATTATTCTTTTGAAGGGATTGGTACGCACTTCCGGATTTACGCACATACGCACCTACGCATTACTACGCGAACCTACGCACATACGTACGCAACTCGTCTAGTCTTACTTTTGTTATTAAAAAAAAAAATCTCAATTGTTTGTCAATGGATTCACCCAAGAAAACTAGTCCCAATATTGTCACTAGTCTTTAATCTCTCACAGATATTGACACTTGATCTCTTCATTCATCTTAGAAATAAGATATTTGGGAGGGAAATTTAGTTTCATTTTGACACCTTTACGTTCATATTTCAAAAGGAAACCATCTAAATTGTCTGTACTTTCTCCTATAATTTGTGTCAAGCTAATTTGACTCTAAATTAACTAAATTCATCAATGCATAAAAACCTAAATCACTGAAATATTGTTTCCTTTTAAATAATAATGTCTCAGAAAAAATTATCGCAAATTCGATAAAAACAAACCTTTACATGTTTAAGAACTTTCCGTTAATCTTATAACCCTAGAATACTTGAAAGCTTACACAGTAGTTCAATAGATTCCCAGTGTTTTCTCTCAATTTGCAGCTTGCAAGGCGTCCTAATACGTTTGGTTGCTAGTGTATCATAGCGATTTTTAAATTACAGGTACGGCTAAGGGCGTGTTCACACTATAGCTAGTTTTCTCCACACTCCGAGTCGAACCCGGGTTGAAGTATGGTGTGAACAGAAAATAGGCTAAAAAAACCGACCCAGGTCGAAAATTACAACCCTGCGAAAGTGAAGGGTAGAACCCGGGTTCAACCCGCATCGACTGTAGTGTGAACAGAAATCGCTGTTTCGACATGGGTTGCCGGAAGTATATAGATAACCTGACTGTATTCCGAGCAACACCAAACAGATGTCCAATTGATCGAAATTCAAGGGGTTGCAAGTCGCCATAAAACCATAACCACCCTCTGCTCCACAAGAATAGCTTTCCTGAAAGTAGTATCTTGCCGGTAGAGTCTATCGCACAGTGATCTGAACAATAAAATCAAATGTAAACCTCTTCATTCTAAAGTTCTCAGTCCAATCTTTATCACCGTACGTCTCCCACACTGCGTACGATCTTTACCTACAGAAAACAAAGAAAACAGCGTCGCTGCACTCAGCGTTAAAGATAACATTAATTCCTGGTATCGGCTGAAAAGAATGTTAATGGTTGCCCGCTTTATTCCTGCCATCTTTCTACGGCCTCTGGCACGTTGTCGCTGGTGTTTTCAACAGTATTTCATTACCAGCCACGGTTGCGTAATGTTTATACCCGTCATGATGAGCAAACTAGGTCATAGGTCATTGATACAGGACTTTTAACTTCCGGGTTCAATAAACCCATTTGCCAATGCGGATACAACTTCAACACATACATAGCGCTAGTGTGAACAGAAAATGAAATATCGATCAATCCGGTTCGACCCGGGTCCGACTCGGGTTGAGGGAAAAGCTATAGTGTGAACACGCCCTAAGCTGGTATTTACATTTGAAGCTATGCGTGTCTCGGATTAAGATCGATCATCAAAGGGGCGAGGTGGCGCAGTCGGTTAGAGCGTCGTACACTGCTGCGCACCGTAGTTCTGTTGGTGGATCGTTTGAGTGAGAGTTCAAAACGATACACCAACACAGCCTCGTCCCCATGCCTCCTTCAGACCGTGCAGACTGAAGTTGGCATGTTCATGGCGCATCGTGCTTCCGAAGGTACGTAGAAATGTTGGTCCCGTGTATCGGAAGAGCTATCCCCGAGCACGTTAAAAGGTCACAGACTCCTTCGTAAAGAGTAGGGGATCATCCCGGTCTGTGTCTGTACGCTCATGTTTGTATTCCTAGGTTCCAGGGATACCTTGTCTAGTTGCTGAAAGGCGTTGACGAGTAGTTGTATAGATGTAGATGTAGATGTAGATGTAGATCAGGAATCCTTATGAAAGGCTGCGTATTATTTAGCGCTGTCACGCAATAAATTCTCAACAGTCATAAGTACCTGTTCACTCTCATTCACAAAAAAACATTATCGATCTGAACAGATGCACTCATTGTACCGTGTGCTCGTGGGTTCTAGTTTAAGCGTAATAAAATACTGTAAACTTCACCTTAAGAATAGGCCAGTTACATTTTTAAAGGTTTTCAATGTAAATATAAATCCCGTAGCCTTCTAATGATGGATCTTTAAAGTTTATACACGTAGTGAAACTGTGCACAACATTCGTCACAGTTTGCCTGGAGTGTTGTGTTATTTCCTTGTTCTATGCTATGTTATTAAACTTTCGATTTTTCACAAACAACATCTCTTACACCCACAAATATGACATCATTGTATTTGTACGACGATGTGGAAGTCAAATTCCAAGTATAGCTATTGCACCTGTACGATAGCAGGTGATTTTAATTTAAAGAGGCCCACGTCTGCGCGGCCTTCACCCACATACAAGATCATACGCTACGCTAGTACGGCACGAAATGACGTTTATATCTAATGTTATTGGCTAATTAGTATTAGCAGTCAGCTGTAGAACGGGGGGCCGTTTCAATTGAGGGCGCTTTAAAACGACGGGTGTACGTAACCAAGGTAACGCACACCCGTCAATTTGCGCAATGATTGAATTTTCGCCTTTTACCCCCAATTATCTGCATAAAAAGTAACTATCCATCGAGTTTAGGGCAGCATAAGGTGCCAGAACTCCTTGCGACATCCAGTTCATTGATTTAATTTAATCTTTGACTCCAACATCACAAGACACATGCTAAAAATGTGTCTTTTTTGACCGGTTTGCTGCGATGAGACCACCATTTTCTAGACGAGATTACACCATTTTATAGAATTTTTAGGGTAAGTGTGATAATTTTTACATTAAACATAAGCCCTATAGTATTCGGAAGTGATGCCTTTGTAACGATTATCTCTGTGATAAGAGAGTTATTTCGTTGTTTAAAATCGGCAAAATCGTGTTTCTTTATGAATTTTGAAAATGACTGTGACGTGAGGCCATTCCTTGGAAACGCACACCCGTTCTCAAGTCCGCCCTCCATTAAAAAGCCATTTATGTTCGTATTCCGATCCGGCGGTCGACGGACTTCCGTCACTTGATGAATCGCCGTGTAAAAAATGACGGCAGAGCGTCACCAGATAGAGCGCCCTCAATTGAAACGGGCCCTGTTCTACAGCTGAATGATTAGAGCGTGTTTCTACTGGGGCACTCGCGAACAGTTACCGCTAAGTTTATCGATCCTAGTCGATGTTTTAATATTGGAAATAATCATTCCATACAGTCACAACTTGGCTTACTTACACCATCATTTTCAAAATGTCAAGAAAGAAAAATGAGGACAAAAGGTTATGCGGTAAAATGCAAATTTCAAAAAGCTACACGCGCGCGCTGTCTTCTGAGACGCGGACAAACTTGTTATTGGCCTAATACATGTAATACGGATTGTCTAAGATCCCATGATACTCCTCACCTCCGAGACAAATCCTTACTACTTAGCAGTACGTCAAGCCAGTCATTTGAAGACCATTACGTCTAAGTGCTTTCAAATGGCATTTGTCTACTATTGGGACAGTAGGTAATGTCAACTTGATATTATATGGGTCGTCATTTTGACACCTTCAGGCTATTTTGTATAATTTCACACTGGTAATAGGACAGGTGTAACATGTAAAATGGAGATTCATCGCTATAAGTCACGATTATTACATTGGCGATGGTGCTGTACTGCCAGTCATAATTCATCGCCCTGATTCAACAAAAATGATACACATGTTTACCGAAGACTGACCTACATATTGTTGGTAACACTATTAACCAATAGGGAGGTGAAAATGACGCTATCAGTATTATGACGTAATAACCACAGGGGTATAAATTGATGTTCTGGTAGTACGCGATACCTCAATAACATATTAGGGAGCTTTCGATTTGGACGACGGACGCTTCTACGGCGGTAAGATGACACCTCGAGTCATGTGCGCATGCGTCGACTTAGCAATCCGTCGGTCGTCCAATTTCTGGGACCTGTCTTCGACCTGTCTTAGGGAACTTTCGACTTGCACGAAGGATGAATCTAGGACGGTTGAATGACACTATAAGTCATATGCACATGCGTCAGTTTTGTCATCCGTTGGTCCTCTAAATGTTACAACGCGTAAAGGGACTAACAACCGTCGTAGTGACGACGGCAACGTTTTGTTTACCATCGTAAAAGCGTCCGTCGAGCAAATCGAAAGCTGAAGACAGGTCCCAGAAATTGGACGACCGACGGATTGCTAAGTCGACGCATGCGCACATGGCTCGAGGTTTCATCTTACCGTCGGGCGTAGAAGCGTCCGTCGTCCAAATCGAAAGCTCCCATTATTACTCGTTATTGGACGTGGCTACTTGTTTGTGTGTGGGTGGGGGTGTAGGAGTTTATTCAAATTTGACACAGCTTCGTGTTTGCCTGTATTTGAAGAGCTTAGTTCCAAAAAGAGCTAACTCACTTTTTGTCGAAGGTGAGTTGTGTGCAGAACATGAAAGAGAGTTACAAAATATATCATTTACATTTTGTTCTACATCTGTAGCATGGTCGGGTCCAAAGTTATGGCCCTTGGTAATTTCCGGAAGTTTCCGGAAATTTGAATATAGTTCACTATTTTTTAAGCCAAAATGGTTGAAATATGGCTCTTTTATCGTAGTAAAACATTGATAGGAATGTCCTTAATAAAATGCAATTAAGAAAACGTAAGATGTACACGAACAAAACTGTTATTATTTCAAAAAATGTGCCAAATTGTCAAAATTTACAGTTTTCTAACGAAATAACAAAAACTCATAATTTAACAAGTTTAAGAGGTATGCGGGTTTTTTATTTTCAATGTGATTTGACATTGTATTTCAGGTGCACCTTGTTTTGAAAGAAAGATTGTTTGGTAAAGAGGTTTTTGAAAATTGGTCGAAACATTTTTGATCCAAAAGGAGCTAACTCCAATCGTTTCCGAAAACAAAGAAAGACATAGGAAATAAAGTGAAAATCAAAGAATGCAATCAAACCAGTTTTTAAGCTTCAACGTCATGGTATCTTTCATAGGGCAGAAGTGAAACATCCTCATTTTAAAAAGCGTTGCTTTTCTCCTATTTCACTTATATTGAGTTAGCTCCTTTTGGAACCAAACTCTTCATTTGTGTTTTTGCTTGGTTTCTTGTTTGTTTTTCGGTCCAGAAAAAATCTATCAGGATTAGAGTTAGAATATGTTGCGATAGTTGGTAAATATCGTGATATTGCTCAAATTCGATTGTTTTCCCGGTGTTGGCTTATTTACATTTTTAACGAATTACTGTGACAAATTATCATAACGAAATTTATTTCCAGCGGTAAAATCGCGACATTATAATTTCATTTATTTTAAAACTTCATAATGAATCACATGCCCAATTCTTGACATGTCAGAACATCTCATTTTTATTTAGGAACACATCCTAGATTCCCGTCTGTCACCAGTAGAACACATCGGGCACGAATTCTCGTGTGCACTAGATTTTCCGGAGTTTAGTTTATCAGCGAATCCATCACGAATCATATTGACAATCGATATTCCCTTCTTGCATTATTCTATGCTGGGTTGGTACTGGAAAAGACCAGCGGCTATGAAAAAACTGTGTTAAGGGCACACACTAAAGGATACGGATAATATGATTTGATTGAAGTGGAGGTCTTGTTAAATATCTGCAGGTTTCGCGTTTTTTTAATAGAAGCTATAGCCTATAATCGCTCTACAACTCAAAGTTGTTTACACCAAAAACGTAATTGACTACATTTACATAGCATCATATGTGTAAGATAGCGGAAGGTTAATCGTTTTTGTAACCTACTTCAACAATAATAACAAAAACATCGGGCGATAACGAATGTCAGCAATCAAATTTGAAGACTAGAAAACGATGACATGCTTTATGTCGTGTTAGTTGGCTGTTAAATACAACATGTACATGTATTATCAGGGTAAAACTACGCAGAAGTATAAATTGCAGCATAGGCTCCTTTAAATGTAGCCTATACGACTATTATTTGCCTTTCACAGTTTGATTGTGTAATGTATCAAGGGGTTCAATTGACATTTGCATTTACCAGACAACAACTGAGCTAGCGAAATGTTAAAGTTTAAAAGTTACCAAATTATATATTTTAACATTGCATAAAGTTAAGTATATAATTTCATCACACTGGTTCTTGTAATGTTCAAATAACATGTAGACCAATTTCAATGCACTTTTAGGTGCCTTATTTTGATACGATACAAAAACACAACAAAATAACATAACAATATTGGTAAAAAGAACACTATTTGCGATACACAAGAAAACAAATGGGGATTTATAATGGAGAACACTGTCATGGGCACATTTACCCGGGCACATTTACTATCGCGCTGGTACGAAAAATAAGTGACTGTTCCACGAAGGAAGGCTTTTCCAAGCAAGTAATAGGCTGGTACTCTGAGGCAGATGCTGCTGGTACCATTTAACAATTATCATTTTTTTCTGGTGTGATTTTAATTAGCTCTGTTTCAGATCGTCTATTTTTCCCTATTTTACCCGCCATTTTCCCCCAATTTTGCTGAATCCGTCGAAATTCTAGAAACACTGTATATCAACTAATACAGTAGGTGACAGTGACCATCGAAAATAGGGACACACCATCACACACCGGTATGCTGCATAGAGAGAGTTTTAGTAGATATACTCTATGTGGCTTCCTCTGGACAGTGACGTAACTTTACAGGCGCAGCTTTTACGCACGCGTATGTATCTTCCGCCTTTCAACGCTCGTGTGTGTACGCAATGTGCTGCAATAAGTAGAACACGCGGTTACGTCACTGTCTCGTGATGGCCAAATAGACTATAGTTAGTTGATCTACAGGTGTAGAACTTGGATAAGCATGAGAAACTATTATAAGCGGGTATAGGGGGAAATCTAGGCTCTATAGTAGAGCTACATTTTAACAACTCACCGTTAAAAGGAGTATGTCAAGTCCTAACCTAAACGGTAGAGCATTCGTTTAAAGTGGCTCTGACTTCACTTCATCTCGGGACAAACACGATGTGAGTGCGGAGATGAGTATAATTGTATACACTGATGATTACAATCTTTGCATACAATGTGGTGAGTACAACGTCCAACTTACATGTAGTAAGGCAGCAATGAAAAACGAGTACGTATGGCTCATATAAGTTTTAACTTAAAAGGGGCATTAAGAGATGTGGTGGAGGCAGCGTCCTCAATTACAAAAAATATATGATAAAAACTGGGATTTGCATATGTTTTCAATTGTATTACATGTATGAACTTACACCTATAAGGATTAAGGAAAATCAGCCCTCTGTGTACAACAAAACGTTGATTCAAAAATGCTGGTAGAGCCGCAACCAGCATTTTACATGGTTAAGGGTGGTATTCCAACATATTTAAAACATTGTTTTGATCAGATGTTGCCGTGTGTTTTTTTAGTAGAAACAACAATAATGACAATTTTCAATGTTCATCTTGAATTCTGAAGTAAATTAATTAAAATTAAAAAAATCGACATGACATTGTGTTCCTTTAACACTTTAACGATGGGCGATAAAGTCCTTTTTTTGGAAATAATAGTATCCCCATTCGTACGAAACCAGCACCCAATACAACTAGAATGACATGGTAGTAACATGGGATTATGAACATTCTGTATTCTAGAATACCGAATGTTGTACTATAAAGAATCTTACAGAATCACATGTTAACACTCGCTGTTTATTCCGTCAGAATACGAGAATATATTCTGAGCATGGTAATTAGCATGTGATTGAAGTCAAGTATCCCATGATACTACCATGTGATTGTACTTGATTGGCTGACGAAACACCGATGAAAATTAGATTTAGAACAATGCACATATTTCTATATTATTATTGTCATATTTGTATTAGTCTCAGTACAAGTATTATGGGTGCTTGGACGTACAATGCAATGATGAGAATTTCACTTTCGGATGTGGTTTTTTTTTTTGGGGGGGGGGGGGTCAAACATTTCGAATTTTCAGTAAATTTCGAAATTTTCGATAATGTACAGAAAAAAAGAAAGAAAAGAAAGAAAATTAAAATATTAACAAGCAATATTTGTGTGGAATATAGTTATCATTTACTAGACGTTCTTTGGCGGCAATCTTAAACCTAATTATTCATGGGTATTCATTGGCAAAACAAGTTTTTACTCATTAATGTCATGCCCTACTGGTACAAATAGAATTATATCGCTGGAATAAGCAGAAAAAATAGGAAACATTTCTACCATCGACTGAATCATTGCTGTAAAATAAGAGTTGATTTCATATTTTTGACATTCATATTCGAAACATGGTGTAGATCCTTTTGGCGCACCCTGTAACTTAAAAGGTACCTGTTGGCGCACCCTGTAACTTAAAAGGTACCTTTTGGTCCCCTCTGCAGCGCAATATCAGCATAAACTAATATAGTTAATATACACACAAACTCTTACCTTAAATATATCTACGTGGATTCCTAAATCACTCTATCAGACAGCTTTATGAATCCTTGGTTATTGTAAACTGAGTACTGATGTCTTGGTGACGAAATCAACCCCTTATATAATAAAGCCGTGGAGGGTTGTCTGCGTGACGTCGTGTTACTATGATGCTCTGTTGTTTGCCCCCGGAACCTACAACTCCTCCACAATTGCTGATAAAATACCCGGCGGGGAGAAAACAACCAACCAGGACACTACGATGGGAAGGGAGAACTGATGACACCGCACGTCGACTCGAGACACTTAATTGATTAGGCAATAGCATTAGTTCCTGGTATGATTTCGTGGGTGTATTTTTCTATTTCTGATACTCACCACCCAAATTAGTACGCGAAAATTAGATTAAAATATCAGGGGGTATGTTTTCTTATGAATTCCATGATTGATGTCACGGTGGTATTAAGAATCGGTTTCTATTAAGAATAAATTACGACCACATGTCTGCAGTTTTAAAGCACAATTTTCTTTCTCAATTCTATAATATTGATTTTACTCTCTAATCTTAAAAGACAGAGATACATTATTCCAAAGACTAAAATTCAGCTCTGTGAATATCGGCGAAAAAACAGAGTCGGACCTGGGTAAATATCGGCGGACTTATTTCCCCCAAAGTAAAGGCAAAAGAAGGAGAAAAACCTATGTAGAATTTTGGAAATGTTTTTTTTTCTTCTTCATTTATATATATACAGATGTATAAAACATCTGGAAAATTAAGGGATTTCGACATGCTGACACTCAGGGTTGAACATCCTTTTTAAGGGCAAACTACCACTCTAGCTTTCTATCCATAGCCAGTTCAATTAGGAATTTGACACGGTTACAATTCCTTCATGTTATATTCAGTCTGTCATCAAGTGAACACGTGTATGATCAGTTCGTCTTTGGTGAGCTCTTCTAGTGGGTTCTAAAGGAATACCACGAGGCTCTTTCCGATGTTTGAAAACAGACACTTTTTTCTTACAATTAATTTGAGAACGAAATAAATTTTTCTGTGCATCCGGATTATTTGTTACCCTTTGAGAATAAAGTACGTTCATCCGAATGACTTGTTACCCTTTAAGGAACAGGTATAAGCAATAGAAAAAGTCAATGTTCATAAGATACAGAATCAAAACCAACCAGGACCAATCCATATTATCCTCCACTGCATAATGAGTATTTGTTGATATATGCGTCTTATTATGATGAATATGTGATCTTTCATTCAAGCAGTTGTACAAAGAGTTGTAATATCTACGGTATACTATCCAAGAATAAAAACCGCACGGCTGTATATACGCTTCCGCATTGCTTTTGGAGAACTCTCATTCAATTAATAATTTAAAGAACATCAACTTTAGTTAATTTTTACTGTAAAATAGCCACAGGGAAAGTTGTCATATTGTATTGGACAAATGGTGTCAAACTTGTATACAAAATATGAACGTTTATGTTTGTTTTATGCACGTATTCGGATTGCAGGGTGTATGCACGCCTATGACACGACGTCGTGCCTCTTTTAAAACCACGCTCTGAAATTACGACGTATAAATATTAATGAACGCGATTGCATTATATTACATGTCAAATCATATTAGTTTCATTTTGATGTGTTAATTCTTGTAGAGTCATCTGTATCTCGGCATGCATGTGCACAGATGTTTAGGTCATAAATGCTAGATACGAATCCATTTTCATTGCTGCTTATTGTGTGAGTCCGCCGTGTCTCACATCGAGGATTTTTTAAAGACGAAATTTTTATAATATTCTGCCATGTATTCTGATTGATGCGGTTCTGCATATATATCCCAAGGATAAACCACTTACTTGTGGGTTGACCTTAATGTGGGTAACAACGCTTAGGGCAAGATATTCTGGTTTTTAAACTTTAAATACTCTCAGAAATAATACTTAATTGTAAGGATACTACCATTTAAAGGCTTGAAATTAAACACACACACCCCACCCCTACATATCAACATCCCTCCCATAGAACATTCGTACTATAATCATACACGTTTAGTATGGGATTATACGCAAATTACAACATCTCTTGGTAATCAGTTTTTGAATGGGGAATAAAAAAGAGGCAACCTTAACTCTTACTGTTAAATTTGTCAGTTGTAAATAACAACGCTGACTGTACAAATAGCCGTTGTAATGTGTTCAGTTACATGGGAAATAAGCATTCTTTAGTTCGACCTTAATAACTACTCTGAGCTTCGGGGGTGAACCAGGAACAGGAAAGTGTACAGTCACTGCCATTGCGAACCGTGATGATATAATTATATGATGAAGAATTTGTATGAATATATTTGAAGTCCCATGGACGGTAGAATAAACATGATACAGTGACTATGTGTCACAAATACAGTTTAGTTTGTTAAATACTTCTCCTCGTCCTCCTAGGGGGGAGAGGTTTCCCCCTATTTCTTTTTCGCCGATTGCGCTAAAACACAAACGACAGTGACCTAGGGCGTCTAGGTGATTGCTTTTACATCCCTTTCGCTCATTTTGAGGAAAACATTTGAGGGTACCACCTTACCCGGGGGTAGGGTAAGCCGTCACAGTCTGAGGTCCACCTTCCAAGGTACAATTTAAATCGCCATTTTAAAAAATATCTTAATTGTATGATCCTTAAAACATCATTTCTCTCACTTATAAGCAAAAAACCGGGTGAAATCCCGATATTTGGAACTTGTTTCAACTTTCAATGTTGGCCTTAATCCCACTGTACAAACGAATACGGCGGGATGTGAGGTCAGCCATGTTTAGTTACGTCCCATTTTGACGTCATGCGGGGGATGGTTGTATTTGTTTTGGTATGTATGGAAAGAGGAGACCTCTAGCTATACCATGGTATCCAAATAAGCATACTCTACATCTTGGTTTAGATTTGTTAGGGGGTGGTAACCACCCCGCCCCCTTAGTTAACAGTGATATAAAAACGTCTCAGGAGGATGAATGGCTCATATCTGTATTTTCTCTACCATCACTTTAATAGAAAAGATGCATTAACATATAACCAGATACTTATTCAATGAACCATCCTTAACAGTTTTAATAATAAATGAGAACACGATACTTCAAATTTTACCCCTTAAACAGGGACAGAACCGATGGATAATGTGAATCTGTCCTGTTCTGTTTAGGGTCGTTTCCATAGACTATATCACAGCTTTATATGGAAACGACCCTTAAAGGTTAAACTTCATCTCTGTTTTTGTCATTGGATACACATACCCAATTAAATACACGGGCTTCACACAGCTAAATGAAAAGTTAAAGACTAGGAATAAGGATGCTTTTACAAATTGAAGTATGTATACAGTGTCTGTTGATGTAATTGTTGTGTCTTTTAATGTTATTTGAAGTATTTGTTGTTTTCCTTAGGACCCTTTCGGAAAAAAAGCCATCGGGTTTAAAGGGTTTTCCTGCTTGTATCTACCCTAAGTGTTGTCCTTTTAAGTGTAGCTTAAGGTTCTTTTTCTTTTTATCATTGTTATTGTTATGGATACCGAATTAAATCAAATCAAATCAAAATCAAATATTGTTTTTACTGGTTCACATTTAAAATGACGATATACCAAATCTTGTAAATCATGCGATCTCAAGCGCATCCCCTGTTTTCACCAGCGATTTCAAACGAATTAACAGTAAAATCCTCGAAACTTGTTGAAGGAAGGGTCCCGCAAGCACAACATTGAGCATTATTTGTTAGAAAAATAATTATCGAGCCTAAATAACGGAATTATATAGAACAAAACACCATACTAGTCACAAAAATGAATAAAAACTGCCATCACTCAATATAAACATACATTTTTTTAATTCGATGCGATCAAAAGTCACGGTGTCGATGACGTCATGGGTAACGGTGCTCAAATTTGCGCATGTGCATTGTATAACTATGACATCATCGACACTGGGACTTTTAATCGCCGCGAATTTTAAAAAGCGCATGTTGAGAGATTGCGGATTTTATTTGTTTTTGTCATAAGTGTGGTGTTTTGTTCTATTTAATTACAAAAGTTGGGCTCTATAGGTTTATTTCTAACATATAATGCACACTTTTATGCTTGCGGGATACCTCCTTTAATTGCCTTAATTGCCAGATGCAATGGGGAAAATGTAAGGGAGCACATCAAAACTCGACCGCACAGCAACCGCCGGTTCCGCCCGGTGGGACCGCATATCATTGTTTAGAACAATAGAAACCGGCTGCAACCGCACGGAACCCCACGGAACCGGCGGTTGCCGGGCGGTCGAGTTTTGATGTGCTCCCTTAGTGCTTTATTTGTTTTGGGCTTATCGAGTTTAAAACAACTCACCTCCAAATAAGGCCGCAGGGCAACTGAGATTAATGCAAATATTTCTATATTATGAAAAGATTTGCATTGATCTCCGTTCAGTTTTCTTTGGCGCTTGTAATATACGTGTGGTGATTTAAAATAATACTTTGGCGACAATATTGGCCCGTATTCTCGTACGTAGTTAAACACGGTTTTAAGCTAAACACGCGTCTAACTTTGACTTTAGACACAGCGTTTAACTAAACGCGATTCTCGTACATTTGTTTTACTTAAACACGCGTCTAACTCACTGAAAAGTGTCTAACTTTAAACATGGGTATGGGGGTAGTTTAAGGCGCGTTTAACTAAACAAATACACGAACTATATGCCTTGAATGATTACTCAACCGTGCCCGCTGTAAGCTGCCGAGCATATTGTGTAGTATTAAAAATACACGTGCGTTTGAGGTATTCAGTCGATATCTATTGTAACCTATTAGGGCCACAACAACAATAAATACCTGTATACATACTATACAGTAACGCACAACGACACTGGGAACGAGATTCGCCGAGTTTAAAACCGTGTTTAGTTAAACACGTTGTTTAAAAGATAAACTCGCGTTTTAGTTAAACACGCGTTTAGTACGAGAATACGGCCCATTATATGTTTAAGTCTTACGCAAAAGGCACGCGTACTAGTTCAGCATTGCGGCCTCAAGGGACGCGGATGCCCACATAAAATCAGAAGATATGGTCAATCTCTGGAATTCTCTTATCTTCGTTCGGTATACATAATCATAGCAACACTGTAGAATAAAATATTATCGCTACAATTACTGCTGTTTTGAAGTATGATATCTTCGAGAATAAAAATGCTTTTATTTGAATCTTAGCGAGCATGGATAGTTCTTGAATTTGTGTCAATAGCAAAAATAACCCACGTCAATTCAAATGCATTCCATGATTGACAGTGTTATAATAGCTTCAAAGCAACGGAAATAATCCATGACTTACTCCAGTGGATATGTTATATGTGTGTTTGTCGTCTGCAGCTATGGAACGAAATGTATTTTAATACTTATTGTTTATAGGTGTAATAATGTTCATAATCAATATTTTCTCGTTGCAATACAAGGGTTAAATCTCGTATTACATTCAAAGTCGATGGGCACTAAACTAAAAAAAAAGTATTTTCTTGAACAAGTGAGGGCGTCGCGCGTACATATCATATTAACCTATGATGTACAGTCCGATAGATTGTTGGCTGTTAACAAGGTGTTATATGTAAGTATTGGTTGATCTTTTGCCTTTCTTATTCTCCATGAAATATTTTCTGTTTTTTACTAAGCAGAATAATAAATGTACCAACACAGACCACATTACACTATAGCCAGGAAAATAGAACGCACAAATTGACCATAAACCGAGATCCAGCTCCTCAATTTTCATTTGAATAGAACCCCCCCCCCCCCCCCCCCCCCCCCCGGACATATGGCTATCGGGAACTATAATAAAAGCATGACTTTTCGAACGCATAAGTCAACTTGACGTTGATTAAATTGCTTCGAGGGACGGTTCAGTCAATGGTAACCTGACATGATTGATATAGCACTTCATAGTAAGCTCACATTGATTCACAAATATATTGCTTCCTAAAATCAATAAGTGTTCTGCTCCCACACAACCTCACAACCTAACAACTGCGACTTTTAGGAAATCAAAATATTGCACTCATAAAGTTCTTCTCGGAAGCTTTATAATAACACCAAATGTATAATAAGATATCGTCGCTATTCTTTCAAAATCTCGTATCTCCAAAAACAATTTTTTGCAGGAGGACGAAAAAAAGAAAGTTGGAGATACGAGGTTTTGAAAGAATAATATCGTTATTTCGTCATTTAATCAGTCCGTATATCAATTCAAGCCATTTGCAATAAAATCTCACCTGTAGTCCACAAATTTGCTGCGAAATATCAAGAATGTTGGAAATTTCCCCTCAGCACATGGTCAGCACCTGTGTTTCAAAACCTTGTATACATACGAGGTTTTGAAACACAGGGGCTGAAAAAGCAAAATTGTTCTGCTTTGGCTGTGGCAAATAAAAACATTACCATCATTTGCATAATGTCTCTGACATCATGATAAACACAAAAAAATCAATTTTGAGGAAAGCTGGAGATACGAGGTTTTGAAAGAATAGTGACGATATTACGTTTACCTTTTATTCAGTGGCGCAGCTCGGGGGGGGGGGGGGGGGCATATACACCGAACACAAAAAGGTTTCTGTAACCAGGTGCTTTTATGATATCTAATTTAAAATCAGTATCAGTATCAACACTGTATAAGTTATACACTAAGTCCGAAAATCTCCTCTCCACAATTTGACACCTCATTCATACCAATTGAGTGAATATTGTTAGTTATGATGCTTTTAGTAACCATACCTAACGGAAGGGGGAGGGCGTTTTTGTTGTTGTAGGGGATGTCATTGATCTGTATTAAACACTTTTTGCTATCGAAACCGGTCAGGCATTTATGAGTTTGGATTGAATCATGAGCTATGATTCATTTCACACAAATTATCACCGCTGAGCACATACATTTTTGTACTATAGGCAATGATAACCCATAGAAATAATGTTACTGCAACTTTGTGCTCGCTTTGTCTGCATGTCTGCATACACGTCTTTCCACCTTTCCCTTCATTATATGCTATTGTCTTTTCACGCGAAACCTAAATGTTGAATACGTAATGAATAAGGGGAATAACACACGTAATCGCGAATGTTAATCTTATCATTTTGACAAATTCATCATAATTAGAAGAATTGTCATCGTTAACCGGGCGATGACTGTTAAAAATAATTCAAAATAGTGCACTCCCGTTGACATATTGGGTCGTCTGAGAGACGCGTGGCCAGCGTCGTGTCGTCTGCTACAATCACGCCTGATCAGTATAGCGCCACCAGTTCTATGCTGACCAAATTTTAATTAAAAAGTGGACCCGATTGGCAAGCTCACTGGCACACCCCTGGTGTCATCTTGTAGAGAGGACATTTGATCGTTAAATATATATATCTAATTTATTTAATACCGATTGCTGATTTTGAATTAGCTAACATTAAAGCATCTGGCAAGGACCTGTTAGATGTTCATTATCCCAATACATTAAATCATGATAAAGTAGTTGTCAGCATTGTATTGTCGCCAACATAATTTAATTTAAATGTGATAATTAAATCTTGAAATTCATCAAAACTGCCAAGTAAAGCCTCCTCCTTCTCCTCCCCTCCTCCCATCCTCCTCCTCCTCCTCCTCCCCTCATTCTCCTCACCCTCTTCTCCTCCTGGTCATTATATTCCCCTCCTAGGCCTCCTCCTCCGCCTCATCCCTTATCCTATTTCTTCTCCCCGTCAATGTTTAAGCGCAATTGGGATAGTTATACAGCCTGAGTAGCTTCAATATCGTTTTCTAATACCAGTAAGAAAATGACATGAAGCATTATTATCCTGTTTTAGAGATGAAACAACAGACAATTTTAAACCGTTTTCCAGATTTCTTTCGGGCGTAGCACCGTTGCAATATTATTGAGGCCTAATAGTGTGCTTCATGCTGATACTGATATTTTAAGCAGACTTACGTCAATCAAACAATTAAAAAAGTCAAATTGTATATTATGATGCTCTGAATCATAAAAACGCAAACCGATATATTAGAGAGAAACAGTAGATATTATTTTGTTACACGGCAGTAAGAACACAATATAAACCGTCTCCGAAGTCTTGAGAGCAGGTCAATACTAATACTTCCAATTCAAATTGGTCACAGCTCAGTGATGATTGATTATCATTCAGAGACGGTTTTATTTTTTAAATAGCCCGGGATATTGCTTTTCCATATGTATCAGGTGAACTGCGACGATCTATCGGATATCAATCATTGTTTACCTCTACTTGGTGTTATTTAGCTATCACAGAGTGACAAATAATTGATTATAATGCGTATGAGATCGTTTCTGGCAAAGCTGTTCAGTTCATCTCGTACAAACAATATACTCTTTACGCGAGAAACAAACAGAAACTCCCAACGGTACTACTTTATATAATTACTCTTAATTAATCACGGGTGGTCCAGTGGAATAGTTGCCGGTCTCCTAATCATAAGGTTGTGAGTTCTAGCCCCGCTGGTGCCAATGTGTTTGTGTCCTTGGGCAAGGCACTTGGGGCGTGTTCACACTATAGCTAGTTTTCTCCACGACCCGGGTCGGACCCGGGTCGAACCCGGGTTGAAGTCTAGTGTGAACAGAAAAATAGGCTCAAAAAACCGACCCGGGTCGAAGATTACAACCCTGCGAAAGTGAAGGGTAGAACCCGGGTTCAACCCGGGTCGACTGTAGTGTGAACAGAAATCGCTGTTCGACCCGGGTTGCAAACCTGACTGCTAACCTCTGACCGTAGTTGTTTACGTCAGTTTTCAGCTTTGCTTCGCACACTCTCGTCTGCCTTTGGTTCTGGTTGAAATCTTTATCAAATTTGTCAAAATGGCAAATAAATGGAGTCAAATTGAAACGGAAGCCATGATGGAACTCTGGGCGGATGAGACCGTGCAAACTAGTTTGAACTCAATGATCCACAATAAGGATATTTACGCCAATATATCACGCCAGATGGAGGCAATGGCTTTTCGCCGTAACATTGAGCAACATTGAGCAATGTCAAAATAAAATCAAAGCACTCAAGAAAAATTTCACAGATACTGAAACACATAACAACAAGTCTGGAACCCAAATCTTTCTTTGGATTTGCCAGTGTTTTAGAATATAGATTGCATGTTATGTTCTGCACCAGATATTTTTGTTTCAGACCGGCGTACAGAATCCCTACATACGTATTTCATAAACTTTTTAGCTTAAAAATAGTTTGAGATAAAGCTTAAATATCCAGTTAAAAACAAACAAAAAAACCCACGGCCAACAAACAGAGTTTGACATACATAGCGCTCTAGTGTGAACCGAAAATGAATTATCGATCAATCCGGGTTCGACCCGGGTCCGACCCGGGTTGAGGAAAAAGCTATAATGTGAACACGCCCTTAGGGCGTGTTCACACTATAGCTAGTTTTCTCCACGACCCGGGTCGGACCCGGGTCGAACCCGGGTTGAAGTCTAGTGTGAACAGAAAAATAGGCTCAAAAAACTGACCCATGTCGAAAATTACAACCATGCGAAAGTGATGGGTAGAACCCGGGTTCAACCCGGGTTCAACCCGGGTCGACTGTAGTGTGAACAGAAATCGCTGTTCGACCCGGGTTGCAAACCTGACTGCTAACCTCTGACCGTAGTTGTTTACGTCAGTTTTCAGCTTTGCTTCGCACGCTCTCGTCTGCCTTTTGGTTCTGGTTGAAATCTTTATCAAATTTGTCAAAATGACAAAAAAAATGGAGTCAAATTGAAACAGAAGCCATGATGGAACTCTGGGCGGATGAGACCGTGCAAATTAGTTTGAACTCAATTATCCACAATAAGGATATTTACGCCAATATATCACGCCACATGGAGGCAATGGGTTTTCACCGTAACATTGAGCAACATTGAGCAATGTCAAAATAAAATCAAAGCACTCAAGAAAAAATTCACAGATACTGAAACACATAACAACAAGTCTGGAACCCAAATCTTTCTTTGGATTTGCCAGTGTTTTAGAATATAGATTGCATGTTATGTTCTGCACCAGATGTTTTTGTTTCAGACCGGCGTACAGAATCCCTACATACGTATTTCATAAACTTTTTAGCTTAAAAACAGTTTGAGATAAAGCTTAAATATCCAGTTAAAAAAACCCAAAAAACCCCCACGGCCAACACTTGCAACAAACAGAGTTTGACATACATAGCGTGTTAGTGTGAACAGGCGTGTTCACACTATAGCTTTTTCTTCAACCCGGGTCGGACCCGGGTCGAACCCGGATTGATCGATAATTCATTTTCTGTTCACACTAGAGCGATATGTATGTCAAACTCTGTTTGTTTTAAGTGTTTGCCGTGGATTTTTTGGTGTTTTTTTTAACTGGATATTTAAGCTTTATCTCAAACTGTTTTAAAGCTAAAAAGTTTATGAAATACGTACAGTATTAGGGATTCTGTACGCCGGTCTGAAACAAAATATCTGGTGCAGAACATAACATGCAATCTATATTCTAAAACACTGGCAAATCCAAAGAAAGATTTGGGTTCCAGACTTGTTGTTATGTGTTTCAGTATCTGTGAATTTTTTCTTGAGTGCTTTGATTTTATTTTGACATTGCTCAATGTTGCTCAATGTTACGGTGAAAACCCATTGCCTCCATCTGGCGTGATATATTGGCGTAAATATCCTTATTGTGGATCATTGAGTTCAAACTAATTTGCACGGTCTCATCCGCCCACAGTTCCATCATGGCTTTCGTTTCAATTGGACTCCATTTATTTGCCATTTTCACAAATTTGATAAAGATTTCAACCAGAACCAAAGGCAGACGAGAGCGTGCGAAGCAAAGCTGAAAACTGACGTAAACAACTACGGTCAGAGGTTAGCAGTCAGGTTTGCAACCCGGGTCGAACAGCGATTTCTGTTTACACTACTGTCGACCCGGGTTGAACCCGGGTTGAACCCGGGTTCTACCCTCTACTTTTGCAGGGTTGTAATTTTCGACCCGGGTCGGTTTTTTGAGCCTATTTTTCTGTTCACACTAGACTTCAACCCGGGTTCGACCCGGGTCCAACCCGGGTCGTGGAGAAAACTAGCTATAGTGTGAACACGCCCTTAGTCTACATTGCCTATTAGGGGTTACTAGATTGAGGTTATGCATGTTTGTTCATGTTGGTTTATGTCGCAACTTGGCGCTGATTTAGCTGCTGCCTGGACGTTGAATTGTTTATTAATGTATTTGATTTGTAATGTTGTTACAATTCAGCCGGTTGGCTGCGATGACAATAAAATTTAGACCTTTACCTAAATGTCAGGACACATATACGTGGTTTTTCGGAATCGTTTTTGAACACTGAAAAATGTCAAACTTTAAACATGTGTATATCATGTGGTGGTAGGTCAACATGCGTTTAACTTAACCCATATACCAACTGCATGCTTTGAATGATTACCCAACCTTGCCCGGGGCAAGCTGACATGCAGATCGTGTAGTCTTAAAAATACACGTGCATTTGAGGATTTCGGTCGATATATATTATAACCCATTTGGGCAACAATAGATAGAATATCTATTTACAGTAAACGCATGACTACTCTGGGGACGAGATTCGCGGAGTTTAAAAGCGACTAGACACGAGATTAATTAGTCACGGTTTTAAGCTAAATCCGCGTTTAGTACGAGAGTACGGCCCTTTATTTTGATATAATTAAGCATGTGCAGTCAGTCGGGAAATATTTGTACTTAGGTCCTAGACATGCCTCAAATATCTGACGGATTAAAGGGGGTTCAGTTGCTTTTGATTCTACCTTGTCTGTGAGACCCATGCAGTATGTCAGAAACGTTTTATACATACTGGGAATTAAATGACCACGATAAATAAGTAATAAGGTGAGTGGAAATTCCCGTTGTCAATGATGTTATACCGAGTTTTGAGAACTAGCCAACGAGGAGATACGGGAGATAAATCTAAGGTAAACACAACTAAGGAATAAGCAACGATAGATATGAGTGTTTTACGTTGTTATACCAATATTTTGTTGAATACCAGCGGTATTATTGTCCTTACATACCGTATGTAAACTTAAAACTGGAGTAGATTATGTTCTCTGTACGGTCCGATTGTAAGAGCGTGACATGACTACTTAGGTTGCCGTATTATTGAGAAAGGTTATGAAGTGGAATAACATTGACGTCACAACAATAACGTATGTGCGTAACCATAATGGAACATTGTTTTCTAATTCACAGGAACTTATGTACCTAACCATCGTCAATGACTGTACTCTAACCCTTACCGTAGCTATAACATTAACTCCTTAACCTGGTCACAATCACTAACCTTCTAATTCGAGCCCTTACCCTTAACACGAACCCCAACCCTACGACCCTAACCCTAACCCTAACCCTAACCCTAATCCTAACCCTAACCCTAACCCTAACCCTAACCATAGCTAAAATCCTAACCACAAACATAACTATACCATAACCATAACCTAACCATAACCATAACCATAAACCAGAACCAGAACCAGAACCAGAACCATAACCATAACTATAACCAAAACCATAACTCTTTAAAAACACAAGTCATAACACTTTTACCCCTAACTAAACCTCTGCCGCCGAATTTCACCAATATACAATTACATGGACATTTCCTACGATTGTTACAGTCAATAAAACTGGCAGTGTGCCATTTATCAGCATTATTGATGTCCGGTCGACCAACTTCCGACTTATTTTGTGCGTAATCGCGTCGCTATAAAAAAAAGTAATATCTAGAAGAATGTCGTAGGTGGTGTTAATGAATGCAAGCGTTTATGATGCGCTAAGGGAATCATCATTTGATAATTGGGCACGCACGTATTGTGGTTAAACCAAATGATCCATTACCCGGCTACTCTACGTTTCTCAATGACCTTCTCTGTTTCACAAGGAAGTATAAAATTGATTTGTGCGTAACTCTTTATTTACAAACAATATTTAATTAATGGTCTAATGGATGACTTAATTATCGTGCTTGCATCAATACTCTGCATTCCTAATGCCTTAAGGTAATAAACGGGTTCCCGTGACGTATGAACGTCACTCGCTTTATACTATCCATTTCAGAGAAAGAAATGTAGATCAATATTTTGCCTCGCAATAGAACAATTTAGAGGGTAACAAATCCCAAAATGTGTTGGTTTGACCTGTTATGCTCTGAATATTAAAGATTTCTAGGGTGTATCATTTGCGCAACTGCTGAATGCCGCATTGTATTCTAGACTAGATACAAATCTTGCTTATTAGACAGTGTTGTTACGCTTTATTTATTTGTGAACATGTTTCAGTCTAGCATTGAATCCATGTTTAGATTCAACAGCCCCCGGGGGGGGGGGGGGGGGTAAACTAACCTGCGGTTACACGAGCGATCTAGGCTTGAAAGCCGTGGGTAAGCGGTAAATATGTGATCTACCTGTTATGATTTAAACATGACAAAAACACTAATATTTCAACTTATGTACAAATCACTTTTAATTGTGAACAACTGCATGGATAAATATAATAGTGTTAATCACTCTAACATATCTCAGACACGACCCTCATATTACTCACACATACCATACTTAATCATATTACAGGAGACACTTTAAGATAATCTTAAAACTGGTGCACAGGAAATATTTCTCCTGTGTGAATACTACGGTGATTAATTACTAATTGGATGGTGTGCACACAGGAAGGTTGATTTCTCCTGTGTGAGTAATCACGGTAAATAATTACTAATTGGAAGGTGTGCACACAGGAAGGTTAATTTCTCCTGTGTGAATACTCACGCTGAATAATTCTTACTTGGATGGTGTGCACACAGGAAAGTAATTTCTCCTGTGTGAATAATCACGGCAAATAATTATAATTGGATGGTGTGCACACAGGAAGGTTGATTTCTCCTGTGTGAATACTAACGCTGAATAATTCTTAATTGGATGGTGTGCACACAGGAAGATTATTTCTCCTGTATGAATAATCACGGCGAATAATTATAATTGTACGGTGTGCACACAGGAAGGTTGATTTCTCCTGTGTGAATACTAACGCTGAATAATTCTTAATTGGATGGTGTGCACACAGGAAGGTTATTTCTCCTGTGTGAAAAATCACGGCGAATAATTATAATTGGACGGTGTGCACACAGGAAGGTTAATTTCTCCTGTGTGAATACTAACGCTGAATAATTCTTAATTGGATGGTGTGCACACAGGAAGGTTATTTCTCCTGTGTGAATAATCACGGCGAATAATTATAATTGGACGGTGTGCTCACAGGAAGGTTGATTTCTCCTGTGTGTAAATCACTGTATTATCAACGGTGGAAATAAATCAACGGAAGGTCATTTCACGGTATAAGCTCAATTGTTATATTCTACAAAACGTGACCTGGCTCATTCCCATCAGCTACGGCTTCTTTGATCACATTTACATGCACACTTTTGTCACTGTATCCTTGATTACCAGTGATTACGTTGATCCTTTATTTACTTTCACATGTGTGTCTGTCACAACAATGGTAGAACAACCTTGCTAATCTTACTTCAAATGATCTCTTATCCAACCTGTGCCATCATTACAATACTCAAAACTCTTCCGCCTTCATGATGCATGCACAACTCGTCTTTAACAAGTCAATCTAAACAATTTTCAGCAGTCTTTTCAGGACAAGTCAATCCAGGTGTGCCATTTCATCGTGGACCAGGCTCTCTACGAGTGCTAAAATCAGCCCGTGATACTGTACATGTCTTTCTAACAATAGAGGGCAGTATACCAGTTTAGCGGTACAATCTAGTCTATACTTTCAGTGGGCAGCGGTCGGCGCGTGACAGTATGTGCCGCGCTGAAGACCCCCTTTTCACCCTCTGCTAGCTCTTATGACCCCCCTTTTGAGCCTGCATAAGTTCTTACGACCTCAATTTTTTTTGGAAAGTTCAAAAATCGCGTTCCAAAGCCCCAATTCTTCGAAAATGTTGCGTTCTAAAACCAAAAAAAAATGAAAATTTGCGTTCTTGCTAATCAAAATTGAACTATAGGCCAGTTCTCAAGACCTACTATTTTTCAAAAATCAGTTCTTAAGACCCTATTTCTCGTCATAAAATCTACTCAGTTCAGTTCTGTAGCCCCCCCCCCCCCTGTTTGAGACCATGGACGGCACACCCCTACCCAAAGAAAGTTGAGTGCCCCCCAGGGTCAACAGCCCCCATCTTTGTCTTTCAAATATAGAGTAAAAGAAAGGTCGAGAAGGGTCACAAAACCGTGCTATAAACTCATTATTAAACAATGGAATACGAGGGCGGATCAGTAAGTTCTGTCACCAAACAGCTAAACAAGACAATACTTGCTTACTTAGCTCTCTCTTACGTACATTTAGTGGGAGTATGGAATTTGCAAAGCCAGGCCTAGTTATGCAACTACTTATCTATATACCTGTAAAATGAAGCCTACACAATAAGGTATCGAATCAAGGTTTGCATCAACCCGACTTACCTTGATGAAAATGGCATCCATATATTAAATAGAACATCCACCCGAATCACCCAACTTGGCTCCCTGCGACTTCTGGCTCTTTCCCAACAATCAAATCCAAAATTGCTGGGAGGCATTTTTTTTGGAACTTCTTATAAATGTATTGTGTACTTCAATGATCACAAATATCATGAACTTAGAAGATAAATGTGAAGTTGAAAAATCTAATGAAATCTCAAGGGAAGCTACTTCAGGGAATGTGACTGCATTTTTACATCGATGGATTTTGATTCAATCCGATGACACCATACCGTAACTCTCGCTTCGTGCATAAAGTGTTATACAAGTGTCCGTGTCGTACTTGTGAGCGGGTTTTCTCTAATAACGTCATTAATTTCATACTACAACCGTGCATTGAATTCACAAGATTCACAAGCCCTACCCAAAATCACACATTTTGGGTATTTCTATGCGTGGTGATTATGATGTGCCTACTGAGCGGCGTCCACGATTGGCTGTTCGTTCTCACATTAAGCATGCAGTGGAACATTTGAATCATACATGTACTCAATACCAAGCTAAACACTTTAACAATAACTATTGGGAATTCTACATTCTCACAGTATTATTAATGCCAGTATTATTGAAGAAATAGGGGTGTCTAAACGACTTCTTCATGCCATCAACACCCAAATGCTGAGCTACTTCAGCCATATCTCACGTCGCAAGGGTAACAACCTAGAAAAGATGCAAGGCATGATTGAAGTAAAGCGTAAGAAAGGCAGACCACGTTCCCGGTGGATAGACCAAATAAAATTGATTAGTGGACACCCTCTCCGTGATTGTTAATCCTTTGCTGAAAGTCGTTATTTGTGGCGTAGTATCTGTAAGGTCACGAGCTGTGAGTCATGACAGGACCGAACCAACCACATTCTTACATAAAAAACTAGTTAGTAGGGTCGTAATCTTGGATTCCGTGACCATTTTCTTCCTACCTTTGTTTCTTGGTGAATTTGTCAACTAGAACCATTTTAAAAGAAAATGAGCTCCTATGTCTCTCTCAAAAGTGACGGGAATGTTCTTTTATAGCGCAAATTCCAAAATGGCCGCCATACAGGGGCCCGAAAATTGAAACTGCTTCAATTAAGCTAAAAAGCATACCAAATTGTTCGGCTGAGCAAAAGGATTCCGAAAAAGTATAGTTTGGCCTACTTTAGTGAACGAGTTATCGGGTCAAACGTAACTCATTGGCCTTTGCATATGGGGTCAAAGTTTAAACTTGATATACACGGTCATTGATAACAGTTTTGGAATGTTTATACTATTCAGACATTACCAACATGTTGATGGAGGTAAGGTTTATAGTATTTCAACCTGCTTTAACACTTTCTGTGTTAACAGTCAGGTATACGGAATTCAAGATACTTCTTGTTGTATGGAGATGAACTGTGAATTATTTGATGCTGATCTGTTATATGTAATACAGACATTTACCAGCGTAAATAAATATTTGCCGATGGAAACGGAAATTACAGCAAGTTTATTATGCGATTTAAGACTCATTTCGGTGATTGTGTGTGCAAGGCATGACGTTTGTAACAACATGCACTACATATCGCGTGGTATTTGGTGTTGACATTTCGTCGCTGTTCTGACATACCGGCACATCACTTTACTTAATTCTGTTGTGATGTGCCGGTATGTCAGAACAGCGACGATTTGTCTCCGGGCGGAAATTAATAACCGTAAACGGTCTGCACTCTTTGTGATTTTATATGTATCGTATAAGGTAAGCTTATTAGAAAATCACTTTGCTATTTGTAGAAAAATGCATCGAAAATATATCCATTAGCCAGGCATTATATAGGCGGCTACAAGATGGCGACACCCTATTAGCCACGTGTTTATTAAATTTATTCGCAATAATATATCCCGTATACCTGACTGGTTAAGGCAAATATACATTGGGCGACACTAAACATGTTGGAAAATGAGGGAAATTATATTGATATAAAAACATAAACATTTATTCAGGTATCGATTCTTTTGAGTTTAAACATCAATTTTAAGCTTCATCAATTTTTGTTCTCGCCCTGGCAACCTGGGCGTCTTTTGAGAAGTAGTTTCTTTCTCCCTCGCAGGAATGACTTCTTCTGCAGCTTTTTGAGTGGCTGTAATGAACCTTGTGTATTTCTCAGTTGCAGTTTCTACATCATCCTGAAGGAGCTGAAACCTATTACGCACCTCTATACTGTATTTAAACTTGTAGGTAGTCTAGGCTATATACATACAATGAGGATTTATTGTATTTGTTTTGTAGTTATTCTATTCGACAATACACTTTAGCATGACTACATCTAGAAATTTCACCAAACATACAATTTCTAAATTTTAAAAATAGACACAATGTTTAATAACACAAATGTAATTGTACATGGCATTACCCGTAATTGTTTTGAGTACATATTTCCCAGCAATATTATCTATAGCAAAGATGAAAGTGTACATTATTCATAATTTAAATGAGATGTGTGTATATTACAGCCGTGGGACTATTTGGATACCCTAGAATGTCAGTCAATATCTTATGTATTGTTTTGAAAAATCTCACCAACAATGAAAAAGTGTCTACAACCGTCTAACGATGATTGTCTTTCTAACGACTTTTTTGTCGAAGTTGTATGGCTATTTTCAAAAAACATGGGCCAAGTGACAACACCGTTCAATTCGCCATCTTACAAAGTTAAGATTGAAATGGTAGTTTAAATAGTAGCGTCAATTCCTGAAATAATTAGTAGTAACAAGCAACTATTAAACAGATACAACTTGGCATTCACGTCGGCTAGCGAAATTCAGATGGGATTTGTTTTCCACGTATGGATTATTTTGCGGTCGCGGGTTTGCGGTGTGCTAATAAAAGAAGGTGAGGATTTATATATAGAACTACGTGACGATACTGGCAATGTAAGTTTACTTTGCTGATAGTGCCATTGAGACCGTAGACTTTATGTTCTACTCTGAGACAGAGATTGTGTAGATATCATAAACGGATTCTTTCAAACAACAATGGAGAAAGACTTGTTGCTGGTGACTCTTGTTAGTTGCGTGTGGTTGTTTTGTTAAGATAAATCCGGAAATATGTTATTAGACACATATAAATGACACATCAGGTCAAAAGGTGTATCTTGTCTAGTTTTGAAAAAAAATGAGTTTGGATCAAAATGTGATTAAAACCAGGACATTAAAGGTATATTATGTGATCTTTTCTAGGAGACGTCATCAATCGTCGAATTTGTTTGACAAGGCAGATTTGCTTGCAAACTTATAATTCTGATCATGAATCATATATATATTCCAAGTTACAGAGCGATAATTACCTCAAAATAATGGTTTTCGAGTGAATTCAGAGTGAAAACATGAACTGTCGGGTTAACCCGGCAGTTTATCTTCACTCTTAAACCATGATTTTGAAGTAATCGTATCGTCCTGTTACTTGGAATGTATTTACGATTTATGATCAGAAATGTAAATCTCCAAGAAAATCTGCTTCAATTTATTTTTCGAGGAATGAGGGCGTTCCCTGGAAAAGATCGCATAATATATCTGTAATCATTCGCTGCTGTAAGGAGGCAGTGGCGCACCCAGCTTTAGGAAACAGGGGGGCGACCATAATTGTACCGACGAAAGGCATGATTTACCGACAATTTTTTTTTTTTACAGACTCCACCAAAAACATCGTAAAACATGCACACAAAATTTTCCGTCAGCAGCTGAAATCTTGATAAGTGGGGGGGTGGGGGGGGGGGGGGGGGGGGGGGGACGGGCATATTCCAGGGGGCCTGGCCCCCTGCCCCCCCCCCCCCCCCCCCCCCCCCCCCCTAGGTACGCTACTGTAAGGAGGCTTAGCCAATTTGGAACTGATCAAACCTATGAATGTCTTACACCAGAATACCCAAATCAGGGGTAATTGGGTGAGAAGCAGTACAAATAGCCCCAAAAGGTTCTGTCTTTAAATATTTGCAGAACTTTTGAAAACAGTGATGTTTGAGTCCAACATCGATATAGCAATCTTTGGGTGGTCTTCCATTTTACTATCATCTTAAAGGCATATTATGCTATCTTTTACATTTACGTAGTCTAAATATAATTATCAAATACCATTTATAAAAATGAAAACTACAATATTCTCTAAATCCACGCGAGACCTTTTCTATAGCTTCAAAATCAAATTTTGAAAATAAAATGTCGGATATCCACATTTTCATTTTCTTAGTGGTTTTCTGTAAATAAAATTACATGGTTATACGTAGATACTGTGTTGAGTTCGTTAACCATGTTCCATCTACGTTCGCAACGTTGCATTGAACACAATATATTAGTAGGAAATGCTTTATGATGAAAATCGATGGAAAAATTATTGACACATTTCAAAAATTGGAGAAGCAGATTTTCTTAGGTCTGTGATGGTTTTATGGAAAATACAGTTAATATAGATGTATGACTTGTAGACATAGCCATGAATGTCTATGGTTGAGAGATGATATTGCGTCATCAAGTATAATATTGTGACATCGCCTTCTACTTGAGAATGAACCAGATCTTATATACAGATGCCCACGTGTCTATTATTTGTTAAGACTCTCTCTCGCGTCAAATTAATCATTATTTTCACGTTACCCGATATTCTTATTGCCAAAAGTCAGGGATAGTACGCTGTGATATTATAGAATGAAGCAATGACAGGACACTAGATATGAAGATGCGAATTAAAGGAATAATAATCATAATGATAATAAAAATAATAATAATAATATAATGAATTACACTTGTAAAGCGCATACTACAAAAGTTTCGATGCGCTGTACCATACAAATATTGAAAAGCACACAAATAATATTTACAAACGTGCCAAATGCATCAAATAGTACAAGTAAAAACGAATACAGAGCATAATTTACATTTTTAAATCAAACACATAATTATAAGGTATACGTGAAAGTTTCGTATTGGGATCTTTTGACAACGATGAATATATGTGTTTAAACTTGTAATCAGAATGATGAAATTGACTTTAGGTCATCAGGTATATAATGTGATATATGCTACTAGACTTCATAGAATTGAACCAGATATTTTATTATTTTCAGATGCCCACGTGTCTAGTTGTTAACATTTTAACCATGTTATTCATACTCTCTCCCTCTCTCGCGTCAAGTTAATTATTATTTTCATGTCACCCGATACTCTAATCGCCAAAAGTCACGGATAGTACGTTGTGATACTGTATAATGAGTCGGTGTCAAACACACAAGTTTTATGTTCATTTGAAGATGCGAACCGCGTTACTTCTCATATAAGGCCTAAAAAAAGAAGAAGTTTGATTGGCGTAACATGACCAAAACAAATAGGGTAGGTCGGTCGGGATTTTTTTTTAATTTTTTTTTTAATTTTTTTTTTTTAAATCACCTACTGTGCAATGTCTACACATAGCTCTAGCGTATTTAATTACCGGGCAAAAGTGTATCGTTGTGTTCAACAATATATAATTTCGATGGGGACTTAAAATAGCCGAAAATGAAAGCAAACAGTCAAAAACTTTAATACTTTGTTCAATTTTTAGAAATATATATATATTTTTTCCCCTCAAAATAATAAGAAATATTCAGGGTCGACGATGTATTTAGGGTAGATGTATTTTTTTAGGCCTAAGTCAAGTATGACCTGGTTGTTTTGTATTTCGGGGTTTTCGACAAGCAACAAATATAATTATACAAAACGAAACTTTTAATCAAAACGAAAGCGAACGTAAATACAAAGTCGGAAAAGTAAAATGACTCTGAGATGAACCGCAACGATACTTGTAAACCGTTTAAGAAAGGGGCGGTGATTGCGTCATCAGGTGTACGAGTGTGACATACACACCCCCTTTATAAGTGTATAAAACCAGATGGGCCTATCTTATTATTTTCACATGCCCACTTGTCTCCTTTTGATCAATGGAACGAGGTACCAACATCTGACCACAGGATATTTCATGATGTAACCTTCTTTATGCAGATATGAATGTCTGCCGCGGCCCCCTGCTGCATGTGGCCCCTAGGGACCCCAGAAAAGGGCTGAAAAAATGCGTTAGATCAATGGAACGAGTTACCATCCCAAACCACTTTCAAATGAACAAGTTCATCACACAGAGTATAGAATGGCCCCTGCCAGACAAATTATCTGCTGCAAAGGGCCCGACAGACGCCCCGATAGGGCCCAGATATGGCCCCCAAAATGCGCCAAAAGTATTTTAGAATGTGTTATAAGTTTGCCATGTTAATGCATTAATTAAGACAACTAGATTTAATATAAATTTCTCTTTCATACAAACAAAAACTATCCTAAAAGAAAAAAAATGAAAAGTAAAGAAAAAATAGCGCATCCATAACCTGTTTAATACTGATTACTGATGTACACTTTGGTGTATATGTGGTGGACGTACTACGAATCGATTGATTTCTTATCGGTCCCTTTGCGTAAATGGAACCATATAACAATCGTGAGTAAAGCAGCAAATACATTGTAAATCCCTCCGACCAGTATCACGTAAGAGTAATTGTTGCTCCATTCTCCCAGTAAGCCTGTCATTGGTAAAGAAACAAAATAAAGTGTTCAACAAAAGAAAGTATACCACTTTGTTTATGTCATTTTGAGTAACTTTCAATTTTGTTGAACCAAACAGGCTAAATAGACATTTAGATGAATCTTTTAGGCATAATTTGAAACCAAATTTGTCCCCTAACAACAAAGATAAACCATGATTAGCACCATTTAAAGAAAATTAGTCACTTTTCAAAAGTCACATTTTCAATACACATACGCGGGAAGAAAAGACCACATTTTACCTGTTCATAATCAAATAGCCCGCTCGCTCAGGCACAACCCAACGCAGTTGCACTGTGTGATCAATATCCATTTCATTCCCGGCCATTCAAAGTGCCACGCACAGCATTTTCTTGCGGCTTGCGTGCGTTGAAAATGTGACTTTTGAAAAGTGACCAATTTTCTTTAAAGGGTGCTAATCATGGTTTATCTTTGTTGTTAGGGGGAAAATTTGGTATCAAATTATGCTTAAAAGATTCATCTAAATGCCTATCTAGCTTGTTTGGTCAAAAACAAATTGAATGTTAATCAAAATGACATAAACAAAGTGGTATACTTTCTTTTGTTGAACCCTTTAGTATCTGACTAGTAAACCAGAATGTTTTTCTATTACAAATCTATTTCTAAATCATGATGCGTTGTTTATTTTGAAAGGTATGCGTTTTGGATGAGTCCCTTCGACAATTTGGACAAAAAACGTATCATAGCTCAATATACACATCGAACGTATTCAAGAATATAAACTATGTTTTCCTTTGTGTTCTGAACACTGATATGTTTGTTTCTGAAAGGACCCATCCAAAAACGTATCATTCCTTTCATAAAAAACACATCACCAATTTGTAATGATCTTATAACAACATTCCTTTAGATTGCACTTATAATAACAATAATACCGATTGGCGAAAATATCGCATTTCGCATATGAGCGTTTCCACTGTAACACACGTTACGTTAATCGAAAATAATATGTAGACATATTCCTTTGTCAACTTTCATGCATGCATTTTAAGTAGGTAGGCTAGAGCTCTAGTAGTTATTTTTAAAAGGCATATTCATTTGCAAAACAGTTGTTTAGTTTTTATCTCTTCCCCTAATAAATGTGCCATATGTACTTACCACCCAAGTAGCCTCCGAATATATTGCCTACTCCTTGGAATAAATACAGCCATCCTATTGCAAGTACATGACGCTCCTTTGTTATTACTATCTCCCTAACGACTACACTAGATAGAGATATAGTGATCCCTATTGCGAGTCCCACTACCACGCCAGCAATCATTAACATTGTAAATGTTTCTAAAAATGGAAACACCACCATCGATAAAGCCAGAACAATGAGTGATGCTAGAAATAACAGCACAGGTGAAACGCCAGCTATTTCTATAATGGTCCAGTGCAGAGTTCGCGTTAAAGTACTCGCTAATCCTGACGCGGATAAAATCCATGCAGCCTGGCGATATGACAGATTTAGATCAAGGGCCAGATGCGGAAGGAATAAATAAAAGTACAAATAGGACGTTTCATAGAATAAAGATGCTAGCCCTAAGCAGGACAATAATGGAAATTCCGCTAAAAGTGCAACGTGTATCTTGATATGTTTGCAATAAGTTGGAATGTCTTTATCAATCAACACAGTTGTTTCTTTCACATCATCAGATGTTACGCTTCTATTAACGTCACTGAGGTTGACCGCGGTACCTTCATCCCTGTTCACGAAACCACTGTCTTCATGAAACCGTATTGGTCGAATTAGGGCGCCACAGACACTTTGTTGTAGACATATCCCGGCAATTATTAAAGCCGCGCCACGCACACCGTAAACGTTCAACAGTAAGTCAATAAGTGGCGGGAAAATTAAACTGCCCACTCCGATGCCTGCATATGCTATGGCGTTAGCGATGGCGTACTTTGTTGTAAAATAACCGCTTATAATTGCGAGACTAGGAGTAAATGTTAATCCTAAACCAATTCCTTTAAATGAAAGAATGAAAGAAAGAAAATCTCCATAAACATTTATGGATGTTATACTAAAAAATGTAATATAAACTTTAAGATCGTCTAAAGTTGATTTTTAAAAAAAATCTGAAAATATCCTTCTTAACTTAAGGGGGGTGTGAACCCTCAGGTATAGCCTCCGTAAAACTGCCGTAACTTCTTCATTATTCATTTAATCTATATAAAAGTATACATATGTTTGCAGAAAAGGGTTCAATGAATCCAACCATGATCATGAAATTGACCATTTTGGATTTTTTTTTTATAAAAACACGTATTTTGACCCATTTTAGGGTTCTGCAAAGATAACTGAAAATTTTATTTTGTCAAATGTTGTCATACTAGTTTTATTATATTCCTAATAGACGTTATTCGATATTGGCGCACTTACGTCAAAAGAGGGCCGTGCTATCCAACTGAGCATGCTCAGAGCAATTAGTGCTCTGAAAACGAGGCTAGCAATGGAGCCGAGACGAGACTGATGTGGTTTTACACTAATCATAAAAATTCTTCATATTTCTGAGCTGTTCAATATTTGACCTTATTACATTCGTGAAATAAACTTGAACGTATAAACTATCTAATCCACTAGTTTGAAATGAAATGTTTACTGGTAACCGACACTATCTAGAAAGTGTAGTTCACAGTTCATTATATTGCAGTAAAAGTACGAGATTGTATGTTTATCGGCGTGACATCGAGTATGTCTCCCTCTTTGACATGGAATCGCCAATTACGAATAACGTCTATACAATTCCCTAGGAGCCGGGTTTTTTTTTGGAATATCTTTATTATTTTTTGAATTATGATCAAAAAGTGCCAGTGCAACACACATACATTGATAATACCATGAATAAATGTAGTACCGATTTTTCACATCTAGCTATATACATCATTTGAATATGGTCTTATGTACAATATTCTTGGTATTGCGAACAAGACATCAAAGAGGTACATGTATATGGGATGAAGAGTATCAGGAGAAGTGAAAGGTAAGGCTCAGCATATTCCTCTGCGCACGAACTCCATGCGCTCTCACACATATGCGTAGTAGCTTTGCCACGATAAAATGACGCAGCCTGACAACGGTGGTCAACGCTTGCGCTTAGCGGCCGAGCGTTGTGAAGTATGCTGGACCCTAACGCAACAATTTGGTATAGATGAATCGTTTGATTTACTACAAAAATTTAAAAGTTGAAATATTTCTATAAAACGAAAACTCGCCTCCCAAAAGCCACACGCCAACTACCATTGCAATTGTACCATTAGGCACAACAGATACGACGACAAATCCGCACATGGATACAAACCCACCAATCATAATCACGACACGGCAGCCGTACTGTAGCATCAGATGACAGCTTAAAGGACCTGAAATGATTAATGTTAAAAAGATGTAAAATACGTTAAGGGATATTAAAAACAGAATGTTATTTTCGAAGTGTTGTCAGTCCCGTCGTGATAGCACATGTTATGGCGAAGTACATTACAAGAGCCATAAAGCGTTCGAAAGTGCAGATCTCGTCACAAATAGTAACGGGCAGTAAAACAGAGTTAATCAGTTGTAATCTTTCGGCAAATAAGACTGAAACCGGACCGAAAACGACCAACAGAATATATGTCAACACTTATAAATAAGTGTTTTCAAACAAGAAAAAAAGAGATTTGTTTCTTTGTTTAGTTAGCCTATATCTCAAAATCCATATGTTAGACTTTCGACTAATTTTGCTTGATCGAACCTACCTAAACCAAATGCTATACCGATGCATGATGATGTTAATAAAATGACAACAATATCCGTCGCGTCATCAAAGTCATCCATGAAACTTGGTAGAAACATACCCATCGAGGTAATGATACCGCCTGATATGATCAAAATCACGTGACTCGCAAAGACAACTACCCATCCATACCCGCCGTTGGGGGCGTGTCGATATGTTCTCGTCATGAGTGTGGGGACTGCCTGTGTGTGTTATTAACATAGGTGAATGAAACATTTCAATTACAAATACTAGTAGAACAAATATAACATAACTTGATGATATGATATTGTATTTTCAATCTGAAATCGAAGGTTTTCTGCATTATCTGTAGGGGAGAATGGGGCAACCTGTCCGGTAAGCATTCTTCTAGATATACACCTTTCTTTAATGATTTTATTTACTTCATATAATCATCATTTAGTACTTAAAATAAACCATCTTGATATTTAGCCATCTTTTAATTTAAGACAATGATGACCCAACGGTTAATATACACAAAAAACAGTAAATAAAATACGAAAATCATGATAATATGTCGTCATTGCAAATATCTTTACAGACACCATTCAAAATATAATAAAGATGTAATTCATAATACCGAGGTTTTAAACCATTCTAAAGCGATTTCATGTCATATTGTAATCATTCAATAGCAGAAATAGTGGTATTAGACAACAAAAAAGCCCCAAAATGTCTAAGAACTAGAAAGAATGTGAATTATTTCATATTCGATTCACATTTCAATACCGAGTCATGTTTATTGACACTAACAACTAATTTTCAAAATGAATTTTACAATTTTGATTACATTTTTACAGGTGGACCAGTTGCCCCATACCCCTTTGGACCACTTGCCCCAACAAATGAGTCAGCACTTTGTCGAGATGAAACATTATTCAAGCACGCCTGTGACGTAATCAATTTTAAGCCAAAACTTTTAAAAATTACCATCATTCGTCATAATAATCAATAATGTCAAAACATTTCAGTATTTTTATATTTACTGTTGCATATCTATCAATTATATCTAGTACATTACACATGATCTAAACCCATCTTCATAAATCGCCCATACTATCTCTTAATTTCAATAAGTCACTCAAGGAGGTGGTTTCAAAGATCGCCCATACTATCTCTTAATTTCAATAAGTCACTCAAGGAGGTGGTTTCAAAGATCTGGAGAACATCACGTGTAAATACCCTAGTATTGCAAATGTTTTGGAATGTAGAAGGTAAGGATATATATGTCAAGTTTCAAAATAAGTCGTACTGTTCAAAAGGACCAGTTGCCCCATATTCCCCTAGGTATAGCACACAAAATGTCAAAAACATGTCATTTTAAAGATCTTGGCAACATATTTAATTTGGTGCAAGAATAAAGTAAATAGAGCAAAGCATTCTGGTGCTCTCGTAATTTGAAACTCTCCCAAATTATTCGAAAACATGGCACGAAATGCCATTTTAAGCTATATAAAATCGATTTTTGTCAACTAATAAATAACCATGTTTTTAAAATGCCTGAAAACACATAACACTTCTGGCCAATTCCACCGTTACGGACGTTACAGATACATGCAACTTGCAACTTTTAATTAAATAGCACATCTGTTTGCTGTTAAGAGTGCATGCCTGAGAGAACAGGATGATATGACAAAATCTAGGAACATGAAGGTTGTCCAATATTGCTCATATATAGTTTGCTGGGTACAGTTGATGAAAGATTCAGGTTGACAAAGTTTGAAAATTCTGACCCCCCTGACTTGGATTTTCTGCCCCATGGCATTTTAGCCCCATTTTGAGCCATAAAATCATATAAAATTGTTTAAATTGTCTCTGTTTCTAAAGGCACAAAATGGGATTCTTTGCATCAACTGATTTTTGAATCCAGTCCATATATCATTGATATACAGCATTGGTATTGTGTAGATTCAACCAAAAATCACCCACCTCATTCTGAATTACGAGGGGGGTAACAGAAAAAAGTGCCCCTACGAGATATTGATTTTTGTGACGAAAAAGGGGCAATCTTTAAATGTGAATAGGATTTTATCCCAGCAGTGAAATGAAAAATTTCTTTCATAGCCGAAGAGCTAAATCACTTGTCTATTCAGAAAACGTAAATCTGTTCTGGGGAAATGGTTTCTAGATACTCCCAATGCAGTGTTTCTATAAGGCATTTTAGACATTTTAAAACAATTGAAAATATATGATTTATTTGAGATATTGTTGTAATACAGGAATGTAATTCAATCAAATAGGTCACAGACTTTAAGAATATATTTATATTTGTATCTAAATGATTGTTTCTAGACAGAAAATGTTTTTGAAGTGTTTTGAAATAAGATATTGTTGTTTTGATTTTAAAAGGTTACTTAAACCATACATTGCTGCTTCTGAGCAGCGATAGCTTTATTCCAAAGTCTCTCACGTCAGAGAATTGAACAAAAGGTTTGTGTAATCAAAGGTAACGGTCTTTTGAAGCAATCAGTGTTTCTAGATTGTATAGTAATATAAATTAGACACAATAGTTTGCTTAGAATAGGTCAGGTTCAAATACAAATAGCCTACGTCAATCAGTGTTTTACATCATTAGTTTTAAATACATTGATCCTAGTGTTAATCATACTGGAAATGTGGAATTGCCTAAGGGTAGAAAAAAGTGTTTCTATTATATAGTATTTTTCCAAACGAGAGGATGACTGATCCATGGGTGGTGTGTGCTAATAGATATTCTACTATAGGGACTATAACAATTGGACTATGACAATTGAATATACATTATCACCCTTGATATAAATGAATATCTATAGATGCAATAGGACAAAGTGTTTCTATATAGTAGAGGCACAATTCCCATCATTATCCCAATAAAATAACTAGGGCACAAGTTAGTCTCATAGATAGATAGATGGGAAATGCATCACTTTCTAGTTTGATTTTATCTTATCTAATTTGTGTTCTAACTATGGGGCAATAGCCTACTATTTGGGCTACCACATTTTTTTAATAACAAGATGGTGAATGAGATGTCACACAAACAATATTTAGAATTTGTGTGGACCAGCTAGGTCTACTTATAGTATACTGATCTTTGGCAAACCACGCACAACTACAGCAGCCTTGATATCAGAGGGACCAAAATGGTTTGTTAGGCATCATCATCTACATGACTCATGTACACCAGTTATTGGATATTAAGAATAAGAAAATTAGTCGGGTATGGGATTACCGTGCACCCCACCCACCCCACAGGACTCCCCCAAACCAACTGTTTGACTTACTTTCATGGTCCTAAAACATATTCAGGATATAATGTTGCCAAATATATTTTGGTACGTTAAGGGGTTATTTAAGTCCAAAATTGCCGCCATATTATGGCAATCAAAATGTATGGTAAAAGTATAGTTTTAAAAGTGGAATGTTTGTATTTAGACCACTAGACACTCATATCCAGAACTTAAATCCAAGATGGCCGCTAAAATGGCTGCCAAGAATGTTAACATTCTATAAATTGGCATATGAACCAACATGTATGATCAGATCTACAGCTCCTAGGCTTTATCGTAGACATATAGTGAATGCTGTCCCATTAGATTTGGGGGTATTGGTATTACATAGTTTTACAAAACAATTGTTTTAGGTCATTTAATATCAAATCAATCATTTTGGCAGCCATTTTGGAAAGTGATACAGAATCAAAATTGTCACAGAGGTAGGCCTTATCAGTTTAGAACATACTATATAGTTGGTGAATTTGATGTAATATACACACAATCTATTTTGGATTACCATACACTCATGTAGACTATATTTACATTTACAGCGGCCATTTTTGTGGCCATCTTGGATTTAAAGTTCATTATTACAATGCAAATATACTGGATATGAGTACTAGTGGTCTAATACATACATCCCAATGTTATAACTATAATTTCATCATACATGTTGGTTATATTATCCCATTTTATGGAATTCCGACAATTAGTTCAGTCATTATGGGACCTATTTTGGTGGCCATTTTGGATTATTAAGTATGTTAACAAATCAAAAAATATTGGATATGAGTTACTAGTGGTCTAATACATACATCCCATCATTAAAACTATATTTTCATGATACATTTTGGTTGATATTATCCCATTTTACTGAATCCCAAATTGGTTCAGTCATTTTGGGACCCATTTTGGGCGCCATTTTGGATTTTTAACTATGATAACAAAGCAAAATACTGGATATGAGTTGCTAGTGGTCTAACACATACACCCCATCGTTAAAACTATACTCTGATCATACATGTTGGTTCATATTAAGCCAATTTATGAAATGTTACCATTTTTGGCGGCCATTTTGGCGGCCATCTTGATTTAGCTGTGTCAACAAAGCAAACGTTCTGGATATGAGAGTGTAGTGGTCTAATGCATACACCCCACTATTAAATCTATACTTTCACCATACATTTTGATTGCTATATGTCATTTTATGAGATCTGACCAGTTCTGGCGGCCATTTTGGACGCCATCTTGAATAATCCCTTAGCATAGCAAAATTATTTTTGGTAACATTCTGAATATGTTTTAGAACCATGAAAGTAAGTTAAAAAAAGTTGGTTTGGGGGAGTCCTGGGGAGAGGGGGTGTACGGTAACCCCTGTATATACCCGACTAATATGTGTTCTTGTTTTAGAAAATATTAAAAATTACTATATAGAAACACTATGTTTTTCAGTATCCAGACACATTTCCCCAGCTAAGTTTGAATAGTTTTTGATAGCCAATGTGTCATGCTATGAGACTACAATCAGGTTATTTTAATTCACTGCTGGGATAAATTCCTGCAAGCGATTGAAGATAGCCCCATTTTTACATAAAACATCAAGATATTTGAGGGGGGGTCCTAAGTGGGACCCCCCTGGTGAGGAAGAAGGAGTTAAGTGAAATTTGGTTTGATCTTCACAATACTAAACCTATGTACTTACAATATTTGAACTTAATTAAAAAATAATTTGACAATAGACATCAAGATTACAAGTATGAACATTATGCAAAAATGGGCAATTATATGCAATTTTGGGAGGTTTTTGGGGCTAAAAGGGGCTAAAACTTGATGGGGCACAAAATCCAAGCTATAGGGGCCAGAATTTTCAAACCTTGTCAGCATGAATATTTCATCAAGTATATATACTAAACCAAAAAAGAGCCAAATCCGACAACCTTCATGTTCCGCCCACCATTTGGTTTTCTCAGGCACGCACTCTTAAGATAACACTTTATTTCTTAGTATGCTAGTAGTAAACACTCTAATGTTCAATATAATGAAGCAATTTTGTTTTAGCTTTCTTAGTTAATTAGCAACAAATATTAGAAACGAGCGTTACGGACGTTACCTTGAAATGAAGTGCCTTTTTGACTATGGTACATATCCTTGAGCAAGCCCTGACTCCATTCTATATTAACATGAAAAGCAAGTTTGAAATTAATACTCCCGTATCGTCCAACGCTGTTGATTTAGTGTTACGGACGTTACATTTTGAAGCGTTACGGACGTTACAGGTATTAAAATCAATAATAAAACAAGATTTAAGATATCAAAATGGGACATTTTGTCCCTAATTTGTCATAAAATCCATGTGTTTTTCTTGTGTTACTTTGATGTTAGGGACCGTTCATTATTTATGGTGGAGGGGGGGGGACAAATTCGAGACTCGTATGTCAAAATTACCTAACCCCCACCTACAGCTGAAACTGAAAATTACATGACCCCCCCCCTGCTAACCAGTAGCTTTTTACACCCCCCCCCCCCCCCCCCCCCCTCACCAAAAAAAAAATCAACTTGTATACTTAAAGGGGGCTGTCTATACCTTTAGAATTTTGTTCCCGGATACGTTGGCAAATTCTTTTTGTGCCCTATCTGAACGGCCAATAATTGCATGATGCCCCTTCTTTTCATTGAGTGAAATTAGTAATGGCGAGTGTAGCGAGCCACTGAAAACCATGATTTTGAAGTAATTAGGAATCGTATCGCTCTGTTACACAGAATATATTGATGATTTATGATCAGAAATGTAAATCTGCAAGTAAATCTATTTTCTAAAAAATCATGAATGTTGCCCCCTGGAAAAGATCACAATATGCCTTTTAACATGTTTTAGACACCCTGTGGCTCTAATTTCTCGACCGTTGATGATTAGGCCTATAGATATTTTTCCAACAGATTGTCTGAGATTTGCTGTCCAGAAGTATTCTCATAGTAAATGTTTTTGAAGTCGATAGGTTTGAAGAAAATATGCAAGAAGCAGAAAAAAAGGCATTTACACTCCAAAATAGCCTCTAAAATCACTCCAAAACCAGCAGAAAATAGAATGGTAGAACTAGCAAATGTACCGACGGAACCTCATGTGTACCGACGGGCATTGGCCACCGCCCAGAACCCCCATGGGTACGCCTTTGAAAAAGGTACAGTGGTATACAAAAAAGGTATATTGTAAACATTTACGGGGCGCCCCCCTCCCCCTGTATCCGCCACTGACGTGAGTATTATGTTGTCATATATCATCCACTACAGTTATTGATAACATAACTCAACCTGCAATAGTGGGCATTTTAAAGTATCATAATAATATGCGTTGCATAGGCCTATCAAGTCATGACAATTAAGAGTGAATTTTTTCTAGATTGACAAACTTTTGGACACACATTTTTTAGATTTTGCCTAAAGTTTGGGAGGTGAAAGACATTTAGTAGTTATGTAAAAATATGGTATTAAAAAATTCAGCAACCCTCTGTTGCCATGGTAACGAGCCTATCTTGTTTTAGGTCATTTTAGGGGGAAATTCTCCTAATTATACTGATTTCAGCAACAAAAAAAGTCAAAGTTTGGCAGAACCCTACACTTAGGTGGTACATTTTTTGCCCAAACTAACTTCATGAATGAGTTGCCCTATCTTTGGTCTAACAACCAACCGATTTAAATAAGTAAGTGTTGCCATATTGATACCCTGTTGCCATGTTCAAATATCACATTTTGAGGAAGTTGAAAAAGTCAGATATTACTACCCGACTTCGGGTTGCTACAGTTCCCCTCGAGGTGATTTGTTTTTCTTTGTACTTTGTTTTTATAACAAAGACCTCATACCCTTTGAGTTAATTCAAGAAACAAAATGGGGAAACCCGGCACTTGCGTATCACGTGACCTGAAGTCACATGATCCAATTTACGTGAAATTGCATAGCCGGGTATATATGGGGGGGTTACCGTGCATCCCCAGGACTCCCCCAAACAACTTTTTTTAACTTTCTTTCATTGTCCTAAAACATATTCAGTATGTTACCAAAAATGATTTGGGTATGCTAAGGGGTTATTCAAGATGGCGTCGAAAATGGCCGCCAAAAGGTCAAAAGTCCTGAAATGACATCATATCAATCAAAATCGGGAGCAAAATATATGGTAAAAGTATAGTTTTAACAGTGGGACGTATGTATTAGACCACTAGACACTTATATCGATTACATTTGCTTTGTTAACATATCTAAATCCAAGATGGCCGCCAAAATGGCTGCCAAAAATGCTAAAATTACATACATTTGGCATATATCAGCCCAGCATGTATGATCAGAGTATAGTTTTAACAATGGGATGTATGTGTTAGACCCCTAGAAGCTCATATGCTGCATTTTTGCTTTGTTTACAAATCTTAAATCCAAAATGGCCGCCAGAATGATGGCCAAAATTGGTAAAATGACATAATTTTAATAAAATAAATGATGAAAATATAGTTTTTTAACAATGGGATGTATTTATTATATCACTACTCATATCCAGTTTCTTTGCTTTGTTAACATACTTGAAATCCAAAATGGCTGCCAATATGAGTCCCAGAATGGCTGCTAAAATTGTCAAAATCCATCAAATAAGGATAATAACGACCAGAATGTATGACGACAATATAGTTTTAACAATGGAATGTATATGAATGTATTAGACCACAAGTAACTCATATCCAGTATTTATGCTTTGATAACTTACTTAAAATCCAAAATGGTTTCCAAAATGAGTGTGTATTTTGCATCACATTCGCCAAATAGTATGTTCTAAACTGCTAAGCTATTGCATTTAGATATAAGACCCACCTCTGTGACAATTTTTATTCTGTTTCAGTTTCCAAAATGGCTGCAAGATGGTTAAGTTGATGTTAAATGACCTAAACAAATTGTGTTGTATTGTAAATGACCATAATATGTAATACCAATACCCCTAATGGTACAACATTCACTATAATATATGATAAAGCCTAGGGGCTGTAAGATGTCGGCCAAAATACCTGAGAAGCAGTATTAATTTATTGTTAGTGTCATTATAGAACATATCATTTGGTGAATGTGATACAAAATACACACTTATAGACTATTTTTACATTTACAACGACCATTTTGGCGGCAGGTTTGGATTTGAAGTAATACAAAGCAAAAATACTGGATAGTAGTAACTAGTGGTCTAATACATACATCCTATTGTTAAAACTATATTTTCATCGTACATTCTGGTTGATATCATCCTATTATATGAAATTTGACAATTTTTGCAGTCATGCTGGGACCCATTTTGGCAGTCATTTAAGGACCCATTTTGGCGGCCATTTTGTATTTTAAGTATGTTAACAAAGCATAAATACTGGATATCAGTTACTAGTGAAATAATACATAAATCTCATTGTTAAAAACCATATTTTCATCATACATCTTGGTTAATATTATGTCAATTTAGGGAATTTTGTCAAATTTTGGCCATCATTCTGGCGGCCATTTTGGATTTAAAGTATGTTATTACAAAGCAAAAATACTGAATAGTAGTTACTAGTGGTCTAATACATACATCCCGTTGTTATATTTTCATTGTACCTTCTGGTTGATAGTATCCTATCTTATGGAATTTGACAATTTTTGCAGCCATTTTGGGACCCATTTTGGCAGTCATTTTGGGACCCATTTTGGCAACCATTATGTATTTTAAGTATAACTTTGTAATAACATATTTTATGTTAACAAAGCATAAATACTGGATATGAGTTACTAGTGAAATAATACATACATCTCATTGTTAAAAAACATTTTTTTTTTCATCATACATCTTGGTTAATATTATGTCAATTTAGGAAATGTTGACCATCATTCTGGCGGCCATTTTGGATTTAAAGTATGTTATTACAAAGCAAAAATACTGGATAGTAGTTACTAGTGGTCTTATACATACATCCCGTTGTTAAAACTATAGTTTCATCGTACATTCTGGTTGATAGTATCCTTATAATATATGGAATTTGACAATTTTAGCAGCCATTTTGGGACTCATTGGCAGCCATTTTGGATTTCAAGTATGTTAACAAAGCAAAAGAACTGAATATGAGTTACTAGTGCTATAATCAATACATCCCATTGTTAAAAACTATATTTTCATCATTCATTTTGATAGTATTATGTCATTTTATGGACTTTTGACCAATTTTGGCCATCATTCTGGCGGCCATTTTGGTTTTTAGATTTGTAAACAAAGCAAAAATGCCGCATGTGAGCTTCTAGGGGTCTAACACATACATCCCATTGTTAAAACTATACTCTGATCATACATGTTGGGCTGATATATGCCAAATGTATGGAATTTTAGCATTTTTGGCAGCCATGTTGGCGGCCATCTTGGATTTAGGTATGTTAACAAAGCAAAAGTACTCGATATGAGTTCCTAGTGGTCTAATACATACGTTCCACTATTAAAAATATACTTTCACCATACATTTTGATCCCGATTATGATTGATACAATGTCACTTTAGGAAATTTGACCTTTTGGCGGCCATTTTTGACGCCATGTTGAATAACCCCTTAGCATACTAAAATCATGTTGGTAACATACTGAATATGTTTAAGGACAATGAAGGAAGTAAAAAAAAGTTGTTTGGGGGAGTCCTGGGGGTGCACGGTTACCCCCATATATACCCGGTTATGCAATTTCCCGTAAATTGGATCATGTGACTTCATGTCACGTGATTCGTAAGTGCCGGGTTTCCCCATTTTTTTTCTGGAATTAACTCAAAGGGTATTAGGTCTTTGTTATAAAAACAAAGTACAAAGAAAAACAAATCACCTCGAGGGGAACTGTAGCAACCCGAAGTCGGTTAGTAATATCTTACTTTTTCTACTTCCTCAAAATGTGATATTTGAACATGGCAACTGGGTATCAATGTGGCAACACTGACTTATTTAAATCAGTTGATTGTTAGACCAGAGATAGGGCAACTCATTCATGAAGTTAGTTTGGGCAAAAAATGTACCACCTTGGTGTAGGGTTCTGCCAAACTTTGACTTTTTTTGTTGCTGAAATCAGTATAATTAGGAGAATTTCCCCCTAAAATGACCTAAAACAAGATAGGCTCGTTACCATGGCAACAGAGGGTTGCTGAATTTTTTAATACCATATTTTTACATAACTACTAAATGTCTTTCACTTCCCAAACTTTAGGCAAAATCTAAAAAATGTGTGTCCAAAAGTTTGTAAATCTAGAAAAAAGTCACTCTTAATTACTTTGGCTAGTGCTAGTAGTAGTAGTACCAGTTGTGGTCATATGTCTGAATAAAGACATTCCTGAGGCCGGAATCCAGTAATACCTACAAATGAAGGTCAAAAGAAACCAATTTGAGGTAATAATAGTCCATTCATGCAAATAGGACAATAAGATTTAGTCAGTTGTTGATTACTGTGTGTGGTAGAGCATGACATTGTATTCAATGGAATCATTTGCATACTTGGGATTTCTGTACCACACCGCGCCGCTACCATTTGTCTGTTAGGACATTTTGAGTTTTAACAATCTTCCACCCATGTATTACATAGCAATCTCCTCCTCCTCATCCACTCCCCCCTCCTCCACTCCCTCCTCCTCCACTCCCTCAACCACCCCTGACTAATTATACTTAACGAGCTGTATTAATTAAAGCAAAAGTTATTTTCTCTCTCTTCAGATTATTAAAAGGTATTAAATTGTCTTTAAGATAAGCCCAAACAAAAGTCAATTTGATAGAGGGTTACTCAAATACAATAGCCTAAAGACAAAAACCCCTCTAAAATGTAACAAAACCACCTTTTGTGGTGCCGAGGTTAAAAAACGTGACCATAGGGCTTGGGTGACCAACTATTGACTGGATTGATGCCCATGGATAGACTAATGTTAGTATCGTTTTGACGCTCATAATCATTCTTTCTTGAATATTACCAGATTGTTGTTTTTACAGGGTCTACATGTCTCGGGAATCAAATCAATTGTTATATTATTCAATACGGTTCTCTTCCCCTAGGCCTACATTTGACTTTGACAGGGATTGCTAAAAATAAAACGAGTTGGTCGATTTTGAAAATTACAAATGAAATGTTAAATTTACATTGTACAATATTACACGAACATTTATTCCCGTATATTTTATCTAACAGGTGTTTCAGGAACTGTTAAAATTATGTTGCGCTCTGGATCATTATGGTAATTTATTCTCCGTTTGAATCTAGACACAATAAAACCTAACGATATAGAATGTACTGTTAACATTAAATACAAAGGCTGAGAGCAAAATTGTTAACTTTATTTGTTGGGAGTGGCTGTTTTTAATAATAATTCAACCAGCATGCTTATATAGGCTTTTTAAGCCTAGCCCGAGCAATTTGCTTGAGTCTGGTCCCTTCAGGATCCAAGCGTGTGTCTGTACGGACCGACCGTGTAAACATACAAACAAACAAACAAACAAACAATGATAACAAGTATAAATAACTCACGTACTGTATAAGCTTATTGGCAACAACAATCACATCACATCAAACATGCGTAATTCCTTTTTTTGAGTCGCCGGTGGTCTGTTCAAATATCTTACGTTCTTAAAAGTTGACATTTACCATGGGACTTAGCTTGTTTCGTCCATATCCCGTTTGATCTTGGTAATAAAGACACTTTCGGTATATATTAGTATGGAGCTCGAAATATAACCAAGGTCACATGGTGAAACGTGAATCCTAATTGATACACCTGACTGATTCCGAAAAGTCACGATCAAATGACGTATATTATTGTATTTCTTAAAACATCCCATCATAACCCAGTGCTTATTGCACCTGGCATTTGAACAGATTAACATTTCCAATAACATGCTTCAATGCATGTAACATATCATTATACACCTAGCAACAAAAGTCCCGGACCAGGTGCTTTGAGATTGGCTAATTCAAAATAGATAATCGGTACCAAAAATCTGAGATATACATTAAATGAGCAAATTTCTTCTCCGCAGTTTGATACCTCATTCAACAAAATCGAATGGAGACTTTTAAAGTTATGGCGATTTCAATGACCGCGCATAACAACAGCAAAGTTGCACTAGGTATTCATTGAATTGTGTGTGATTACTGTCATAACTGTCACACAAATCAATGATTTCCTATACCTAGTGCAACTTTGCTATTGGTATGCGCGGTCATTGAAATCGCCATAACTTAAAAAGTATCCATTTGATTTTGTTGAATGAGGTATCATGTACATGCATATGAATCTCAATAGTTTTTGTTTGGGATCCCATTAGACGACGAAAACAAGAAACCCTATTCTATGAGCCCGAGACCAATGTTTTAGAGATTGGGGAAACAAAATAATATTAAATTCTATAACGCACTTGAGACTCATTATCGTAACGTTATAAGTTTCAACTGTTTAAATGGAATAAGCTCTTTTCTTCACTATCATATTGCTCTTTGATTTATACGGACATGGTTTCATTATGTTATGTTCATTGTTATGGTTATCATTGATCCTGTGAATATTCTGATGTTGTGGGTTATCCTTAAAGGGGTACACAATTGTGTTGAAGAATTTTGTTTTACCGGGACGCAGACCGGGACGAGAATTTATTAACCGTACTCACTCACTGCATAAATGTATTGCTGTACAATGTACATGTGCTATGCACTTTACTCCGTCAGGTATCAAATGTTGTTTACGGTAATAAAGATCGCGACCGGGACTGGACGATCCCCGGGGGACGATCCCAGGTTTCCCATCTATATAGTGTAACATTCTTGTAGAAACAGGAGAGAATATTTGAATTGACGTTTTGTTGTACAAAGAGAGCCGATTTTTCAGAGGAAAAAAAGCATTTGTATAGACTAGTATAAATTAAATTTGCAATGTTTAACTGATAAAACAACACCATTCGTTACAAAAATAAAGACAGAATTTTTTTTGAACCCAGTGAGATTTGAACTCATGCGTAAACATATTATTCTTTACTAATCATACATGAACAAGCCAACGCCTTTAACCACTCGGTCACTGAGGCAGTTACGGTATTCGATGGCGAAATACTAACAAATACCTAATACTTATTTAAATTGTCGTTATTGCCCCACTAATCATAGCACTATAACTGCCAGTATATCGTCAAGTATGATATATTATTGCCTATGACTATCCCTTTTCGGAAAAAGTGTACTTAATGTCCCAGATAGTTGCCAGTATCGGTCGATACTGGTACGATTTAGCTGTTCCAGTATCAGTGGTTAGTGAAACACCAAATTGTGTTCCAGTATCGAGCGATTCCAGTATCGGGCGATACTGGTACACTGACTTTGTACCAGTATCGAACGATACTGGGTGTTCCAGTACCGGACGATACTAGTACAGTCCAGCATCAGGAACCTATAAAGTACTCTTTTTCCCACTTTTCTTCCATTTCGCATCAACATTGGGGTGTATAATATGAAATTTTGAGCTAAACACTTGACTAATTAAAAATTACCACATTGAAATTATTGTTGTGATCCGATCCTGGACGTGACATGACGTGACGTTTGATCAATTCTATTTTATTCCAACGTTGATTATTATATTTAGTTCAAGCAGTCTTCACGCAGTCCTTCGTAACAGCGCCATGTGAACAAATCCGACTGGTCTGATACAAAACACCTCAACCATAATATACAAGATTTTAGCAAGAGTGTTCGGACTATGAAAAATATCCATTTAAATTAAAATTTAATAATAAGATATAGGTTATAATAGAAGATCTCAGGTTAACAATATCACTTGGCTTACATTGTCTTCATAGGTCAAGTAATCCTTACATTTTCTCGATTTTACAAGTTCAGGGTTATTTATGTCAGCCGTACTGTTAACTGTAACAGACGGTATATCAAATAAGGGACCGTTCATTATTTCTACCGGAGGGGGACCGGTAGCTGGAAGAAAACAACAACCAAAAAACACATGACCCCCCCCCCCCCCCTTCCCTAGATACTAAAAAGTTATGACCCCCCCCCCCCCCCCCTCTGGAATGTAGAAAAAAGTTATGACCCCCCCTTTTTTTTTTACACACATCCCAGCCTACAAATACAATAAGCATACACAATTGAAGGGGTGGGTGGGCGCAATAACTTAGTACTTCAACTTATCACTTTATTGCACCCACCCCTTCAATTATGAATATTTGAGAATACTATTCTTTAAATTACACAAAAAACATAAATATATATATGTACCCGAAAATAGAAACTAAAAAAAAAGAAGTATAAGTTATAAGTACAAATTTGTCCCCCAAAATGACACATGGTAGGGTCAATAGAGGTCATTTGGGGACTCATTTGTACTATAAAAAAAATGGAGGAAAAAAATTGTAATTTTTTTTTAACATTTAGGGTATTCGGGTACCCAATTTGGTACCCGGGTACCCGGAATAGCGGGCGAGTACCCGGGTTCCCGGGTATAAGTCACAGCCTTAATATACAACAACAATTATATTATTATACACTTGTGATTTTTGTGGAGTAAAGTGTATAATTTCAGACAGTGTTATGTATGTGTGGGCATGCTGTCAGCATGGGTACAGTGTCCCAATAACCCTAACGCTACTACGTCTCACAGTCACCTGACAGCCAACACCCACTTGGCTTGCGCGCGCACGTGTTCTATCTCCTGTAGCACTAAACTACGGGTATATATGGTCTCCGATTTTTTAGCCTGTGAAGCCCTCCCCCGTGGCTGAGTGTTAGTATATCTCGCCTGTCACGCGGCCGACCCGGGTTCAATTCCCGGGGCCGGCGGACATAATTTTTCCCATTTTTTATTTAACCCCCTCCCCCTGTTCTTCGTTCCATCCCCACTGCCACGTTCTAGGGTTAGGGTTAATACGACACTACACAGTGCATTTCTTTAACAGGGGTTTTACATGCACAAATGCATGTAACTTTGGCTCTGTGCATGTAAACATTTGCCTGTGTGCATGTAAAATTGTGATATTCAGCCATTTTTAAAATTATAAGGAAAACAAAAATCAATTTTTCAAGGAAATATTGCTGTTGTGCAGGTAACACTGCATGGGTATGTTCTCAGCATGGGCATGCAGCGGCGTGGCTTGGTTTTTCATATTGGTGGAACGAAAATTAAAACTTAACTGACAATACTTTTACCGACTAAAAAATGTGCGCGTAGCGCGCGAAAATGTACTATTTTCTCTATTTTGTGGGCACATGCGCGCAAAGTGCAAAAAATAGCTATATTTCCCTTGATTGAGGTCTATTTTGGCTTTAAAGGTGCTTTAAAACACTGAAAATCTATTTTGTGGGCACATGCGCATGCGCGAGAAAAAGAGCCATATTTCACATGATTGAGGTCTATTTTGGCTTTATTTTAAAGGTGCTTTAATTTAAAACACCCAAAATCTATTTTGCCCACAAAAAATAGCCATATTTTCCATAATTGAGGTCTATTTTGGCTTTAAACGTGCTTTAAAACACCGAAAATCTATGTTGTGGGCACATGCGCGCAAACTGCGAGAAAAAGAGTCATATTTCACATGATTGAGGTCTATTCTGGCTTTAAACATGCTCTAAAACACCGAAAATCTATTGGATGGGTACATGCGCGCATAGCGCGAGAAAAATAGCCATATTTCCCATGATTGAGGTCTATTTTGCCTATCCTGGGTGCAAGTGTGTTTAGCTCAATTTAAAATTGAAGAAGGCACAAGCCCGGGTGCAAGTTGAATTTACAAAGCAGAATTTGAACTTTACAAAGCAGATCACTTTGGGCTCTACCTAAGGGTCCATATCCAAACTCTCAGTGCTTTTAAATTGTTTTTCTAGCGATTTAAAAGCGCTTTTCCAACGGTATTTCGTTCTATTGTTAAAAGCATCGGAAAAAGATCGGTGATTAACTAGAAACCTCTCTACTTATCTGGCGTTAACAATAGAACTATTGTAGTACTCTGGATGACTCAATTAGTGAAGCAGACACATCAAAGCGCGAGGAAGGTTGTGTTATATTCTTTAAGAAATACTATTTATAAGCTTTTTAAATCCGATCATAAAATGTTTACGTTCACCGCCGATCAATGTATCTGGTCGTCTAGAAATATGAATTAAGCTACCGCTCCATCACTCTATTCATCTATTGTTTGGCGCAGTATTGCCAAGATATTGTGAAAGTAGCCCATTTTCCCCTTCATTCCATTGAAATCAATGCTGAAAACATTTTGGCGATAGGTCACGTAACATATTTGTACAATGGATGGGTGATGACGGAGGGGGCGTAATATATTGACCATCGTGTTTGGAAGTATTATACAATATAATACCTATGTATTATACAATATATAATCCAAGTCATTAGTTTAGAGAGGATATTGTTTCCGACTTTTGTCCTTTCGATTTTAGCCTCCTATTTAAGAGATATTTGTATTTTGAACCCTATGTAATGTTTTTCTTCAAAACGTTTATGTATAGCCTTCATTAGCTCAAACGTCAAAGCGCCGGCTTCACAATCATGAGGTCAGTGGTTCGAATCCTGCGGATGGGGATGGTTTTCTTTTCTGTTTTGTTATTACACTGTTTGTTTTTATAAATTGACAGGATTGCTTATCGTTCGCTATATTTATTGAATGGTGAATGATACTTTTTTCTTTTGCAATTTTCACTGCGATAAAGAATGTTCTGTAAATATAATTGTGTTTACTACTCCTAGGCCTACATTGAATGGCCCCTAGCTAGTCTATGAACATGATATGCAAAGGCCAATTGTTATGTAAATAAGAAGCCAGTCGGCTCATGTCCTTGAATCGATTGACCTATTTCCTACACCACCGAAACATTATTTCAATAATAATAATACAGGCACATTGATTTGTATTACATAACGGCTGGCATTTACTTTACAAGTTTAGCTCAATCGATAATAACACACAAAGAGTTTCTATTGTATTGGCATGTTGCATAGGAATAGGACAGTTCGGTGGTATACCGCGGTTCATTCACATTTCATGATGCCTTGCACACTAAACAGTCAGTGGAAAATTAAAATTAAATCGCAAATAATTCCACATTCCAAAATAAACTATAATTGAACAAAAATGAATAATTATACGAATGATAAATAATATCGAAAACTAATACAAAATGTATATAAACGATTAAAATAAAATTTCAAGACGTGATAGGAGTCGAACCCACGACCTCCGGTTTACTAGTCCAATGCTCTACCGCTGAGCCAACTATGCGCTATGTGAACGCAATAACAAACAAAAGTAATATGGTTCAACATACCACTCTTCTCTAAATTGGATGTTTAAAATGCTTTATATTTCTTAATCTTTGTTGTTTTAAGATAGTTTCTCGTTCAAAAGTTGATTATTTACTGTTAAAGAAAGTAATTCTGATTTAAATGTAACGAATAACACTATTTTGAAACAATTCTAGATTATATTTCGTTTGTACAGCATTTTGTCGATTTATGTGCACACTTTTACGACTTAGTATTGCATCATGGGCTTTTTGCCGGGCACGCGAGGACTTGGGAGCGAAGCGAGTCATGTGATTTTTGTCCAGGACAAACACTTGAGATGTACACGCCCCTTTGCAAGTGTACGGGGAAGTGTACGGGTGAACATGACAAACCAAAACAGTCTAGTAAGTAACCGCCTCCGTGGCGCAATTGGTAAGCGCGTTCGGCTGTTACCCGAAAGGTTGGTGGTTCGAGGCCAGCCGGGGGCGTTGTTTCTTTTTGCATTCAATGTAGATCGACAAATCACATCACAGTAAAAATTTAATGTTGACAAAATCACAGACCACTTACACAAAAATCGCATCTGCACATGCTCCTGTCGTGATCGAAATCCAACACACAAGCAATGGGCGAGTTTTATAAGTGTTACGATAAGCCTAGCAATGAATAGGCGGCTATAAACATATCGTTTGAGTCGGGGTCGCCCAGGGTCTCAAAAAGGGGGCTAAAGAACTGAACTGAGTGGATTTTATGACGAAAAATATGGTCTTATAGGAACTGATTTTTTCCCCAAAAAAATTGGTCTTGAGAACGAGCCTATAGTTCAATTTTCGATTTATTTTGGTTTAAGAACGCAACATTTTCGAAAAATTGGGGCTTTGGAACACAAAATTGGTGCTTTGGAACGCAAAATTTCGCGATTTTTGAATTTTCAATGAAAACGGGGTCTTAAGAACTGATGCAGGCTCAAAAAGGGGGGGGGGGGGTCATAAGAACTAGCAGCAGAGGGTGAAAAGGGGGTCTTCAGCGCGGCACCTAACTATACCCTTTTCAAATGTCAGTGCCCCCCCCCCCCCCCCCCCCCCCGGGACTTGTACTAGAAACCCGATAGGTGTACAATCTGGCAAATGGGTCGCTCTCTACGTCACAACAGGGGTCGGGTGAACACTGGTCAGCTTAATAACACAATCTTCCTCGCGCTTTCATGTGTCTGCTTCACTAATTGGGCCATCAAGAGTACTACAATAGTTATATTGTTAACGCCAGATAAGTAGAGAGGTTTCTAGTTAATCACCGATCTTTTTCCGATGCTTTTAACAATAGAACGAAATACCGTTGGAAAAGCGCTTTTAAATCGCTAGAAAAACAATTTAAAAGCACTGAGAGTTTGGATATGGACCCTAAGGGTTATGTAATAGGCTTACTCTTCTATTCACGAGACGGTACTGATGGTGTTTTTCAGACTTTTTGAAGTCATGTCTTGCAAGGCAAAACGGTTAGAGCAAACAAAGAATGGCAAACCAAGCCTATACGACTGTAAAGTTAGTTGTAAGAATTTACAGTTCTTCATAACACAAGGCTATATGCAATAATGCAAGATGTCCCGCGATGAAATATCACCACGAAGACACGTAATATAACACGCATATGTACGACCATTAGTCTATTGAAGACAGTTTTTATCCTGAGTCTGTGTCTTCTGGCAAATGTGTGCTTCCTGAAGCCGTCGGGGGAAGTGTAGTGGCCCGTGTCTTCTAAGCATGCTAAGTGTACACTGTTACCGTTCCACACTTGCAAGACAAGACTTCAAAATCTCGCCAAAAACCGCTCATTTTTACCCAGCGCGACAAGCCCCAAAACCACCTCATTCGCATCAGGTGCTGCACGTTAACACACATAATTCAATGCATAAAATCAAAACTATCAGTGAATGAAACAGAGATATAAAGCTATCGAAATAGAGCTGTCGTCTGATAACCTCTATAGACTTATGCAAGTCTTTATTTACGCTATATTGTTATTGTTTACGCTAGTTGTTCAACGTGTATTCATTCATGTGTGTGTGGGGGCTTGTTGCATTTTCCCCTCACATGGAATATATTATTTCATTACAACTACTGCATGTACTGCATAGCTATTTAATTGGATATAAAGTCATAATGATAGGTGTGGGGGTGCGTTGGCTTGCGAATTGAAAACTCCAATGCAAGAGCTTGTTGAGAGGCTAAGCTTGGACGAAACTGTGTCCAAGCTCTGTGTAGCCCCACTTGGATTGTCTAGGTTTTTGCCGGACAAACCTTAACTGGATTGGACTGGCGCCTTTAGAGGGCGGTATACACGGTGTTTTCAACATACTTATTGCCAACGGCTTGGAACCCGATTGTTTATTTTGAATGTATAAATCGTATTCAAATTGGGAACCAAGACAATGCAGGGTAATTCTTAAGCTGCCGAAAGTCAATGGCTTTCTCCACGTTGTTCTCGGCATTTAGCCGGTCCCGTCTTTGTTAAGAATTGTTTCTATCAGATTTGCACGTTGTATCGGAGTCACAGCCGCCGAGAATCTCAGTAGCAGGTGCAGGGGCCTGACCCAGTTATGCAATAATGTTTCCCAATTAATTATGCACCCAGAGCTCTTGCTATTGCGCACGCGTTCGTATAATAGTCCGTTGTGTTGTATACATGTAAACTCACGGTACCGTATTGATTGCCCAACGCGGATGTGTTCTTGTAATCAAAACAGTAAATCTAAAGTGTACCTCTACTTTCTCTCTCTCTCCAGGAAAAGACAATCATAATCCGAACATCTCACATCGTCAATTGTTTCCAACACCTCACTGTATATCTACTGATCTGAGACTCATCCTTTACAACGACCAGGATCATTCATGATGTTTGTTCCGTGCAACCGTCCTTGTAACTAAAAAACGGCGAGCAACTTCAGTTACAACTCCAGAGACTTTTCATTGAGAGAAAGATGCTGTACATTTACTGTTTTGTTTACGCTCTTTTCACGGGTACGGGTATAGGGTTAAGTGCAACAATGGAAACTGCATCATTTTTTTATTCACATGCACTCAACCCGGGCACTCAACCCTATACCCATGAAAAGAGCGTAAAAAAAACCAGCAAACCTAAAGTGTACCACTTCATTCTCTCCAGGTTTCTGGAGTTTCTGTAACTGAAGTTGCTCTTCGATTTGGAGTTACAGGGAAGGTTGCACGGAAATGGACAGACATGACTGGTGTGTTGGCTTACAAGCATCATGGATGATACTGGTCATTGTAAAGGATAAGTCTCACACCAGTAGATACAGGTGTTGGAAACATTTGATGATGTGAGATGTTCGGATTATGATTGTCTTTTTATGGAGAAGAGAAAGACGTTCACTTTATTTAGAGTTTACTGTTTTGTTAACGCACTTTTCATGGGTGGGTATAGGGTTCAGTGCAACAATGGAAACTGCATCATTTGTTATTCAAATGGACACTGCTTTATCAATATTGGTGCTATTGTGACAAATGATGTGTCAAAAGTCGCGGGAGGCAATGCCTGTTCTTTCCCACTTGTTGAATTTATTTAAGGTCTAAAGAATTAAACACATGGTGCCTCGAAAGAAGTGGATACTTTATTTTTGTGCGGTGTTTACTTTTTCGATGCTGCCGCCCAGTCAACATTTTGAGAGCGTGTGGGGGGGGGGGGGGGCGAACAAAAGAGCTATTGCAAAGTGATAGTGGGGAGGGGGGAATTGCCCGGTATGCACCCTCACCCACCCTGCACCTCACCCACCTAGTAGGATTAAGTGGCATCAATTAATACCAAATTAATTAGGTTCTATATTCTAAAAGGTGTTCCGGTAACGCGTGTTACCATTCTTGAAGTAAAAGAAGTATAGTTTGTTCACAGTAAACAATAGCAAAACGTTGTAACATTCTTTTTTAACCCTTGCTTATGCTTTGAACGATATGAGGATAAACATAAATCTCTGGGAGCAATTTTCAGTTTATTTATGAAATCGCCCATATATCGTTGGTAATTAAGGAAATCTGATGATAAACAATGGTATACAATCAATTTTAGGTAATGTTGCTAGTTAGAAAGAAAAGGGAACTAAAGGCTAGAGTAGCAAAACATATTTCTGTTTATTTTAAACAAGTTAAAGACAACACACACACACTTTGCATTGTGGGACTTAATTTCGGTATAAATCGGCTTCCGGTGCTGACACCCCCCCCCCCCCTATTTCACTAATTTTGTATACAACTTCAAGTACAAAAATGAAAACATTTATTGAAATGCGCGGCAAGACGACATTGCGAGCTATAACCTAAATGTGATTTCATTCAAATAGGTTATTCCAAAGGGAGATATGTGCATTTTCCCAAATTCTGTGAAATTTAATCTGTTCAAACTTCAAGGTACCTCTATGAATGCAAACATTTAACCATTCTTTAACGCACGCATTTTGAATATGTCAATCAATGGCGTGTTGGTTTTCACAATGCCTACAATGGAAAATGGGGTAATATTTGGAACACTTTGGATTTCGCGCTTGTTCGTTAATATGTTGTAATTATGGCCTGGTATAAGGTATTGTCCTTAAAATTTCACCAAGTATGAATAAGTATTTCTACTCCTACAAACAATGAATAAATTGGAAAATTTTATCAAGAAGTATTTTTTTCTGATTTTCTACGAACGGGACCTGAATATTTGGACTCACCCTGTATGAAGGCTTACTTCCTTACTTCATTACTGGTTAACAAATCGAACGCCAAGAATATTTTTGTATTTTTAAGCTAACCAGTTTGTCTACTTTCATGCATGCATTTTAAGTAGACAGGCTAGAGCCCGAGTGGTTATTTTTGGAGGCGTGTTCATTTGCAAAATAGTTGTTTAGTTTCTTCCTACTTCATTTTCTATTTCTTTCCCTAAAATGTGTCATACAGGGTGAGTCAAAAAAAAGTTTACCCTAATTTAAAAAATTGAAAAAAATATTTCTGACCATAAAAGCAAGGCAAACAAAACTTTAAATGATTGCGCCATTTCTTTGCTATCATCTGGAAAAAAAATCACGCTATTTGATGAAACTGTTAAGTAAATATGACTATTTCTGTACAGAAGCTGTTTTTTCACCAAAAAACACGGTTTTTAATTTCAAGCTTAACGAGCTTAATAATGTTTACTTACTGGTTTACTATATAGGATTATGATGTAAAGCATTACACATCTTGTTTATTAAAAGAATTAAGTAGACAATAGACTTGTTCAAAATTGTCTCATAATAGATTAAAACATGAAATATGTATTAAATCGTATCACCACTGTCAGTTAATAAAAATAATAATTGCAAGGATTAAATAGTCCGCAAGGGATATTCATAAACATGATAAAACTAGATGAGGATATTGAATCAAAATTGTCACCAGTGACTATCTGATAATGTGAATAATAAACGATATAGTATTTTGATAAAATCAATTAACATAATATTGCACTTATTTTTCGTAAATATGTCCGATTAAGTAAACATTATCCTTGAACCAATCAAAAATGGTCAATGTCCACAGTAAGACTAGTAAGTAATAGTCTATCCCTCTCTTTCTCTCTCTACATGTAAAATTTATTCCTGTTAATGAATAGAAACCCACTTGATAATCCAGCATCTTGTTTGGTCTTTTTTCTAATCTTTGAGAGTGTGCTTAGGATGGTTGCACTGAGGGACAATAGACAGCTTTAAGGACTATTTATGACACAAGTACCACACTTTAATCATTTCATAACAAAGGAATTGATCCTTTCGCTGTCGGTATTGTAATTTTTTATTGGTCGTATCTTATGAAATATAATGGTCAAGATCTGGAAGCGTGTTCGGACGTTAAATTGGTCACTTTCATTCAAAACAGCGTAAAATAAGTTTCCCTCGCCCAATCTAAACCAAATAAAATTCATATTAAAGCTAATTAATTTGTCTTTATAGCGTAGTAAATTGTTTTGTAAACGAACAAATACTTTTTTCTAAATAAATCGCTGAAGTTGAGTAAACTTTTTTTTGACTCACCCTGTACTTACAACCCTAGTAGCCTCCGAATATATTGCCTACTCCTTGGAATAAATACGGCCATCCTATTGCAAGTACATGACGCTCCTTTGTTATTACTATCTCCCTAGCGACTACACTAGATAGAGATATGGTGATCCCTATTGCGAGTCCCACTACCACGCCAGCAATCATTAACATTGTAAATGTTTCTAAAAATGGAAATACCACCATCGATAAAGCCAGAACAATGAGTGATGCTAGAAATAACAGCCCAGGTGAAATACCAGCTATTTCTATAATGGTCCAGTGCAGAGTTCGCGTTACAGTACTCGCTAATCCTGACGCGGATAAAATCCATGCAGCTTGGCGATATGACAGATTTAGATCAAGGGGCGCCTGACACTGTATTGTTCGAATCGCCGAAAGCATAGACGGTCATGAATATACAATGAATAATCATATCAATGAATATACGTCATTTGTGAAGTCGAAAATGAAAAGTACCAGACCATAGTGGACACGAACGGCCGTAATCTTTGAATCTCCGTTGATTTCAATGTTATATCGGAGTGTTTTACCTAATTTCATACTGACACGACCTGAGTAATAATCAAACGGTCCCCGAACGATGCCCTGGTGCTGTTGAAGTCAGAAATATCATCGTTCCCTACAGTCCGAGCGTTCCCACATCGAATTTCACCTAGAATATTCGTCACACGAACCTATGTCCGCCATCGTCTGAATATCGAAAAGGCCCTCTGGAGAGTCAAGGGGACAACATTTTTTTCTACGCATGCGTCCGATCGCTTTGGATTTGTCCACTAAAATTGTATACCGACGAAAGGCATGATGTACGAGTCAATAAAACTGTACGGTAGTGCCCACATGTTGTGGCGAATATAGGGCCTACACTTACTTGCAACAGAGTGACGGTGGAATCCGGGGGCCGACTATACGACCGTAACAGAGCGACAGTAGAATCCGGTGTTTAATTTTTTTTAAATTGAGTGTATTGTTAATAGTCCCGGTTCTGAGCACTTCTCTAGCCCGCCCGGCCTGTGGGCCTAAATGAGACACCGTGCACTTTGCGCCGTGCATATGCTACAACCATCTAATGATTGGAAGCGTAAAGTATTATGAGAAGCAGCATAAAGTATTATGAGAAAATGTGTACATATCTCCTAAAGATTCTGGAGATTCGGAGTCTACCATCGGACCGGGCTTTCAGTTGACCTACGCATAGGAGCATCGTCGAAGCGAAAATGTCCCCTGTAACCTTTTTCAAGATCTTTGGCACTGAAATTAAAATTTTGGTTCATTATAGAGGGAATCCACTTTACTCATACGTGCCCGTAATCACCCTTCAAAGGTACAAGACTTGATCGCGTCTATCAATAGTTGTCTGATTGCCTTTCCACATATATTTCGACATGAATATTGCGTCTCCCAATTCGTTTATTAAAGCTAGCTAAATTTGTTACAAGAACTAACTTTCTTGAAATGAAGTTGTTCCAAAGATTTTCTAGAAATTCATCGGTTGTACAGATTAAACAAAAATGGTAATCATGGTAGATTTAACATTGGTATAAACGGTCTCCTTTCTCATCAGGGCCGTCAGATGGGGGGGGTTCGTTGGGTGCGGACGCACCCCCCCCCCCCCCCTCCCCCCCCCCCCCCCCCTTGAAAATCTCTTCTTTTTTTAGGGTAAAAATTGTGTTTTTCTTAGTTTCAAATTTCAATGATAGTAAAACTACTCATAAAACATTGACTACAGTGCTTTTTGGACTGCGAAATGTTGTGTCCGTGCGAAATTTTTTGACTTCACACCCCCCCCCCCCCCCCCCCCCCCACACTTACGTGAAATTCACGAGGTGACTGACTTGGAAAAAAATTGGGGCAACCTTTTACGAAAATGTTAGGTGAAAACGCACCCCCCTTGGGCAAAAGTGTCTGACGGCCCTGCTCATGTTGTAGGCCTGTGTTGTACGATTGGCTATGGCCTGTTTTGGAAATGTGTTTGCTTTGTGTATCCAAATAGGTTACAGTTGTATATTAGCCTAGCTTTAACAAGCTATAAAAATGACATCTCTGAATGTATTTTAAACAAAGTTTGCAAAGGAGAAATGGTTGGGCACACTGGTAAAATGGTTTTACAACAAGTTTTGCTATCATTATCAAAGTGAACTCAACTTCAATCACTTATTTATCGAGAAATAATATATTGTTTTACGCATTTTAATCCTGACGCGGATAAAATCCATGCAGCCTGGCGATATGACAGATTTAGATCAAGGGCCAGATGCGGAACATAAAAGTAACAATAGGACGTTTCTAAGAATGGAGGCCAATAATGGAAATTCGGATAAAAGTGCAACGTGTATCTTGATAGGTTTTCAATAAGTTGGAATGTGCTCGGTGTCTATGTTTAGACACGTGCTCGGTGTCTATGTTTAGACACTCGGTTGTGCTCGGTGTCTATGTTTTGACACTCGGCTGTGCTCGGTGTCTATGTTTAGACACTCGGTTGTACTCGGTGTCTACGTTTTGACACTCGGCTGTGCTCGGTGTCTATGTTTAGACACTCGGCTGTACTCGTAGCTTTGTTTATACACTCGGCTGTGATGGGTTTCTATGTTTCGATACTCAGCTGTGCTCGGTGACTATGTTTAGGGATTTTCATGAGATCAAAAAAAAATTAGAATAAACGTGACAAATAATTAACTAATTTTTCTATTCCTAATTTCCACAATAGATAACTATATCCATCAGTGTTAACTTGGATGCCTAGTAGTCAACATCTATTACTGGCATTGTGCTATAATTACAGTGGTGGACTTGTCTAGTTCATTATCTTATTTATAGTTCTTAACACTTTTGTTTTTTATATTTTGTCCCTGATGAAGGGTGGTATATCCACTTGAAACGTCGGTCTTTATTGTGAACATATATCCTGAGTAGTCTCAGATATATCTTTGTTGTTTTATTGCACAGCAATTTTCATTTCAATGAGAGCACGTGTAGTGTAGTGGATAGCATGCCGGTCTCACGATGCAAAGGTTGTGAGTTCTAGCCCCACTACAGCCAACTTGTTTGTATCCTTGGGCAAGGTACTCAGTCTCAATTGCTTCGTCGACCCAAGCGAGATTGGGGAGCTGTTGATTGGGGAGGGGATATTACAATCTAAGTGCTGATACTGTGTGTGCGCCGTATCGGTAGCCTGGTAAATGAAGCGAAATGATTTGTGACGATTTCCTAATGGCAGCAAAAACAGTGGTTCGGAAGTCACGTATAAATGGTGGTCCTGTGCATCGGAAGAGCAATACCCGAGCACGTTAAAAGGTTACAGACTCTTTCGTAAAAAGTAGGGGATCATCCCGGTCTGTATCTGTTCACACATCTAACGGACCCCAATGGAAATAAGCTAATAAGCTTATTGGGTTATCCAGGGTCGTAGGACCCAAATGATATCAAATCAAATTAAATCAAATCAAATTGCTTGTCGTGCATTTCCGTTTGTTTTTGTTGTTTTTGTTATTTATCTGTTTTATCGCGTTATTCTCCCTTGTTATTACCTGTTTCCACACACCCTGTGTGTGATATCTTGCTTTTACTCTTAGCATTTTTATATTTTCGAGATATCCTCTTGTATCAGTTTTCTGATCCTTGGTCTGTTTTGTTCCTGGTTCCGTTGGATTCATCTTTTTACATTTTATACTAAACTGCTCACAAAAAGTATCGAAACACTTAGAAATGATCCAATATATAACGGCTCGAAAGGGTATGCATTAATCGACGCAAATAACCAAGTGCATAATTTTATTCTGCGTATTTTGACACCTCGATCGATGAGATACGATGTTGCGGAGCAGAGTTATTGTCCTTTCAATGGTCGTGGGTCCAGTTTCAAAAGTGACAATCATCTATAGAAAGAGGTTTGCATTATTGTTTAGAATGATCAGATTCGTGCTTTTCAATAGGGATGAGTGTCACTTTTGCCGTTAAATATTGGATCATTTCTAAGTGTTTCGATACTTTTTGTGAGCAGTTTATATCCATTTACACAATCTGGAATTTCTTTTATTGATATTGATACCGCCCTCTGGAGTTCATATTGCCACTTGTTTCTATAGAATTGTTGACAATAAATTGAGTGCGCTCAGTAATCACGTGGAATGATTTACCATGGATTTACACACGTTTTTACTGGTTCAGTTTTATTCATGTATATCACTTTGTGCAATAGCGCCCGCCTCTTAATTGCCATCATTGGCTCAAATCCCAACACTTCTCTGGTGCATGAAATTGCCACATTTGCCTGCAATTTGACAATTTGGAGACTTCACGTGGACCATGGTTGCGGAGCTGACATCGTTGACATTTAGACACACAATTTGAAATATTGTTTTATACTTATAATAGTTTACTATAGACACCAAACTGAAAGACAGAGCAATAACATTCCAAGGCTAAATATAACTTTGTCTCAAAAGACCGCGCGCGTAGCTTTTAAAATTTGCATTTCAGCGCACAAACATTTTGTCCATGTTTTTCTTGAACTTTTGAAAATGATTCTTCTTCACATTTTAATTTCACATTATGAAGTACCATATCAGCTTTAAATTGCTTTACTTACAAATTGCCACATACAAATAGAAGTTAAATACAGTTCAACCAAATGTGATCTGTTTCTACTATAGTAGTTTTAAAATATATATACACATCACAAAGCCCGTCTTAACAGAAACTATCCGATTTCGCATAGCATTTTTCACTAAAAAAAACCCCACAACTTACACACATTTCGCATAGCATTTTATCAGGTTTCCTCTGAGACAAACTTGTTTGTTTTTTCCTAATCAACACATTATTCACAGCATGCCATACACAGAGGGCGTATATCATCAGTTCATGATCGTACCAAATATGAGTACTCATGCTAAACAAAAAGGTCCATCACCAACAAATTCGCAATGCGTAGTGCACCGTAGAATATAACCGTTGCCAAATCAAAATGGCCTCGAATATTTTTTCTTCAAGCCAAAGGTATTTCAGATGTGTTATAAGTTTGCCATGTTAATGCATTAATTAAGACAACTAGATTTAATATTAATTTCTCTTTGATATAAACAAAATATCCCAAAAGAAAAGAAATGAAAAGAAAAGAAAAAATAGCGCATCCATAACCTGTTTAGTACTGATAACTGATGTACACTATGGTGTATATGTGATGTACGTGCTACGAGTCGATTAATTTCATATCGGTCCTTTCGCGTAAATAGAACCATATAACAATCGTGAGTAAAGCAGCAAATACATTGTAAATCCCTCCGACCAGTATCACGTAAGAGTAATTGTGGCTCCATTCTCCCAGTAAGCCTGTCATTGGTAAAGAAACAAAATAGTATCTGACTATGTAGTAAACCAGAATGTTTTTCTATTAAAAGCAAATCATGATGCGTTGTTTATTGAAAGGTATGCGTTTTGGATGAGTCCCTTCCGACCATTTGGACAAAAAACGTATCATAGCTCAATATACACACCGAACGTATTCAAGAATATAAACTATGTTTTTCTTTGTGTTCTGAACACTGATGTGTTTGTTTCTGAAAGGACCCATCTAAAACGTATCACTCCTTTCAATATAGTAACAATAATTCAATAACAATAATTCAAGATCTGGGTTTTTGTTGGTGTAAATTGCAAAAATAATCGGTAACACGTGTTACGGTAACACGCGTTACACTTTGTCCAGCCAGAATTTACTAGCATTTGATACTTTATTTAAATTTTAAAAAAAGAAATCATGACTTTGACAATTGAACTAACATATTTACAATAATTAGTGATAAATAACACTTAAACAATTGAGATTTTAGCACGTTTACCTGATTATGATTTTGGTAACACGCGTTACGCTTTTTTGAGGCTCATTGTGAAGTAGCAGTAATGAATTTATCTGATTGCTTATTTTTTAACATAGCTATCTAGTAGGATTATTATTATAAGTGGCATCAATTAAAACCAAATTATTTAGGAAATATATTTTAAACAGTGCTGTTTCGGTAACGCGTGTTACCATTTTCAAAGTAAAACAATAGCCAAACGTTGTAACAATTTTTCTTAACCTTTGCATGTGCTTGCAACGATATGAGGGTAAAAATAAATATCAGGAGCAATGTCATTGTTTTTGTCTCGTTTTCATGGAATCGTTGGCAATTAAAGAAATCTGTTGATAAACAATAGTATACAATCAATTGGTAATGTTGCCACTTAGAAAGAGAAGGGAACAAAAGGCTAGATAAGCGAACGAAAGAATAGTTCTCTGTTTATTTCAAACAAGTTTTTAAAAACGCACATTTTTTAAATTAATTTCGGTATAAATCGGTTTCCGGTGCTGACACACCCCTGAAATTACATATTTGGCAGAAAATAATATGAAGACATTATTTCCTTACTTCATTACTCATTACTTCATATTTCTAATTTTTTAAGCTAACCAATTTGTCAATTTTCATGCATGCATTTTAAGTAGGCAGGCTAGAGCTTTAGTAGTTCATTTGAAAAAATAGTTGTTTAGTTTCTACCTCAATATGTGCCATACTTACCACCCAAGTAGCCTCCGACTATATTGCCTACTCCTTGGAATAAATACAGCCATCCTATTGCAAGTACATGACGCTCCTTTGTTATTACTATCTCCCTAGCGACTACACTAGATAGAGATATGGTGATCCCTATTGCGAGTCCCACTACCACGCCAGCAATCATTAACATTGTAAATGTTTCTAAAAATGGAAATACCACCATCGATAAAGCCAGAACAATGAGTGATGCTAGAAATAACAGCACGGGTGAAATGCCAGCTATTTCTATAATGGTCCAGTGCAGAGTTCGCGTTACAGTACTCGCTAATCCTGACGCCGATAAAATCCATGCAGCCTGGCGATATGACAGATTTAGATCAAGGGCCAGATGTGGAAGGAATAAATAAAAGTACAAATAGGACGTTTCGTAGAAAAAAGATGCTAGCCCTAAGCAGGACAATAATGGAAATTCCGCTAAAAGTGCAACGTGTATCTTGATATGTTTCCAATAAGTTGGAATGTCTTTATCAATCAACACATTTGTTTCTTTCACATCATCAGATGTAACGCTTTTATTAACGTCACTGAGGTTGACCGCGGTACCTTCATCCCTGTTCACGAAACCACTGTCTTCATGAAACCGTATTGGTCGAATTAGGGCGCCAAAGAGACTTTGTTGTAGACATATCCCGGCAATTATTAAAGCCGCGCCACGCACACCGTAAACGTTCAACAGTAAGTCAATAAGTGGCGGGAAAATTAAACTGCCCACTCCGATGCCTGCATATGCGATGGCGTTAGCGATGGCGTACTTTGTTGTAAAATAACCGCTTATAATTGCGAGACTAGGAGTAAATGTTAATCCTAAACCAATTCCTTTAAAATGAATGAAAGAATGAAAGAAAGAAAATCATCATAAACATGTATGGATGTTATACTAAAAAATGTGATATAAACTTTAAGATCTTCTAAGGTTGATTTTTTTTTTAAATCTGAAAATATCCTTCTTAAAGGCATATTATGTGATATTTTCCAGAGAGCGCCCTCTATTCATAATTTTTTTTAGAAAGTAGATTTTCTTGCAGATTTACATTTCTGATCATAAATCATATATTCATTTCAAGTTACAGAGCGATACGATTCCTAATTACTTCAAAATCATGGTTTTAGAGTGAATTTTAGAGTGAAAATATAAACTGTCGGATAATCCGACAGTTTATTTTCACTCTAAAATCATGATTTTGAAGTAATTAAGAATCGTATCGCCCTGTAACTTGGAATGTATGTACGATTTATGATCAGAAATGTAAACCTGCAAGAAAATCTTCTTTCTATTTGTTTTCGATGTTGAGGGCGTTCCCTGGAAAGATCACATAATATACCTTTAAGTTCTTTCTTAGCTTAAGGGGGGGTGAACCCTCAGGCATAGCCTCCGTAAAACTTCTTCATTATTCCTTTAATCTATATAAAAGTAGACATTTGTTTGCAGAAAAGGGTTAAATGAATCCAATCATGAGCATGAAATTGATCATTTTGGAAAGAAATTATAAAAAACACGTTCTTTGACCCATTTTAGGTTCTGCAAAGATAACTCAAAATATGTTTTGTCAAATTTTGTCATACTAGTTTTATTATATTCCTAATACAATTCCCTAGGAACCGGGTGTTTTTTTTGAAAAATCTTTATTATTTTTTGAATTATTGATCAAAAAATGCCAGTGCAACACACATACATTGATAATACCACGAATAAATGTAGTACCGATTTTTCAGCTATGCATCATTTTAATATGGTCTTATGTACAATATTCTTGGTATTGCGAACAAGATATAAAAGAGGTATATGGGATGAAGAGTACCAGGAGAAGTGAAAGGTAAGGGTAAACGGCTCAGCATATTCCTCTGCGCACGAACTCCATGCGCTCTCACCCATATGCGTAGTAGCTTTGCCACGACAAAATGACGCAGCCTGAAAACGGTGGTCAACGCTCGCGCTTAGCGGCCGAGCGTTGTGAAGTATGCTGGACCCTAACGCAACAATTTGGTATAGATGAATCGGTCAATTTACTACAAAAATTTAAATTGTTGAAATATTTCTATAAAACGAAAACTCGCCTCCCAAAAGCCACACGCCAACTACCATTGCAATTGTACCATTAGGCACAACAGATACGACGACAAATCCGCACATGGATACAAACCCACCAATCATAATCACGACACGGCAGCCGTACTGTAGCATCAGCTGACAGCTTAAAGGACCTGAAATTATTAATGTTAAATAGATGTAAAATACGTTAAGGGATATTAAAAACAGAGGCCCGTATTCTCGTACGTAGTTAAACACGGTTTTAAGCTAAACACGCGTCTAACTTTGACTTTAGACACATCGTTTAACTAAACGTAATTCTCGACAATTTGTTTAACTTAAATACACGTGTAACTCACTAAAAAGTGTCTATAGGCCCTGTCACACCATAGCGTATGGCCTGAACGTGGTCTGAACGTATGCCGACGTATTCAAAAAATAGCTCGAAAATTGTCAAAGTCCGAGAACGTCCAAGAACGTCCAACTTCCCAACGAATTGCGTCAACATCGGTGATGGAATGGACGTATCCATAGCGTATTAAACGCATACATAGCGTATGACTAACGTATTGATAGCGTATCACAAACTTATAACAAACTTATAACAAAACTGTTGCCAGTTCAAGTAAACGCAGCCTAGATGATAACTATTAAAATATCTAGAAGGGTAAATCTATATGTCCAACCTATAACTTAAGACGATTAACGTACCTCTAACGTATGTCAGCGTATGTCTAACGTATGTCAGCGTTTGTAAACGTATGTCTAACGTACCACGAACCTATCGGGAACTTATGCAGAACGTAAGTTAAGCACACGTTGAGTACGTCGAGAAATTTTGAACATGCTCAATAATTTTTCGCGGGCTCGACGTGTTCCAAATTTTCACAACGTATCACAGCGTGCTCTTAACGTATACGACGTATCCCAAACTTACCCCTAACTTGTATCAGCGTACACCAACGTACGCCAACGTACGCCAACGTATTTTTCGATATTTTGCATACGTTGTTATACCTTCAGGCGATACGCCATGGTGTGACAGGGCTACCGTACAGCTAGCGCGCATTCGGCGTTTTGGGAACTTATGGAGGGTTTGAGTATATAAATAGGTCCCTTGAGTATCTCATCCTCACTTCTTCATGGTCTGTCGTTCTGAACACATCAACCCATCATCATATGCTACGAATACGCTACGCTACGTTAAGTGTACGTTAAGCATACGTTAGTCATACGCTCGCATACGCTGTGATACGCTGTCATTAGTATGTTATAAGTTAGTGATACGCTATCAATACGTTAGTCATACGCTATGTATACGTTCAATACGCTATGGATACACTATGGATACGTGACAGGGCCTTACACGATCGCCCGGCATAAGGTGAATACGTGAGAATACGTCGAAACTCGTTGGAAATACGTCAGGCATACGTTAGACATACGGCACATATACGTTATCAACTCGTTATCACTACTTTGGCTGTACGTTTCACCCAGCCTACGTTCATCAACGTATACCAACTTACGAATAACGTACGAGTAACGTACCACTAACGTATGTCAGCGTATGTCAACGTATATTTAACGACCACAAACTTACCGGGAACTTATGCAGAACGTATCAAGCACACGTTGAGTACGTCGAGAAATGTTGAGCATGATCAATATTTTTTCGTGGTCCAAATTGTCACAGCGTATCACAGCGTGCTCTTAACGTAAACGACGTATCCCCAACGTACCCCTAACTTATAACAGCGTACACCAACGTACACCAACGTATTTTTCGATATTTCGCATACGTTGGCATACGTTGAGGCGATACGTTATGGTGTGACAGGGCCTTAACTTTAAACATAGGTATGGGGGTAGTTTAAAGCGCGTTTAACTAAACTCATACACCAACTGTATGCCTTGAATAATCACTCAACCGTGCCTGCTGCAAGCTGACGTTCAGATCGTGTAGTATTAAAAATACCCTTACGTTTGAGGTATTCGGTCGATATCTATTGTAATCCATTAGGGCCACAACAAAAATAAATACCTGTATACAGTAACGCATGACAACTCTGGGGACGATATTCGCGGAGTTCAAAACCGTGTTTTGTTAAACACGTTATTTAAAAAATAAAATCGCGTTTAAGTTAGACACGCGTTTAGTTAGACACGGTTTTAAGCTAAAGCCGTGTTTAGTACGAGAATACGGCCCAGAATGTTTTTCTTTCGGTATTCTCGAAGTGTTGTCAGTCCGTCGTGATAGCACATTTTTTGGCGAAGTACATTACAAGAGCCATAACGCGTACGAAAGTGCAGATCTCGTCACAAATAGCGACGGGCAGTAGTTAATCAGTTGTAATTTTTCGGCAAATAAGACTGAAACCGGACTAACGACCAACAGAATATGTGTTGCGATCAACCTAAATGAATCTGAAGTAGATCATATCACATTCTTAGTTTTCTACTTGTTTGTATTGGTTAGTTTTATATCGCAACATTTGCATAAATCCCTATATAGAATCAACAATTATAAATAAGTGGTGTTTTCAAAACAAGAGAAAAAAGAGATTTGTTTCTTTGTTTGGTTATAATTATCCCAAAATCCATATTTTAGATTTTAGATTCATTTTGCTTGATCGAACCTACCTAAACAAAATGCTATACCGATGCATGATGATGTTAATGAAATTACAACAATATCCGTGGCGTCATTAAAGTCATCCATGAAACTTGGTAGAAACATACCCATCGAGGTAATAATACCGCCTGATATGATCAAAATCACGTGACTCGCAAAGACAACTACCCATCCATACCCGCCGTTGGGGGCGTGCCAATATTTTCTCATCAAGAGTGTGGAGACTGTCTGTGTGTGATATCAACATAGGTGAATGAAACATTTTAATTACAAATACTATTAGATCAAATATAACATAACTTGATTATATGATATTGTATTTCCATTCTGAAATCGAAGGTTTTCTGCATTATCTGTAGGGGAGAATGGGGCAACCTGTCCGGTAAGCATTCTTCTAGATATAAAAGATTAAAGCTCGTGTAAATATTTATGGAATTGCTTTGAAAATATCTCCCATGTAACTGTTAACATATAAAATATAATCAATGTTAAAAAATATTTAAAGAAAAAGCCAATTACCACTAACTGAAAACTTTACTTGGCGTGGACCAGTTACCCCATCATTTGGGCAACTGGTCTAATATGTTCCAACGGTTAGATTATACAGAAATCAGTGAATGACATCACGGAAACTAGGCAGTATTTTTTTTCAAACACATTTCCATATTATTTAACGTGTAAAAAGGACACGTGTCTCATGGAACCCATGTTTTATACAGCATTCGCGTGGTTAACGTGTAAATAGCAGTAATACTAATGGTGTATACAGCAAGTGCAATTTTCGACTGTACATTTTTTTGAGATAAAACGGTATGAACTAGTTAAATGGTTACATGGTTGTGATATTCAGATGCCCCATACATTTGTTTACTCATTTACTTCATATAATCATCATTTAGTACTTAAAATAAACCATCATGATATCTAGCCATCTTTTAATGTTACAGGCGAAGTTAGTCAATATGACAATGATGACCCAACAGTTAATATACACAAAAAGCAGTGAATGAAATACGAAAATCATGATATTTCGTCATTGCAAATATCTTTACAGACACCATTCAAATATAATAAAGATGTGATTCATAATACCGAGGTTTTAAACCATTCTAAAGCAATTTTATGTCATATTGTAATCATTCAATAGCAGAAATAGTGGTATTAGACCAAAAAAGCCCCAAAATGTCTAAGAACTAGAAAGAATGTGAATTTTTTCATATTCGATTCACATTTCAATACCGAGTCATGTTTATTGACACTAACAACTAATTTTCAAAATGAATTTTACAATTTTGATTACATTTTTACAGGTGGACCAGTTGCCCCATACACCTTTGGACCACTTGCCCTAACAAATGAGTCAGCACGAGATGAAACATTATTCAAGCACGCCTGTGACGTAATAAATTTTAAGCCAAAACTATTTAAAAATTACCATAATTCGTCATAATAATCAATAACTCCAAAACATTTCAGTATTTTTATATAAATCTGTTGCATATCTATCAATCATATCAAGTACCTTACACATGATCTAAACCCATCTTCATAAATCGCCCATACTATCTCTTAATTTCAATAAGTCACTCAAGGAGGTGGTTTCAAAGATCTGGAGAACATCACATGTGCAAATACCCTAATATTGCAAATGTTTTGGAATGTAGAAGGTAAGGATATTTATGTCAAGTTTCAAAATAAGTCGTACTGTTCAAAAGAAAGCAGTATGCCCATACAATTAAAAAATCCTTCATTTCGGACCAGTTGCCCCAAAGGACTAGTTGCCCCATAGGACCAGTTGCCCTATATTCCCCTAGGTATTAGCACACAAAATGTCAAAAACATGTCATTTTAAAGATATTGGCAAAATATTTAATTTGTTGCAAGAATAAAGTAAATAGAGCAATGCGTTCTGGTGCTCTCGTAATTTGAAACTCTCCCAAAGTATTCGAAAACCTGCCACGAAATGCCATTTTAAGCTAAAATCGATTTTTGTCAACTTTGGACCTCTTATAAATAACCATGTTTTTAAAATGCCTGAAAACACATAACACTTATAATAAATCACCTGATGATAAATCAGAGGTGTATTTGATTCCATATTTGTACATCAGGTTCCTGAAAATTCACATAAATTAAATCCGCAATTGTATGCGCCTGTTTGTCGACACCCTGTTTGACGGCAATTCTTCTGCTGTTTCGACCGACGAAATCGAACGAAAAATAAACAAATTATTACGTATTTGGTACAAGCAGACTTTTCCACAATTCTTTATGGTTTTGAAATTAACGATATTTTGTGCATGAAATTTGAATGCAAACTAAAAAAAAACACCTTGATGTCCATTTAATAACAAGTTTTCTAAGACAATAGACCAGAACAGTCGCGAGTTTGTCGAATTACTCGCGTATGAGTTTTAAGATTTAAAAAAACGTTATTTCAGTGACGCTGAGTTTATTTGGGTGCATTTTGGCTAAAACATAAACAATGCAGTTTATTTAAACTTTCAAAAGACTATTCAATAACGCTATCAGTTTATTTAGCTTTCTATTAGCGAATTTGCCAAATATACACCTTTTAAAATCACTATAAATTATACACTATACATTAAAATAGCGATTTTGCAACATTATCGCCCTGGTCGAGGATATTCAGATAATACTTGCCAAAAAGCCAATTGGCGTATTCGCTCTTGATAGCAAATTAGCCACATTAGCCTCTTAAATTATACATTATACAATAGCTAACGCTAAGAGAAATATCTATAATACATTTGCTTCCGCTAATGGAAAGCTAACACAGATCACTTACTACTGGCAGGAAAGATGAGAGCAAACCAGTCTGTAACAAACACAAGAGAAAACAAGGCAAACGAGATGTGAAAATGCTTAACGACCCAACTATGAAAGCCAAGTTTGAATCTGAGACAGAAAAGCGATTTGAAGCAGAAGCTCTCCTTTATGACCATCTAATATAACTCCAGAATCACTATGGATGACTTACAAAACCATTTTATCTACAACAGCTGAGGAGACACTTGGAAGAGGCAAAAGATCCCCAAAGAAATCATCTAGCTGAGGAAAAAAGTCAACTACGCAAGCAAACCTCACCAGCCAAAGTAGCACTTCATAAAGATGTGCGTGCTGAAATTCAAAGACGAATCAGAAGGGACAAGGCAGTATGGCTTGAAGAACAATGTCTACAAATTAAAGACTTTGATGCAACTGGAAAATCCAAAGCAATGTTCAATCAGATCAGATCACTCCGAAATAAATCCACTCCATTAAACCAAGCATGTGTAAAAACACAGATAGAGCAGTGCTAAAGTGAACCATCAACTATTATGAACAGATGGAGAGAGTACGGTGCCTCACTCTTTGAAAGTCCAGATGGAGAAACACCACTGACAAAAATAACAGAGAATTTACGATGACATGGAACCCCACCCCACCGCTAATGGATGAAGTGATGTATGCTGTCAAGAAACTCAAGGATGGGAAATCACCAGGCCTTGATGAGATACCTGCTGAGCTTATAAAATCAACAGGCCAGCACGGAATTAAGGCACTACATCAGTTATGTACATGCATCTGGATCAAATGCGACTGGCCAAACGACTGGAAAGTGCAAGAATTTGTCATGCTGTTCAAATCAGGCGACCGCAAACAGTGCTTCAACTACAGGACAATTGCTCTCAACAGCCATACAAGTAAGGTGATACTGATGATCATCATCTTAATAAGATTCTTACGCCTGAAAGTCAAACTAGATCAAGAACTTCCAGAAGATCAAGCCGCCTACAGGAAAGGCAGGGGGGTACTGTCGATATGATGGTTTGTCTGCAGATCTTAATGGAGAAAATCATTGCAATAAGTCAGAAAACCTTTATCATGTTCATAGATTATTCCAAAGCATTTGACTTTGTGAGCCACATCAAGCTTTTCTCTGCAATGATAGAGATGGGATTTCCAGCACATCTGGTAGCCCTGCTTCAATCCCTCTATGTGAATCAGAAGGCAAGGATCAGATGGAATGGTGAAAATACAGAATTCAACCTAGTTAACGGTGTGAGACAGGGATGCATTGTTTCACCACACATGTTCGTCTCCTACACAGAAAAAGTCTTGAGAGACGCTGATGTTAACCAGTACGGGATAAAAGTAGGCGGTACACCAATTTCAAATCTCAGATATGCCGATGACACTGCACTTTTTGAAACCTCTGAAGATGACATCGAGAGGCTAACATCAGCCGTAAATGATGCAGGCAGGAAGCTCAATCTCAAGCTCAATGTCAAAAAGACAAAACTTCTAACAACTGTTGAAGAACAGCCCGTGCATAATATCTCAATCGATGGTGAGGATGTTGAACAAGTTAGTCGCTTCAAATACCTAGGCTCTGTGAAAACCACATCTGCTAGTTGCACAGCTGATATAAGAGCTAGAATCGGAATGGCCAAGGGAAGGGTGATAGAACTCCAGGACCTATGGAATGACCGCAACCTCACAAAAAACCTTAAAACAAAGATTGTAAAAGCATTGGTATGGAGCGTGCTCCCTTACGGTCTGGAGGGATGGACTCTAACCAAAGCAGATGAAAATCGCATAATGGCTGCTGAAATGTGGATCTGGAGAAGAATGTTAAGAGTTAACTGGAAGAAGAAAAGAACCAACATAAATATCCTGAAAGAACTTGGTGTAAAGAGGCAACTGCTAGGAGAACTTATCAAAAGAAAGCTGGCCTACTTCGGGCACAGCATTAGAGGCAGTGGTAGCTTACTGACACTCCACATCATAGTAGGGAAAGTGGAAGGCAGCAGGAAAAGAGGTCGTCGAAGGAAACAATGGTTCGATAACATCAAGGAATGGACTAGTATGAGTCTTATAAAAGCCAAGCGTCTGGCACAAGACAGAGTAGCTTGGAGAAAGATGATCCGGAGATGTGATCGTATGGCAGCCAATCGTCACAACTGACGGAGGCCGAAGAAGAAAAATGGTCAGATATTTAGGCTATTTACGCTATTGCGATTTTTGGATTTTAAAAAGGGAATTAGCCACATTAGCACCTTGAAATATATATTATACATTAGCAAAAGCTACTCACAAAATGCATTATACAATAGCCGACGCTAATGGCAATATATTAAGGCTACTTACGCTATTGCGATATATGAATTTTGAAAAGGGAATTAGCCACATAAGCACCTTGAATTATACATTCGTACATTAGCACAAGCTGCTTGAAAAATGCATTATATAATAGCCGCCGCTAATCGTAAGATATTAGGCTATTTGCACGCTATAACGCTATCGGGTTACCGTATTTTGCTTTCTTTTAGCGAATTTGCCAATTATTCACCTTGATAGCTTCATTATCACTATCAATTATACACTATGAAATAGCGATTTTGCCACATTATCTCCCTGGTCGAGGATATTCCGATAATACTTGCCAAAAAGCAAATTAGCGTCTTAGCTCTTGATAGTAAATTATCCACATTAGCCCTTGAATTATACATTATACAATAGCTAACGCTAATTGAAATAGCCGACGCTAATGGCAAAATATTAAGGCTACTTACGCTATTGCGATATATGAATTTTAAAAAGGGAATTAGCCCCATTAGCACCTTGAAATATACATTATACATTATAGCAAAAGCTTCTCGCAAAATGCATTATACAATAGCCGACGCTAATGGTAATATATTTAGGCTACACGCTATTGCTATAAATGAATTTTGAAATGGGAATTAGCCACATTATCACCTTGAATTATACATTATACATTAGCACAAGCTACTTACAAAATGCATTATATACAATAGCCGCCGCTAATCGTAAGATATTAAGCTATTTGCACGCTATTGGAAAAACTAAAGATTGACCAGTCCAATTTATTTTAGAAGTATTTTATTTAATAAAAAACGAGTTTTCTTTCTCAAAAAAGATAATCATACATAAATCATCAGTCCTCAAAATAAGTAACTGACCAGGTAACTAATATGCTCTCAACTCCAAAACAATAGCTCTTACGTACAAATACTAAATTATAAAGTTGTAAGGAAATTTCTTTTATTCATTTTGAAATATAACACGTGAAAATTGAATTAATATTACCTCAGTTATGTGCCAAAAACCAAAACAAAGTCAGTTTTTCATTTTAATATTTTGTTCGTCGACACGCAGCCTCAGACTAGCAACAGGCAGATTATTGATTAAATGGTAGCGATAACTCACGGATTGATAATAAGATGATGAGTTGGGATGCTTCAATTGATCAATGCAACCCATCGCATACCTGTCAAACGGTTCTGCGTATTCAAAACCCCAAGTGTGAAAATGTAAACTGCACTTTGTTCTATCTTTAATAATGTATCTATTAACCGATCTTCATGAACAATGTTTCATATTGAAGAAAAGTGATTTCCTCACAACTTTATATCTTTTTACGTAGTAGCTATAGTTTTGGAGTTTATTTAGAGTATATTTATTACCTGGTCAGTTACTTATTTTAAGGACTGTACAATGGTCCATGGATATCATCCTTCTAATTTATATTGGTTAACATACAACTTAAGCCAGATCATTAATTGATAACGTCTAAATATGAGTTTTTATATAAGTGTCAACCCGATTTGGTTTACCAAATGACAAGTCAGGACAGAATTTGGCATCAAAATGTGTGCCTATATTTTGCCAAGTCCAAAAGACAATCTTGTTTAATAATAACCTTACAACATTTTCAACGTCCAAACAACAATTTTGATCAAATTGAAATTTCCTAAATTTGTTTAATTTTAGAAGTGCATGTTGATGCAAGTATAATTGCCATGTGCACACTCGCGATTTATAACTGCGATTTAATATCCTGATATAAAACGTTGACAGTTCCACAATGTTATTCGGTAGTACTCATATAATTTTATTTGTTTAAAATCACACCTGTGTAGTCGCCGTGTTTATTAAATTGTATTGATGGCTCGCGTTGTACCGTGTAGTAGTAAACACAGTGGAAAATGCACTGAAGCGAAGAATGATTTATACCAAGTATACAGCGGAAGATCTGTCGATGATTCGTGAATCGTTAGTGTACGCTAAACCGAGATTTCCAATATATAATTTCATGACGACCTTGGTTGCCCGCTTGGTTGACCCGTCGGAAACTTGATGTTCACGCTTTGACCCCGTGTGACCATGGTGACGTAGCGTTTACCAAATTGTTTCGGAATATACGTAACCAAATGTAGAAGTTAACGTAAACTACAGATACCAACAATCAGCTTAACCAAAAAACAGTGTAATTAGATCCAAATAATCTCGCTTAGAGTTCGTCTTTTCTCCAACTGGCGGAATCTACGGGTACTGCCATTGCAAGCACAAATAAGTTATATCTCGACTCGAACAGTCCCTTGGGTGACAAAAACCACTTAAACCAACATTTGACATTGGAATACATACTCTCAGTGATATAGATCTAGGTAAAGATCCCAGGAGCCGAAGGCCTGCGCCTGGCGCAGCCGGCCGAGCCTAGCACTGGTATCGTGCCTACCCAATAGCCCGAATATAAAGTGCCCCACATTATAAAGTCGTACACTTTGTTTAGATCATTTAAAACAACTTTCCAATATTTTCGCGCTACGCGAAAATCCTTTGAATTTAGCAAAAACCAGCCATGCCCATAGCCAGTGAGATTTAGTGCCACTTTTTTCTGTATAAAAAATGATAAATGGCACAATTCCTTATCGTTGCATTGTCTCAATGCCAACAAATTTGGTATCACAATGTGCCTAACAATTAGGTGCATCTAAAATTATTTAAATCCATCAAATATTTTTGGAAATATTCTAGTATATATGCTAGGGGGGAACTTACATATTTTATTGGGTGTAAATACTTTTAACACTGGCATTAGATATATGATAAGATTTTTAAAACAAATAATGTTTGATTCTGATTCTGATTTTGATTAGGCCTACTATTTGATTGTGACGATTCTTTTATTGAGCAGTTATGGTTATGAGTGTGATTGTGGTTGTGATTATGATTATGATTGCGTTGTAGTTATGATAATGGTTGTGATTATGATTTTGATTGCATGTGATTGTGATTGTTTTGTGATTGTGATTATGATTTTGATTAGGGTGAGTGTGCCTGTGATTGTGTCTGTGATAATGAATTTGCTGTGTCTGTGATATGAATTTGATTTTGAATTGCGCCGGTTTTTAAATTATGATCATGATTTTGAATTGCGTTCATGATTTTGATTGTGATTGTGATTGAGATTATGTTTGTGATTGTGATTTTGATCGTCATTGTGCTTATAAATTTTGATTGTATCTGTAATTGTTTGTGTGATAATGATTATGATTGTGCCTTATCCCCCCGCATTTAGTTTGTATATCTTGCTAGTATGCGTTATGTTGCGATTGTAATGACGTTTGGAGCTTGATCGTGTGTATCGTGTGTGTGTGAGTTTATTGTTACGGGGATATGATTATGTTTGGGTAGTCGGGGTCTGATTATGTTTGTGGTTGTGAGTGTGATTTTGATTGTGGGAGTGGGTGTGATTGCGATTGTGTTTGTGATTTTATAGGTGGTTGCGATTTTATTTGTGGTGTGTTTATGGTTAGAATTGTGATTTGATGGTGATTAGGATTTGGAGTTTGGTTATGAGTTCTCAAACCTTTCATTCATGTGGGTCTATTGAGAATTCAACACCGGATTGACACGGGAACCTAAAACGGTGCCAAAAACTTTGTTTCTCGTTTTCAGAATTTTTCGAGTTTTTCGCAGCCGGCTACTATCAGGTTGAATTCTTAATGGGTGTCCCATATCGCGTGTGTCTTGTTTGGGCGTCCGTTAATCGGTATGTTTGTTTGTTTTTGAAAAAGGCGGGGCCGGTCAAGCGCCCTCTTGCAGTCGGTCCCTTCTGTTGCGTGAAGTAGGGGTCGGGCGGAGTCGGGCGGAGTCGGGCGGAGTCGGGCGGAGTCGGGCGGAGTCGGGCGGAGTCGGGCGGAGTCGGGCGGAGTCGGGCGGAGTCGGGCGGAGTCGGGCGGAGTCGGGCGGAGTCGGGCGGAGTCGGGCGGAGTCGGGCGGAGTCGGGGCGGGGGGAATTTTCCGCGTCACCACTGATTACGGTGACTGAGTCTTCAGTTGCGGGGCTCATGAGAAATGTTTTCGCCACGGCTCCCTCCGGCAGCTCATTTCTGTCATGTCCACGTTGTGTTCGTCGTGTACACCGTTGTGTTCCTTGCATATTTCAAGTCTACCTCGTGTTCGTATATCCTGTTGACCATAGTATAGTAGTAAATGTTATAAATTAATGTGTAAATGTCATATTATAAGTCGTGGTGATATTTGATGAGTGTGTCGTCGTCGTCACCCATATACATTGGGCCTGTTCTACAATAAAACTATTCCAATATGGTCTCAGCCAGTCCTGCAAATCCCTATCTCGTATTTTTCTTATTGGTGTTTTATGGGGTGGCATCTAAGGGCAATATGATATACGTTTATTTCACATTTAATGTTTGACAGAGCTAATAAATGGTATAGCGAAAGGTTCAATCCATCCTATAGATTGGGTAAAACCGGTAATTATAAGAAGTAACAATGGGGTAAGTTCATCCTCGTTATATCCCCAATAATACGTCTATTTACCTTGATTTTTTCAAAAATCCAGGTACTCTATCTCTGCCGTTTCTTATATTAGTCGAGAAACGACTAATATACTGTATTCTACCTGTTTCTTCTTTTTCTGTCATGAGACCTATAGCTCCGCAACCAATAGGCCGGTTTTGACCATATTTGGTCACAAGTACCCTTATGTGCACCACTACTCAGGTTTTCAAACATTAGGGGTCAAAGGTCACGCAAAGGTCAAAACGCGTTTTTCACTTAAAACGCCCTTGCAATTTAGTGAAATGACCTAGGATCGTCAGAATTGGGCAACATATTCCTTTTGACCATACGCATATACAATAGTTCGGTTTTTAAAATCAACAAATATTTGGGGTCACTAGGGGTCAAAATGTAAATGTTCAGTCCATTCACTCAAAATGCTACTTGTCCGAGAGGAAATGACCTATGATTGTCAGAATTGGTCAAAAGATTCCTTGGATCCATGTTCATATAGGGTGTTCAGCGATTAAAAGTGACATGTCAAATGGGGTCACTAGAGGTCATTGACCTAAACATATACCAAGGTCAAAGGTCAAAGCCCTCGACTAATATCCGTGATCTAAGATCACAATTATCTCTAGTTTCATCTGCTTCTTCTTCTTCTGGCAATATCTACAAAATGCTTCTTCTCCTACAGTTTACATGCTACAATCACCAACCAGATTTGGTCAGTAGGACCCCCTACCTGACCTACATATAGGGTCTTCACAGTTTGGGGTCAAAGGTCACACAGGGGTCATAAGGGGTCAAAATGTGATTTTCACTTAAAACGCATTTTAACCTAGGATCATCAAAATTGGTCCACATATTCCTTATGATCGTACGCATATATAGTAGTTCGGTTTTTAAAATTAAAATTCATTTGGGGTCACTAGGGGTCAAAATGTAAATTTTCAATTCGATCACTTAAAATGCATTTTGTCTCAGAGAAAATGACTCATGACCTTCATAATCAGTCAAAAGATTCCTTGGGTCCATGCTCATATAGGGTCTTCAGCGATTAAAAGTGACATGTCACATGGGGTCATTAGGGCCATTCCCCTTAAAATATTAGGGATTTAACTAGATATTTGAGAAGAAAGATCTATGCCGTAAGTAACTCACGTCAAAAATAGCGTATTTAGTCGGGCTGGATAGCAAACGGGAAGCAATGTCAAAATTCAGTCCTGAAAAATCCTCCGTTTTTATGACCTACTCACCTTTTTGGGGACCCAAACACTGTTCCAGAACTATTTGAGTACCAAATAGTAACTTTTAATTTATCTGGGAAATCAGAATTTGGACAATGGAGGGATTATGTTCTTCTGGCATGGTTCCTCTTTACATTAGCAGTTGCCCAAGTACCATGATCAGTATATCCTATTTTATTCCCTGCATCAATGGCTCCACACCACTTATCTATGAGATGAGTTGTCCCGGGGATCCAGATGAACAGCGGTGGCAGGGAACCAGCATAATTTTTACAAATAGCCACAGCCTTTTCAGATAAAGGCTGTGGCTATTTGTACAACAGTCGTACCAATCGTACGACAGTCGTACCAATATTGGTACAACAGTTGTACGAATATCAACTTTGTACAACAGTACTGTTGTACAAGTAGACTCAGCCTAACTCTGTAGCTATGTGGGTTGTGTTCTACCCGGCAGAGTGATAAACATGATAAACCGTGAATCAATGAAGTATACGGTTTATTCCGTGACATACCTCCGGCGGCCGGGAGAGCACAACGCTTACGCTAGTAGGCGTTGAATCGTTGAATCGCTCGCGTTGAACCATTACAGTGTACATGTTACATACATATCTGGATCTATAGCAGACCCGTAAGCAGGATTTTTTTAGGGGGGGGGGGCGTATTTTTTGGAAAAGGTACATTGGTACCCAGAAAATTGGGGTGGGTAGGGGGCGTTTTCACAACAACAAAAAAAGGTACATTAGTAACAAAAAAAGGTACATTGGTACCCAAAAAAGGCACATTGGTACCCAAAAAGGTACATTGGTACAAAAAAAGGGTACATTGGTACAAAAAAGGTACATTGGTACAAAAAAAGGTTACGGGCCTGTCTATATGCCGTGATTCTGTGACATACCCGGGGACATAACTCCCTCCATCGAGTGGAAAACAACGCTTTATCCATTAATCAGCCCATTACTGGTAAGAGGAACACATTCAGAAAAATCATGACGTTCTTATGAATTTGATACCATGATCATCACAAGTGAAAGTTAAGATATTGTGATATTACTGAGGCAATCTCACAACTGTTTCTTAGTACCGAGAGGCATTTGATACGGGCCGGCAGCCCGCCGGCAGCCGGTAACTGATATTAGCGGCACTGGATGTGGAAGGCTTCTTTATTAACTTTAACTTTTTTGTTAGGAATTTATAAAGCTGACATCTTGGTAAATAGATCTACTATAGTCCAATGAGCATTTAAAGCAGGTTTGGTGTTTTACAAAGCCCTCGTCCTCTTCAAGTTCAAGTTATGCAATCAATCATTTTGCATTGTTTACTATAAAATACTGGAAATAAAATTAACAGACTGGATCCCCAGAGCATGCACCAGAGGAAGAGGCAGGTCGGCCAAACAGACGCTGGACAGACGACATCAAAGAGTATGGCAACGTTACTTGGAAAAGGACAGCTCAGGACCAGGGAGGTGTCAAATGACACCTCCCTGTCAGGACAGAGTGAAATGGAAAATTGATGAAGAGGCCTTCCTTCTGCAGTGGAGTGAAATAGGCTAGATAGATAGAAAGATAGATAAACTATAAAAAAGAAAAAGTGCCCTCATCCTCCTTTTATCAAAAGTTAGGACTAGAACTAGTTTTTATTCAAAAAAGGTCATAAGAGAGCAGACCATGAGCTCATCTCTTAATTCATAGGATGTTCATAATAAAACCACTTGAGTATTAATATGAATACCTACACCCTATCAAAAGAGATGTGACACAACTATAATGGTATGCTTCAGTGAACATCTCTGTTATAAGCCTTTTGAAGAAAAAGCAGACACAACAGGAGGGCAGTATTTGGTTTGGGATAAATGGTGGAAAATTCAAAAGACTTTACCCAAAGCATGCAGCGTAGTAACATCCTATGAATAGAGTTACACACAATGTCCTTCGTTAATTCTATTCATTTATGCTGACTCAACATAGTGGCTATTGCATTTAGGCCTACTGTTTTGCGCCCACTGAAAGCATTTCAGAAAATGTTTTTTAAAGTTTTGTTTTTCACAATTCAGCACAATTTTATAATATTATTCTTTTGCCAATATTGATGGCCAATATAAAAGCATCTGTATGCGAGAGTTTGACCAAATAATTTGAGCAGAACTTTACATGCAAACCATAGCAGATTTATTTTCAGCAGCCAAAATGGCCACAGAATTTACTGGTTTTTGAATTTTGTTTGTCATTTGCCCACCCCTAGTATAGTATAAGGTCGGTGAAATAAACCGGTCAATCTGCAACACATTTGACACATGTGTTGTTCGCATTAAAATCGAAAGGAGATCCAAGCAAAGCATTTGTTTGGCAATATTCACATTGATATGGCTTTTCTTCAGTGTGAGTCTGTATTTGTAATGTCAGCCTAGGCCTACTCCTCCAAGCAAAGCATTTGACTGACAATATTCACATTGATGGCTTGTCTTCAGTATGAGTCTGTATTCAGGTGCAATGCCAGGAGGGTACCCTATAATGAGCAAAGCATTTCTTACAATATTCACACTTATATGACCTCTCTCTAGGGTGCGTCTCATGTGTAATGACAGGCTACCCTTCCAAGCAAAGCATTTTTGACAATATTCACATTGATATGGCTTTTCTTTAGTGTGAGTCTGTATGTGTATACGTCAGGCTACAATTGGTCAACATATTTCTTATGACCGTACGCATACAATAGGTCGGTTTTTAAAATCAGAAATTATTTGGGGTCACTAGGGGTCAAAATGTTGATTTTCTAACCATATCACTTAAAATGCTTCTTGTCTCAGAGGAAATGGCTCATGAATGTCAGAATTGGTCAAAAGATTCCTTAGATCCATGCACATACAGCGATCTCAGCGATTAAAATTGACGCGTCATGCGGGGTCACTAGAGGTCATTGACCTATACAGTGGTAAAACGTGAGATATGCTCTGATTGGGACCGGGTTTGTTGCATCTTGTTTGGATTGATGAGCCAAGAAAATAAGTCAATAGTATTGACCAGGTCAAAGGTCAAGAAGGGGTCAATACGGGTCATTGAACTTTACAGGGGGAAAAGTTAAGACATGATCCGATTGGGACCGGGTTTGTTGCATCTTGTTTAGATTGATGAGCCAAGAAAATAAGTCAATCATATTGACCAGGTCAAAGGTCAAGAAGGGGTCACTAGGGGTCAACATGTTAATTTTCACTTCTATTACTTAAAATGCTTCTCCTCCTACAGTTTACATGCTATAATCACCAGATTTAGTCAGTAGGACCCCTACCTGACCTACATATAGAGTCTTCACAGTTTGGGGTCAAAGGTCACACAGGGGTCATAAGCGGTCATAATTGTCAACATATTCCTTATGACCGTACGCATATATAATAGTTCGGTTTTTAAAATCAAAAAAATATTTGGGGTCACTAGGGGTCAAAATGTTAATTTTCACTTCTATTACTTAAAATGCTTCTCCTCATACAGTTTACATGCTACAATCACCAGATTTGGTCAGTACAACCCCCAACCTCACCTACATATAGGGCCTTCTCAATTTGGGGTCAAAGGTCACACAAGGGTCAATAGGGGTCATTGAACTTTACAGGGGTAAAAGTTAAGACATGCTCCGATTTGGACCGGATTTGTTGCATCTTGTTTGTTTGATGAGCCAAGAAAATAAGTCAATCATATTGACCAGGTCAATGGTCAAGAAGGGGTCACTAGGGGTCAAAATGTTAATTTTCACTTCTATTACTTAAAATACTTCTCCTCCTACAGTTTACATGCTATAATCACCAGATTTGGTCAGTAGGACCCCCTACCTGACTTACATATAGGGTCTTCACAGTTTGGGGTCAAAGGTCACACAGGGGTCATAAGGGGTCAAAACGTGATTTCCCCTTAACACGCCCTTGCAATTTAGTGAAATGACAAAGGATCGTCAAAATTAGTCAACATATTCCCTATGACCGTACGCATATAAAATAGTTCGGTTTTTAAAATCAAAAAATATTTGGGGTCACTAGGGGTCTAAATGTTAATTTTCACTTCTATAACTTAAAATGCTTCTTCTCCTACAGTGTACATGCTACAATCACCAGGCTTGGTCAGTACAACCGCCTACCTGACCTTCACAGTTTGGGGTCAAAGGTCACACAGGAGTCACTAGGGGTTAAAACGTGATTTTCACATAAAACGCCCTTGCATTTTATTGAAATGACCTAGGATCGTCAGAATCAATCAACATATGCCTTTTGACCGTATGCATATATAATAGTTCGGTTTTCAATTAAATCATGACCTTGGGGTCAAACGGTCAGGAATAAGACAAAAATCAAGGTCCCCTGGTCTTGGACCGGAGTCATATCTAGTTAAATCTATATCCTATAATATGATACAATGTATTTTTGTCAAACTCGGGTGTTATATAATCATCAGGATCGCACGATACACGTAAACATTTGAATTTGAACATTGTGTATGATCAGATCATAACTGTGGTACAGGCTTCGATAGATAACTGGCATAATATACCAATGGTATGTTGTTGTCGAATTATTGACGTTGGAATATTGCAATAATTTGAACTGCCTTACAATTAAAGTGAAGTTCGAATTTGATTGCGCTAAATTTAAATAATTGTGGATAAGCAATTCCGGGAAGCAATTTCCGTTCAGCTTTTATATTATTAAGTTCAAATTATGTTATAGCCATTTATTTAATAGCTATGTAAAACGTTAATCGTGAAATAAAAGTATATATCTATAATTAATTAACTATCTACATAACAAATAATGTGCAGCTGTTGTGCACGAAGACTCACGATTCAGTGCATCTTTAGTTTAATCAGGAATTTAGGTGAAAGGTTTCCAGGTTTTTTTTATATGATCAGGAACGGTGAGAAGATTAAATGACATTTTACCTGACTACCCCCACCCTACCGGCATAGGCTTTTAAAGGAAGGGTCCCGCAAGCACAACATTGAGCATCATTTGTTAGAAAAATAATTATCGAGCCGAAATTACGTAATTGTATAGAACAAAACATCATACTAGTCATAAAAACGAATAAAAACTGCCATCACTCATCATGCAATTTTTAAATTCGCGGCGATCGAAAGTCCCGGTGTCGATGACGTCATGGGTATCGGTGCTCAGATTTGCGCATGTGCATTGTATAACTATGACTTCATCGACACCGGGACTTTGAAATGCCGCGAATTTTAAAAATTGCATGTTGAGAGATGGCGGTTTTTATTTGTTTCTGTCATAAGTGTGGTGTTTTGTTCTATACAATTACAAAAGTTGGGCTCGATAGTTATTTTTCTAACATATAATGCACAATTTTATGCTTGCGGGACACCTCCTTTAACAACGAAACTTCTACATTTGTAGCCTAAATATTCTACCTTAATTTTATTTTATATTTTTGATAATACATGTATTTAGAAAGAATAGGCATTAACGACGGGTATTAAATAAAATGCATGTTATAAATATTGTGTAATTAGCGAAGAGACTGATGCTATGTAACTATTTCAAAAGTGTAGGCCTATGATCAAATAAATTATTAAATAAATACAAATAAATATGCGATGCATTAGTATTATATAGCGTGGAAATATGCTATTTTACAAAGTAATACTGAGGTGGCCATTTTTTGAGCTACATTTTGGCTTTAAATGACCCATGAATTCATATTGAAAACAATTTTTTGAGCCGTTTTCACGCACCATAATCCTTTATCAAAGTTAGCATGTATTATACTATTTTTAAACCCCTTTTTCGGGTTCTTGTTTTTACAGGGTCTACATGTCTTGGGAATCAAATCAATTTTTATATTATTTAAATACGGGTTCTCTTCCCCTATGTCTACATATGACTTTGACAGAGATTGCTAAAAATAAAACGAGTTGGTCGACTTTGAAAATTACAAACGAACATTTATTCCCGTATATTTTATTCAACACGTGTTTCTGGCCGTAGACACCACACGCTGGGTTACCTCATATCGCTACTGGTCGCGATGATAAATTTCAGTACAGTTATTCGCCTCGGATTGGTCAATTTTATTGCATGTGCTGTCACACAGTTGTCATACTATCATTCATCCCTCGAGATCTGAAGATTTTGCCGACCCGAATGTTATTCAAAAATGGCTCCTTTCTAATTGACGATAACATTATGATTATTTTACTTGGGACTAGCCAATGCTTGCGTGTGACCTTGTACGCAAGACAGTCGCAAGTACCAGTGCCTACCTGACGAGTAGAGCGGGGCATGAGCGGGTCCACGGACGTATATCACATGGTCATATATTCGGGCTATTGGGTAGGCATGATACAGCCAGTACGCAACAGTCGCTTTTAAAGCGTGACCTTGCCGATTTCTAACCCGCAGAATGATCGATATCAGGATGTCTCCCTTTAGCTAAATACCCTATGTCAGCCTTACGACAAGTTAGTTTTACCAGCATACACTGCGATAGGATCAGTTTGCAGTCAAATAGCTAGATAGGTATAATCACCGTAATTTTCTTAATAATATGGGACCAAATGGACCATTTTTGGTCCACAAACAGTGATTTTATCGCTTATTTTAGAATCTAACAACTTTTGTGACTTTGCTTCTTGTATCTATTCACTTGACTGGACTAAGAATCGTACGATATTTTAAGAGCAATTTTCATACTAACGGAAGTTCAAGCTTTAATTTCATATCAAAATCATTGATGCCCGAGTTCTTTTTTGATGACAAAATCGAGTCTTAATTTTCAGCGATTTTCGGTCAGAAAACGAAACTTACGATCCCCCGTTAGGCCTCGCCAACTTGATTTTTAGTCTCCTATAACCCGCCCGCGCTTCATTTTCATGCCCGCGTTTGAATTCATTAGAAATTTTGGGAAAAAATACCGTTTTTGCAATGAAAACGTCCGAATTTATGTATTTTGTGTGATGAAATTGTGAAAAATGATTTTGACGAGAAAAAAAAAATCATACGAAATTGTGCAGAGCAGAAGGATCGATTTTGAACCCCGGACCTTTCGCTCTTCAGTCTAGCGCTCTACCATCTGAGCTATCAAGCGAAACTAATTCTATTCGTGAGATTTAAACACTTCTTCAACAACCCAACGACGGTACGAAATGAATATAGCTCGAACCAGATTCGGACACCCATTTTATTATCCATTCACTTGACTGGACTAAGTAATGTCATACTATTTTAAGCATGTTTGTAGTTACAAAAGACTATGAATATTATGATACCATCAATACAATTGATGCCTAATTCTTCAAAAAGGGACTATTTACCGTGAATTTGGCTTTAGTTTCGTCAAGTTTTTCTCGAATTCGGATGTGTGTGATGACAATAATTTGCACCGAAAATGCAACATGTCATGAAGTCACAGCTAATATTAGATAATATTATTCGCATAATATGCCTTTTTATTTTACAATTTCATGGCAAATGTGTTTGAAATGTGTGATTATAATCATGAAAAGAGCTCATTTACATCGTGCTATTACGAGGTCAACTATGACTGCAAAGCCGTATCGCTACGGATGAGTACTTCCGGGTCGCTTTGCTGGGTTAGAAAAGGAACGACTTTTCGTGTGCTTGCATACTGGCTGTGATACCAGTGCTATCAGTGCTTTGCCGTGTCGCAAAATTATCAGTATGACCAGTGCACCTTTTTATAAAAACCACTTATTCCCCATTATGAGGAAGTTGAGACGCCAGACCTACATGTCGGTCCCTATTAATGTTGTTGAGCGAATGTCCATTCCCCGCATGCCCGGGCCGCATGCTCGACACGTTTGTTCGGGCTTGGGATTTCTCGCGCATTTGAATGGTATGTGCACACAGGTGTTTCTTTAAAACCCAATACAATTTATCACGCTATAGTACCAATGGGGATGTCACCTACTAGTACTAGTAAATAAAGCTCAACAGTTTGACATTTAGTTATGCATACCTATGACATACTATTTGCGGACAATTTTAATTCTATCTACATTTTTAGTAATTTGAATCTGACAATGACAGCCTGCATTGTGTTTGCGAAATTAAATATATCGCAAAATTAGGTCGTTTTTTGTCTATGGCGTTCTTATTTTAAGATACGGAATCAAGTTGTTTCATGAAACATGCCTAGAAAATGATGTACTAAGTTTTAACCAAGGCTCATAAATGTTGACAATGAGGTGGGGTGGTTTTTTTCACTTTTGTTATGTACAACTGGAGGTTTCAAAATATGTTTTCTTTTCGTTGGGATGTGCTTGTCGCGCATGTTGTTGTTTGTTAGCGTTAATCTGAGGACCCATGAATCACACCCCCCCCCCCCCAAAAAAAATAATAATAATAATAATAATAATAAAAATAAATTAATTAATTAATAAATAAATAAAATAAAAGTACATTCTTACAGGCAGAGACTGTCAAGATATTTCGAATAATATCCATTGTGGTATTAATAGTTATACATGTTTATATAACTCGAACATTTGAATAACTTATTTCGATGCATTTCTCATGGTGATTCCAAATATGATAATGAAATTCAATAATGGTGAAAAATGTTGAGACATTTTCAGATATTTTAAAATGTCGTCTGCAGACGCATGCCGCGTGGAAAGTGTTAAGCATGTAATAATATATCGTCATGGAGGAAATTATATTATCATACTAAGCTTCTGTTTTAAAATAGCAGATGGCGAGTGATATGGTCATTAATATTTGTAGATATCTATAAAATGGGTAAATAAAAGCCAAATTATGCACATCTGAATAATTCAAAGACATACATTGTGCTTTAGAAAATGAAAGTAGTAGGCCTAATCATAATGCAAAAATTGTCTTGTCAAAGTGTTTCCTTTGCTACAGATTTTTGTGGAAACTATTATTACAATTAAATAACCATATTATACTTTTGTGGATCCTTTTAGTCATGATAGTATAGTATTTGATCTAATCCTTTCCGATTCAATTAAATATAACACCCTTTTATCGTAATACAAATAACATACTTCAAAACAACTTAATTCAATAATCTTGAAGACAATTTGTATTATCTTCGGCAAACAATCTTTTATGGATATTTATAAGACCTTTTTGCAATAAACTGAAAGATTCTGTAATATTTGTCAATGCAAAATAAGAGGGTCAAAACATTGAAATTGTTGCTGTGTTCGATCCTTAACGTGACGTGAGCCCGGGGACGTGAGGTGGCGATTTCGCTTCACCTCACTTCACTTCACCTCACCTCACCTCACCTCACCTCACCTCACCTCACCTCACCTCACCTCACCTCACCTCACCTCACCTCACCTCACCTCACCTCACCTCACCTCACCTCACCTCACCTCACCTCACCTCACCTCACCTCACCTCACCTCACCTCACCTCACCTCACCTCACCTCACCTCACCTCACCTCACCTCACCTCACCTCACCTCACCTCACGCACTTTAATTCATGTCACAGAAACGTTTTCTTAAACCGTTTGATCAATTCTATTCGATTCCAACGCAAGCAGCAGTCACTCAGTTCTTCGTAACAGCGCCAGATTTATAGATCCGACTGTTACACAATATTGCAGCCCTTTTATGGCAAAAGAATGTATCTTATATGTAGTTTTCTAACAGTATACTTCCTTTTAACATGATCAAAGTTAGCTTTTTTCTTCATAAATCATGTAGTGGTAAAAGGCAGTATATTACTTTTATTGTCTTTACAAGTGGACAGTCTGATACAAAACCATATCATGCAATAGTTAAGCAACATTTTTTAAACAATATAAAGTTATTCAGAGTGGTTCGGACTCTGACAAATCCATATTAAAGTTTAATCTTAAGATATAGGCTAAATATCTCAGGTTAACAAAAATGTATGATCTAGATTTCTGAGCTACAACTATACTATAATGTTTATAATCGAACACTTACCTTGTTGTGATTTCACGAGTTCAGGGTTATTCACGTCTGCAGTACTCGGTTTGCGATTTGGAGTTAAGCGATCCAGTCTTCTTGAGATTGACAAATCAGTCTTTAACAGACTGAACCCACATCTGTCAATCCGAGTGGTATTTTAAGAACGGAATAAAGCAGTGCTTATCCCATTTTTTAGGTGAGTAATCAGTCAATGATAGAGTGAATATGAAAGAGACTATGCTGCGACGAATTCATTGTGAACTGTAACAGACGGTATCATGAATAACGGCATGTATTTCCCGTTTTACGAGTTATTTAATTTTACCAGATTTTAATTAACTAATTTATTCCGAAATAACAAATAACGGCATGTATTTCCCGCTTTACGAGTTATAACAATATTTAAAATTATTTTTACTACATTTTAATTAACTAAATAATTCGTGATGTCATCGGTCAGGCTACAGGGGAGGGGAGACCCCCCCCCCCCCCCCCAAAATAAATAAATAAATAAATAAATAAATAAATAAATAAATAAATAAATAAATAAATAAATAAATAAATAAATAAATAAATAAATAAATAAAAATAAGAATAAGAATAAAAATAGGAAACAAAAAAGTGGACGATGGGAGGCATGCGAGGCCTTTTCAGCTATAATTTATGACTGGCACCTTTTCAGCATTTAACAGTAACCGATGACAGGCGCGGATCCAGCAAAGTTTAAGGGGGGTGGGGGAGGGCAAAACATTGACTCGGTACCATCCAAGCGGTGCGCAGCACCCTCCGATGCTCGGACAGGGGGGTGTCTGATGAAGGATGTTCCCTCCTCATAAGTATTATTTTTTTTCAATTTTCGAACTCAATTGGTGCGATCTGGTGTATACCTTTGACCAATATTGTATTGAAAAGCCTTCACTTCATTTTCAAATAAATATTTTCTTTTTTATCAATGCACGAAAGAAGTTGAACATAATATACTGATATATTCTTGATTTAAGTATAGATAGTTAAAAAGCTTGAACAGTGAACTGAGAAGTAGAAACATTTCCAATTTTCAAACTCATTTTGTGCGATCTGGTGTAGGCCTATACTTTTGACCAATATTTTATTGAAAAGCAATCACTTTATTTCCGATTAATATTGGCTCTATATAGGCCTATGCCAGAAGTAAGTTATACTAGTTACCTTCAAAAGATCAGAATTCTCGTCAACGTACGTACGCGTATGTATCCTGACCGACGTCCAATAAACTCCAAACGTTCTTATGTCGGTATGCCCACTTATTTGAAAATATAATTCATAAAACTGCTGACGGCTACCCCCACTTTTAAGAAATTGGCAGGCTCGTCAAAAAGGCGACAACTTTCAAAAGTCACACTTTGGACTTCTAGTTCCACCAGGGGTGTGCCAGTGAGCTTGCCGATCGGGTCCACTTTTAAATTAAAATTTGGTCAGCATAGAACTGGTGGCGCTATACCGATCAGGCGTGATTATAGCAGACGACACGACGCTGGCCACGCGTCTCTCAGACGACCCAATTATATCAACGGGAGTGCACTATTTTGAATTATTTTAACAGTCATCGCCCGGTTAACGATGACAATTCTTCTAATTATGATGAATTTGTCAAAATGATAAGATTAACATTCGCGATTACGTGTTATTCACCTTATTCATTACGTATTCAACATTTAGGTTTCGCGTGGCCACCGTCGTTTGTTTAAATCCACAACGCCCTCAAACCTATGCTGACCAAATATTACGTTAAACCTGGTTAAACACTGTTAAACGCGTTCAACGCCGGTCACCGACACATTCCGATGATTACAATAATTTATGTAATTTATGCAAACGGACCCGTTTTCGCTACGTGTGTTAGTATACGACTTTCCTATCCCAAAATTAATAGTATCCCTGGTTCCACCCAGCTAATTATCCAAGAAACGAAACCCGACCACCATTTTAAACCTCTGTAATTTTAATTAAAGCTATTTAACCACACTGCTAAAATGTTGAGCAAAATACGTTGCTTAATTGCGTTTAATCATCTGTTGGGTAAATGGTTGATTAAATGTTATTCAACATGTAGAAATCTAGTTGTTGTATAAAAGTAAAAAAAACTCAACGTTAAGCAAAAAAAAATTAGTAATAAGTTGGAGAAACCCCCGGACGAAACTCATTTTGTTGCTAAAATATTGCTTTAATTGTTCCAAACGGGCAACTGTTGAGTGTTTGTTTCAGGCAATCACGCAACTTATGTGAAGATTTACTCATGAGGTTTTATTGATCAACTGTTGCTTAAATCTTTGATTCTAAAGAAAATATATTCCACTTCAGCAACTGTTGCATGAGCATTGAGAAAAATCAAGCAACAGCTGATGCAAGTTACGCATATGTGAATATTAGGCAACTGTTGTCCAAAAAAGCCCATTTCGTGATACGCAATCGTCATGTAATCATCATGGCGTCTTTGGCAAGTATATTGCTCAATAGAACAGGAAATCTGTTTTTTCGTCGATAAACCTGTTTTTTCGATCGATAAACCTGGTTTTTCGATCAAAAAACCAGGGTTTTTCGCCGATAAACTTGGTTTTTCAATTCATTTGTCATAGTTTGTTTTGATAAACCTGGTTTTTCGAATTCGATTGTCATAGTTTTTTTGAAAAACCAGGTTTCTCGGTTGATAAACCTGTTTTTTCAAAAACTATGACAATCGAATTCGAAAAACCTGGTTTTTCGATCGAAAAACCAGGTTTATCAAAAAATAACTATGACAATCGAATTGAAAAACCAAGTTTATCGGCGAGAAACCAGGTTTATCGGTCGAGAAACCAGGTTTATCGGTCGAGAAACCAGGTTTATCGGTCGAGAAACCTGGTTTTTCATAAACTTTGACAATCAAATTTTAAAAAACCTGTTTTTTCGATCGAAAAACCAGGTTCCAGGTTTATCAAAAAAAAACTATGACAATCGAATTCAAAAACCAAGTTTATCGGCGAAAAACCAGGTTTATCGGTCGAGAAACCTGGTTTTTCAAATACTATGACAATCGAATTAAAAAACCCTGTTTTTTCGATCGAAAAACCAGGTTTATAAAAAAAACTATGACAATCGAATTGAAAAACCAAGTTTATCGGCGAAAAACAAGGTTTATCGGTCGAGAAACCTGGTTTTTCAAATACTACGACAATCGAATTCGAAAAACCTGGTTTCTCGATTGATATACCAGGTTTATCGATTCGATTGTCATAGTTTTTGATAAACCTGGTTTATCAGCCGAAAAACCAAGTTTATCAAAAAACTATGACAATCGAATTGAAAAACCTGGTTTTTCGATCGAAAACCTGCGATCGTAAATAAAATGTTACTCCACATTTTTGCAGTGTATGCATAGGTGAAATTATGATATTTTTTCAGTTAATTTAGCTTACTTCGTATCGCACGATACTGGCACATGGAATTTGCCGGTATCGCTCGATACTGGTACACCAAATTGTGTTCCACCTTCGAGCGATATACTGGACATGTAAGTATCTGGACCAGGCCTTCTCAAATGGTGGCGCTCGCGCCACTTGTGGCGCATTGCATCAGTCCGAGTGGCGCGCGGAAGGAAGCATAATAAAATTTAAAGAAATAATAAAAAATAATAAAAAAATAAAGAGAAGAAATATATCCCCAACTTCAACCAGATCGCTAGAAGCATGAGGAGCCACTTCAGCCACTAACTGCAGTGGGGTAATTCATGATTATTAGTAGTAGGCAGGCCTATTGATTATCACTACATTTGCTACCATTTTTGTACATTTTACCATCACATCTCTTTGTTTCTTGTACCATATTGCATGCAAATATAGCTCTCCTTAGCCTCTTAAAAGGGGGGTAAACCCATGAGATTCAAAGGGGCTTCGCCCCCTCGACCCCCACCAGGGGCCCTAAGGCGGGCCCCTGGACCCCACCCGTTATTCGCTCCGCTCGATCCGCTCGCAGGGATAGTGGCGCTTCTAGATCACTAAAATCTCAAAAGTGGTGCTTCTCAAAATCTAATTGAGAAGGCCTGATCTGGACCCTAAATTACACTTTTCCTAAGTTACTTCTTTCTAAGAACACAACCTATGACTAATCACTTCCGAAGATGTGTTTAACAAGATGATGTTCGTCGAGACGTGCGCTATGGATCGTTCGCACCTTTTTACATCACTCGGCTGTTTTCCTATTTAATTCCAAAGATTGAAAATTCAAGCTAAAATATTGACTTTTCAATCTATAGATTACCGTGAGGGGACAGACTTTTAAGATTGACATTATATCTTTTTTTGGATTGAAGAGTTTCAATCTAAAAAAGATTGAAAATTCAATCTAAAAGATTGACTTTCAATCTTTCATAGATTGCCGTGAGGGAACAAACTTTTAAGATTGACATTCAATCTTTTTTTGGATTGAAGAGTGTCAATTTAAAAAAAGATTGAAAATTCAATCTAAAATATTGATCAATCTTTCATAGATTGCAGTTAGGGAACAAACTTTTAAGATTGACATTCAATCTTTCTTTTTTTTGATTCAATCTAAAAGTTTGATACGTTCAATCTGATTTAGATAGATTGAAAATCGGCAGTGCTGACACTCAAGTGTGAATTTCGCGACGGGGTGAGTTTATGGAGGGTGGTGGTACCGTGTATCAAAGATACACTTGCACTACAGTACCGATTAGGACTATAGTCACTCGACAAAGTTTCGTAAGGATTACCACGTTTATACCGTTAAAAAGTATCACCAAAAACAAACTAACCTTCTAGATCTGATATAGTTGAATCTGCAAACCCCCAGTGTCTCTAAATGATAACGAAGAACCATCACATGATCATTGAATTTCAGACAAGTTCCCCCGTCGCGTCGTGCACATAAAATGGCCGCCTGACAGTTTGGAATCGGCGGGGTTGGTGTTGATTCACGTGATATTATTTCCGTTTTCGATTGGACGCTACAATCAATCTTTGAACATATTGATACTGCAATCAATCTTAATTCGATAGGCCATGGAGCTTTTCATTCTAAATTCAATCTTAATTCAATCTATTAGATTGAAAATAAAGTCAACTGTTTAAAGATTGAAATTATCAATCCGCGAAATTAAGAAAGTACTCGGTGTTTATGTTTAGGGATTTGAATGAGATCGGAAAGAATTAAGAATTAACACGGCCCCTTTTTTTAATTTTCAGATAAGATAAAAATATCCATTTACCCAATTCATTTGATCGTATACGCCAATACTAGTACAAAAATAATCTATAGAATATATAAATTGTGTTCATTTTTCCTCTTGTTTCTATAAAACGCGTTGATCATAAAATGAGTGCGCTCAATCATGCGGAATTATGTAGGGCTCATTTCCATATTGTACTCTATCACAGCTTTCCCCAGCTTTACTGGGGAAAGCTGAGTGTTTTTGTTGTTTAATGAATTGCATTCATTCACACAGCTGTGATAGAGTATGGACACGACCACTTACCATGCAATGGATTTACACACGTGTTTAAAGTTCCTTTTTATTCATGTATAATATGCATGGACGTGCCTCCTGTAAGAGTGTTAATTTCACATCCGTAATCTGTGGCGTATACATAGGTTTATAACGCAATAGGCGTGCCACCATGCTGTGCGGGCTCTGGTCCTATCCTTTATGGGCGGCCAAAGGGGTCAAAATGGTATAAAAGTTTGAGAAAGGTGTCGATATTAGAGAATGGTGAATACAAAGCAGAGAAAGGTATAGGATTAAGAGAATGAACGGTCTAAACTCTATAAAAAGGTACGTACGAATATATAAAACAAGAGAAAGGGGTCTAGAATGGAGAAATGTATACTTTAGAGAAAGGGGTCAAGAATGGTAAAGGTGTATAATTTAGAGAAAGGGGTCTAGAATGGAGAAATGTGTGTACTTTAGAGAAAGGGGTCTAAAATGGAGAAAGGTGTATAATTTAAAGAAAGGTGTCTAGAGTGGAGAAATGTGTGTACTTTAGAGAAAGAGGTCTAAAATGGAGAAAGATGTATAATTTAAAGAAAGGTGTCTAGAATGGAGAAATGTGTGTACTTTAGAGAAAGAGGTCTAAAACGGATAAAGGCGTATAATTTAAAGAAAGGTGTCTAGAATGGAGAAAGGTGTGTAAGGCCAAATTTTTTTTTGTTATATTGGCGTAACGGGCTGAACAAAAATAGGGTAGGTAGGTAGGGATTTTTTTTTTTTTTTTTTTTTTTTTTTTTTTTTTTTAGCAGCTGTTTTTGAACAATGTTAACCGAGTTTATTTAAACATTCCCTATTGTTTGTTAGAAGTACCCCTCAGTACAAGTCTATATACAAATAAAACACAATAAACCATATTTTCGGAAGGAATTTCCGTTTATTCGAGGAGCACCGTCGTATTTCGTTCGAGAAAAAACATTTATTTTTTTCATTTTTTTTATTTTTTAGGGTCGGTCGGTTGGGTTTTTTTTTTTTTTTTCACTGGAAAAAAAAAAAGTGTAGGGTCGGGCGTATTTTTAGGGTCGGGCGGGTTACGCCAATATAACAACAACAAAAATTTGGCCTAATTGAGAGGAAGGTGTCTAGAATAGAGAAAGGTGTGTACTTTAGAGAAAGGGGTCTAGAATGGAGAAAGGTCTGTATTGAAAAGCTGTAAAGTAGAACTTGAATCTATAAAAACGCCATAATCAAGAAATCTAACAATGAAGGCGGTTATCGGGAAATGTCTAAGTCCTGTAAGTCGTAGCTCCTACGGTCAAATGTAGAGATATATCTGTAAGTTACTAGTTAGAGAACGGTCTGTAAGTTAGAGAACGGTCTGTAAGTTAGAGAAAGGTGTGTAACTCAGGGAAAGGTCTGAAGGCCGAGACATGTAAGGGTCATTCTTCGGTAAATGTGACATTTCAAGTTTCTAGAAACTCGGATTTAAATTTCAAATATTTCTAGCTTTGAATATTTTTTCACAAAGATAAACATCTGCAACATATTAAAAAACATGTTTGGCACAATCTTATATTTAATTGATTTTTACCCTTATTGTTTATAGGTTGATCACGCAATAGAGTCATATCCGTCACATTTCCAGTATAGAATCCATTAGAAAATGTATATGATTGCAGACTAGAAATTGACATACATATCCCAAACTAAACTGCTCAAAAAAAGTTTGGCCTTTTTTCAATCACGATTTGTTCAAATATCTCGGGATATGTTCATTTAGTGTAATCTATCATGTAAAAGCTGATGTGTTCATCTGAAAGTGCCAAAATCAACACTATTTTGTGCTTAAAAATCAATAGATCATCACACCACACTGTAGTGGTCTATGTAACATTTCATTGAACAGACGACAAAGATGTTCTTTTGAGCACGAAATAGTGTTGATTTTGGCACATTCAGATTGTGACCTCCCCATATTCTCAAGCAAGTAGCTGAGCAATGAAGCAAAGGATTGCTTCAAATTTGGTATCATTGTAAAGATGAACACATCAGCTTTACATGGATAATATAAAACTTAATAACATATCCCGCGATATTTGAACAAATTGTGATAGAAAAAAGTTTCCAAACTTTTTTTGAGCAGTTTATAAAATAAAGAATATTCTCTTCAAATAAATCCAACTATTTTATTTTTTCAGTATAACATACCGATTTTAAAACTTCGCAAAAGTTTCATTCTCAAATCTGATATACATATACAGGGCAATACCATTCCAAGGCACCAAAAGGTTTGTCTCAGACGACCGCGCGCGTAGCTTTTAAAATTTGCATTTGCTTACAAGAGTTAAATATAAGTTAAATACAGTTTAAAAATGTGATTTGTTTCTACTGTGGTAGTGTTAAAATATACATTTTACAGAACGCCCGTCTGCACATAAGTGTTTAAAAAAGGGAAAACAAGATACCCGATTTCTCATAGTATTGTTCATTAAAAAAACACACACACACCTTGGCATACCATTTTGTCAGGTTTCATCTGAGACAAACTTGTTTGTTTTTTACCTAAATCAGCGAATGTATTCACTCAACTTGTGCATTGTCAATCGCCATGTAATCGTTGCAGCATGCAATGCGAGCGCCGGATACAGAGGGCGTATATTCATCGGTTTATGATCGTATCAAATACTAGTCAACATGCTAAACAAAGGGCCATCCCCACCAAATTCGTAATGCTTAGGCCACGGTAGAATATAATCGTTGCTAAGTCAATGGCCTCGAATGTTTGTTCTTCTAGTCAAAAGTAACTCAGAAGTTTTTCATTGTAATGCATTAATTAAGACAACTAGATTTGATATAGAATCCTTTTTCATCTAAACAAAAACTATCAAAAAAAGAAAAGAAAAGAAAAGAAAAATAATTCAATTCAATTCAATTTATTCAGCAATATGTACACAGAAAGAAAGAAAGAAAGAAAGAAAGAAAGAAAGAAAGAAAGAAAGAAAGAAAGAAAGAAAGAAAGAAAGAAAGAAAGAAAGAAAGAAAGAAAGAAAGAAAGAAAGAAAGAAAGAAAGAAAGAAAGAAAGAAAGAAAGAAAGAAAGAAAGAAAGAAAGAAAGAAAGAAAGAAAGAAAGAAAGAAAGAAAGAAAGAAAGAAAGAAAGAAAGAAAGAAAGAAAGAAAGAAAGAAAGAAAGAAAGAATCTGATGTTTTTTCAGCGGTGGTCTTTGGGAGAGGAAGATCAAATGTGTGTGCTTGTCTAGTGTAATTTGCGTGAATCTGTCGGTTTGTGGTGAAATAATTTGCGAAGTTGGGAGGAAGGTTGTTGTACAAGTAGTATGATTACTGATGTGCAATTTATTGTAAAGTTGGTGCACTACGAATCAATCAATTTCTTATCGGTCCCTTCTGCGTAACTGAAACCATATTACAATCGTGAGTAAAGCAGCAAATACATTGGAAATCCCACCGACCAGTATCACGTAAGAGTAGTTGTTGCTCCATTCTCCCAGTAAGCCTGTCATTGGTAAAGAAACAAAATAGTATCTGACTAGAATGATATGATTATGATTGCTGCCCTTTTTGAATAAGTACCCTTTCGTCGCTACACTAAGATGGCTACTGGCCAACAGTGCACATCCATTTAGCCCTAACAGCTCCCCAAATATCGCTTGGGTTGACGAGGCAATTGGGACTAAGTATCTTGCCAAAGGACACAAACAAGTTGGCCACGGCGGGTCTAGAACTCAAAACCTCATGAGCATGTGTCTCGCGCTGTTCCCCTGGACCCCACGTGCACTCAAAAATACAAGTTTTGTTTTCTTTGTGTTCTGAGCACTGATATGTTGTTGTTGTTTTTTCTGAAAAAGACCCATCCAAACACGTATCACTCCTTTCATAAAACACATGTCAAGAGTTTCTATGATCTTATAACAACATTGCTATTAGACTTCACTTATAATAAATCAATAAATTAATGAAAATATAACATTTATCATAATGTTATATCGTTGGCAATTACAGAAATCCGATGATAAACAATATTAAGAATAACTTTTAGGTAATTTTGCAAGTTAGAAAGAAAAGGAACAAAAGGCTAGATAAGCAGACGAACAAATATTTCTGTTTATTTCAAACAAGTTTAACACACACATTTTTCCACTTTGCCAAAAGGGTGAAACAACCAGTCCCTTACACAAAATATCGTACGCCAATATTTGTGTTTGTCAACTGTCATCCTGCTTGCATTTATTATAAGTAGGCAGGCTAGAGCCATATTTGTTATTTTGGAGATCTGTTCATTTGCAAAATAGTTGTTTATTTTTTTCCTAGTACTTCTATTTCTTCCTCTAATTTGTGTCAAACTTACCACCAAAGTAGCCTCCGACTATATTGGCTACTCCTTGGAATAAATACAGCCATCCTATTGCAAGTACATGTCGCTCCTTTGTAATTACTATCTCCCTAGCCACTACACTAGATAGAGATACGGTGGTGCCTATGCCAAATCCAACTACCACGCCAGCAATCATTAACATTGTAAATGTTTCTAAAAATGGAAACACCACCATCGATAAAGCCAGAACAATGAGTGATGCTAGAAATAACAGCACAGGTGAAACGCCAGCTATTTCTATAATGGTCCAGTGCAGAATTCGCGTTAAGGTATTCGCTAATCCTGACGCCGATAAAATCCATGCAGCCTGGTGATATGACAAATTAAGATCAAGGGCCAAATGCGGAAGGAATAGATAAAAGAACAAAAGGGACGTTTCGTAGAAAAAAGATGCTAGCCCTAAGCAGGACAATAATGGAACTTCGGCCAAAAGTGCCACGTGTATCTTGATAGGTTTCCAATACCTTGGAATGTCTTTATCAATCAACTGAGTTGATTCTTCCACATCATCAGATGCTACGCTTGTATTAACGTCACTGAGGTTGACCGCGGTACCTTCATCCCTGTTCACGAAATCACTGTCTTCATGAAACCGTATTGGTCGAATTAGGGCGCCAAAGAGACTTTGTTGTAGACATATCCCGGCAATTATTAAAGCCGCGCCACGCCAACCGTAAACGCTCAACAGTGAGTCAATTAGTGGCGGGAAAATTAAACTGCCCACTCCGATGCCTGCATATGCGATGGCGTTAGCGATGGCGTACTTTGTTGTAAAATAACCGCTTGTAATTGCGAGACTAGGAGTAAATGTTAATCCTAAACCAATTCCTTTAAAAAGAAAGAAAGAAAGACAAATCCATCATCGATTAAGGAAAGTGTAACCAACTAGGCAAGTCAACCTAGTTTGTAGTATGTACAATAGTAATATACACAGTAAAGGTAGAGTAGCATGACAGTGGAAGATGACATACTTAAAAGGGAAATAATTTGTATTGTTATAATGCTTAATTATTCTTATTCTTATCATGCTCATGGCAGCAATTAAATATGACTTACAACGATTGACATGATTGGTGCTTTCTTACAACAGCTTTCCTACATGCTGAGGCTTTCTCATGAGAACACTGAGCAACATTGAACATTGCACAGAAATATCGATGCATCCAATTTGTGGATTATACCTCTATTAATGTATTGTACCAGATATTAAAATGAGGAATACTAAACTAATCTTTGCTATTGTTATTGATAGATGATTTACAATGTTTATGAATGCAAAGTATTAAAATGTAAACCATGTCATCTTCTGGTTTGTATGTGTAAATCCCATTGTACAGACTAGTAAATGACACGGTTACGCAAATTATGCTAGCGGTCTTATGTTTCATTGAATAAATCTCTGATTTTCAGGATTTTAACCTTATAAGTTGTACTTTACAATGAAATCAAATTGGTTATGGTTCAGCGGTTTTAATAAGGATTAAATCCATGCTGGAAGAGAGTCCTAATATTTTTGATACACCCTGTATGATCATGATAATAGATCTGTTCCGTGTCACGCGTTTTATCCTAATAAAATGTACGAGTGCAACACACATACAATGTTACTACCGATTTTACGAAATTTATATACGGTTCATATCCAGCTATATCATATATAATACATGCAGTACCAGTGTGAAAGGAGCCGGTCAAGCAGGTAAACTGTAGGAGAAGAAGCATTTTGTATGATGGGTTTGACGAAAGATGATGATGATGATGATGATGATGATGATGATGATGATGATGATGATGATGATGATGATGATGATGATGATGATGATGATGATGATGATGATGATGATGATGATGATGATGATGATGATGATGATGATGATGATGATGATGATGATGATGATGATGATGATGATGATGATGATGATGATGATGATGATGATGATGATGATGATGATGATGATGATGATGATGATGATGATGATGATGATGGTGATGATGGCTGATCAATATCAGAATTGGTCAAAAGATTCCTTTTGGTCCATGCACATACAGCGATTTAAGCGATTAAAATTGGCGTGTCGTATGACGTCACTAGGGGTCATTGAACTTTACATGGGTAAAACTCAAGACATACTCCGAATTAGATCGTACCTGTTTTATCTTGTTTGGTTCGATATGGCAAGAAAAAAGTCAATCATCATAACCAGTTCAAAGATCAAAAAGATGTCACTAGGGATCAGTTTTAAATAAAAATCAAGGTGCCCTGGTCTTAGACCAGAACTAGATCTAGTTATTTATGTTATCGCACTGATCTACGTGGGTCGGTCACTATGTAATGAAAGTGATCTTGGTATGGGATGCATGAGTAAATTCTATTGAGGGATAGTAAGATCAATACAAAGTATGAACCTTGGCTTTGTCTTTCAAACAATACACTTTTGAATTGTGAGATACCTTTGGTTATATAACTTCAATAAAATAAACAAAATAGGTTTCAACCACTAACTGAAATCTGTTAATATTTGATGTGGGTGGATCGATTCATTTGCCAATAATATCTCGGCAATGCAACCATATAAAACAGATGACACTTGGTACATAGATAGAACACACAATAATCTCTGTTTGACGATTTTGTAAGGCCCCATCTCAAATAGACTTTTAATAACAATAAACCATGGAAATGACAAAGGATACAGAACAATGAAGTGGTTATAATTTAGTTAATTGATGTGGATTGAAAAGCATTCTTAAAGTGGGTGTGGTTTTGGATGTCATCAGGCAATTTGATTGGTTATTGGCTGTTTTCAGCCGATACGCACTATTATTGTGAGATGATAATATATAAGTTGGGGCGGGGATTAATTCATTTGAATATTAATAGCTTCAGTGCGTATGGTCGTTAAGAGGTTCAAGTGCGCCCTTAAAGGACGCGATTATTTGAAGGAGGAAGTTGGTACACTATAACTCGCTGGATTCGCCGATTTTATAAAGGGGGACATAAAAAACGTTATTTTTATGATCAAAAGATACAAATAACCAATAAACTATAAATAAAAATGAGAATGAGAATAAAATATAGTTCGTACATGTAGCTGTTCTACTATATACGGTGGTATCATAATGTATATATAAGCTGTACCATATTTGTGTCATCTTGTATGGCCGCCTGTGGCGACAATACACCAAATATTGTACCACAGCTACGAACTATATTGTATTCTCTAAATAATAGTGGAGATTTCTAAAAGAGCCGATTTCTCAAACCATTGAAATTATGTGACGGTTACTTTAATAATACATATCTAGTATCTCTAAAGTTAGCAGTAATACGAGAGGTTGTGGCAGCCATCTATGATTGATATATCCATATAAATTTTCAATTTGATTTAATATCGAAATAAATATACAAATTGATTAAAGCATTTTTTAATGTTTGTGAATAGATTTTGAAGGCACAGTAAGCTCGTATTTTCTGGTAAATGTATTGTTTTAGCCATTTCTGGCCCAATGGACAATCCTATTCAATCATTCAAACTGGTTCATTTCTTGGATTTTGATTGATGTTTTGATTTTAAGCAAAATTAGTGATTCACTGACTGGGAATTTTTCCAATGAAAATACTTGTTATTTAACTGATTCTCCTCATTCTTGTACTACATATTTCAAATTGTACAGGGATTAAAGTTATTGTCTTAGGTGTCATATTTATGACAAAATTGTTTTTGCATTTATCTACTTTTGATGTCACGCTATGCAATCGTCTTAGCACGTGTTTCACAAAACAATTCAAATTTCCCTCCCAAAAAATAATTTGGCAGTATCTAAAGTGTACTTACATTTAGCTAAAGCTATGACGCCATATAGATCCTACTCAGAATTCCAAAAGTGAATTATTTGAAAGACGAAGGTTTTATACTTTATAATGATTTCAGTATCTCTCAATAGAATCACTCATACGTCTCATAACAATACCACTTTCATTACATATTGACCAACCCTCGTAATTAACGCAACTAGTTAATACAGTAAATAAAACAATTTGGTAAAGATGAATTGGTCGTTCTTAACACATTTTTTAAAAATATTTCTATAACACGATAACTCACCTCCCAAAAGGCACACGCCAAAAAACATTGCAATTACGCCATTGGGCACAACAGATACCACGATGAATCCGCACATGGATACAAACCCGCCAATCATAACCACGATACGGCAGCCGTACCGTAGCATAAGATGACAACTTACAGGTCCTGCAAAATGTTCATGTTTAATAAATGTAAAATAAAATGATATAAATAACAGGGGGAGTGGAAAAGTGTAGGCCTACATAAGGTCCCATATAAAGTATACATATGCATAAACATGATACTGGTACATCACATCCGCCAGTATCGCTCGATACTGGTACAATATTATTGTTCCAGTATCTTCCGATACTGGAACACCAAATTGTGTTCTAGTATCGAATACCAATTGTGACTTGTCCAAGTATTAAACAATCCTGTTACGTGATACTGGAACATTTTATATGCGCCACTACCGTCCGATACTGGAACACTGCCTTTCGGACGATACTAAAGGGTAAAAAAAAAGTGAGTCCCCCCCCCCCCCTAAAATTGGATCACGTTTATTTGCATAACTCCACACACAAATGTACATTTTGAAACATGTAAACGTTTATGAAAAGGAGAAACGCTTGGCTACATATCGACAGGTGTTTTTTAAAAAGGTGTTCACTTTTTCCACAACATTCATATTTCTCCAAAATGATGTTTCAGAAAAAGTGGCACTTTTCAAAATTGTATGCAAGAAAATTAAAAAAAATGTCTCCAGTGCTGTTTAAATTAATTTCAATTGTCTTAATTTTCAATTTAAAGAAAGTGTTTTCTTTATTTAGCTGGTCTTTATTTGAAATTAAAATGAAGTTATTTTATGCATGACTAACTAATAGTGTCCACCATTCACGTCAATAGCTTCCCTGTATCGTTGAAAAGTGTCCCTTTTCGGAAAGCATCATTTTGGGGGAATGTGACTGTTTTGGGAAAAGTAAACATGGTATTGAAAAGGGGAAACTTTGTGTGAGTAGCCAAGGGTTTTTTATTTTCGGAAATGTTTCAATCTCTCAAAACGCATAATTTTGTGTGGATGTATGCACACTAACTAGTATAGAATCTTGAAAAGTGTCACTTTTTTTTAAACATAGTTTATGTGAAATGCGACTATTTTGGGGAGAGTAATAATGATATAGAGATGGAGAAACTCTCTATGGGTAGCCAAGTGTTTTTGATTTTCATAAGTGTTTCAATCTTTCAAAACGTTTAATTGTGTTTAGAGTTATGCAAACAAACGTGATCCAATTTTAGGTGGGGGCTTACTTTTTTAACCCCTGTGTACAGTCCAGAACTGTAGACCTTAAGTACCCAGGATGTTTTTATTTCTGTATTGTCGAAGTGTTGTCAGTCTCAGCTGAGACAAACATACCTAAAGGAATAAGAAGCACTATTCTGCAGCGATCCAGGTCTGACACAGCATTTTTATAATTGATGACCAATCGATTATCATCGATCAGTTTAATTTGTAGTACGACTTCATAAAGGCTTTTTAAGCCTGGCCCGAGCATTTTGCTTGAGTCGCCAAGCGTGTGTCCGTATGGACCGACCGTGTAAACAAACAAACAGACATTATGTGAGTTGCCACGCTATTTTAAATCTAGCGTTACCACACGTGTATTAGGTCATAGGTCACTAATAGGTATATCAAATGAGGTGGGATCGTTTCAAAAAACCCTTAAAATCGTGATACGTGTCTCTATTTTAAATAGAAGTTGTCAAAAAAACATAACATTTTTGGTATCATATTAAAGACAATTTATCCAGCTACCGAATAAAAAAAGAATTAAAGCCACATGTTTAGCAACAGTGAAGTTATCAATCTAAACGTCGAGTGAGTCAAGGGTGGGACCGGTGGATGAGGCGCCCATAGGTTTCTACACAAAATAATGGAAAACTAGAACCTTTTGAAAGTGATGCCATTTTAAAATTATACATAGGAAAGTTTTCAAACTTCTCATATGTGTTAATAACATGTGCCTGCTACTATGAATAATAATATTGAATTGTTATCTAGACATTCTCTACTAGAATATGATGTTCAATTCAGGGAGTGTTTTAATGTAAAAAACACACAGTTTTATTCATTTTATTGGTTAAACAATGGCCAAATCGCAGTCTCTCTATTTCATTTGTGTGACTCTTCGGTCCTTTTCTACCCTGGGTAGTAAAACATTTAACTAAAAAAGCCAGAAGTGTTTCTTCATAGAATTGTTCATAGATTTATGAAAATTTTGCTATTTAAACCTATTTTGGACCACCCTGTATTTAAAATAAAAGGAACTTTAACGATATTCGTGTAGTTCATTTTGATAACTATTTTCTTTTAAATTAAATAGTCCATGCTAACGTAATTTCATAGAATATTATATATAAACCTTCATTTTATGCATAATTTCAAAATAATTTTAGACACCCTGTACTTTTCCTGTGAACATTTTGGGCAAGTGATTCTTAGCAAATTTGGTAACACCTTCTGCGGTTGTTCTGATTTTGGTGACTATCTTCAGCTAAACCCTAATTGTACAAACTACCAAAATATTTTGTGAGGAGCAAAAACGATCAACTTTTTTATGTTCCACCCTATACAAATTTTACACACCCTGTATAATTTGATTATTTTTTGCAAAAATTAAAAACCTTGAATCATAAGCTTTCCAACGATATATAGTTTGTGGGTCATTAAGTATGTAAAACTTAAGTTTTGTCCCGTTTAATCAGATTTGGGTCATTCCCCAACATTATTAGAAGTGAAACATTTTTTTGGACCAGTTTGTGACTTCTGACCAATTACCATTTTCTAAATAACCAGAACACACTGTAGTATGGGATGGTTACCGGCATACAGACTGTGATAGATTTCTAAATTGATTACGCGTTTATAATGCTAGAACTATGGCATTTCAGAAGAAGTATGCCAATTACCGTAAAACCTACTAGTGATCTGCTTCAACACATACACAATGTATTATGATATTCAAAGTTCATGAATTGTGTTTAGAATTAAAAACACAAATATTTAGATGTGGTTGAGCTGATGAATCATAACACATTATGTGTATGTTCAAGCAGGTCACCAGTAGGTTCGAATTGGCATACTGCTTCTGAAAAACCATAGTTTTTGTAATTTAAATGTATAAATAATTTTCGAAATCTTATCACTGTCAGAACCACCCTATGCTAAAGTGTAAAGTGCGTCATGTAATTTGAAAAAGCGTAATACACGTGTGGATAACACTGGATTCAAAAATCGGGCTAACTCAAATGATGAACTGAATGGTGAGTATCAATCGGCTATCATCTATAACAATGCCGTAGCAGACTTGGAAGGCTGCAAATGAGTATGAATGGGCGTTTCTTATCCCTTTAGGTACTAGTATATATACTAGTATGAGTCCCAGGTGATACCATATTATTGGTGCTCTTTGCCCAAATGCATTATATAAACATGACGTCATCAACACCGGTAATGGGCCGGCCAGCTCAGCCCAGTATGATGTTTTGTTCTGTATAACTATTTTTCTAACATGTAATGCACAAGGTTGTGCTTGCGGGACTCCTCCTTTAAGTATTCGCATTTGCAGATCGCGTTACCCTATGACTGAAAACCGGAGTGACAGACCCACAGAATAAATGTGCTGCGATCAAGGAAATAGTCTGAAGTTGATCATATCACATTTTCAGTTTTCTACTTGTTTGCATTTGTCAGTTGTTACGCTACACTTTGCAGAAAACCCTATCCAAAATGAACATTTTTCAAAAGATATAAGCAGTTGAAGTGATTTCAAAACAATGTAAAACAAAAGAGATGAGTCTCTTTGTTTGGTGATATCTCAAATTCAATATTTTAGACATCTGACTCATTTTGTTTGATCGCACCTACCTAAACAGAATACTATACCGATGCATGATGCTGTTAATAAACTGACTACAGCATCCGTGGCGTCATCTAAGTCATCCATGAAACTTGGTAGAAACATACCCATCGAAGTAATGATACCGCCTGATATCATCAAAATCATGTGACTAGCAAAGACAACTACCCATCCATACCCGCCGTTGGGGGCGTGCCGATATTCTCTCGTCATGAGTGTGGAGACTGTCTGTGTGTTTAAGTAACTGACCAGGTAATAAATGTGCCGATAACTCTTAAAGTGTAACTCCTACATAAACATATTAAAGGTGATGAGAAATTTCTCTTCTTTAATTTGTGATATTGCGCTCTAGAATGGTTGATTATTGAGGAAGTTATAATCCCAAATGTAAGGCCAAGTGCGATATTCTTTTTCAGATGTTGCTATTTTTAACGCGGACGCACACGGGCAAATTATTGATTACTGGTAGTGGTATAGTCTATTCGGTCATCTCGGGACAGTGACGTCACAAGTACGACTAGTCTTCGTCCCGTGTGATCTGAGATACGATTCCATTGGTTCCTATGGGAACGGAAAATGGAAATTAGTCTTCGACAAAGACTAACAGATCGCTGGGACGCCTAGCTCACCGTCGTAGATTTTTCATGCGCATTAAGAAAAAGTAGTACCAAAGCGAATGTGAACAAAATCGGTCTTTAAAGCTAAAGATTTAAGTTATAAGTAACTAGATTATTTACTAATAATGAGTTTATATTCCATGTGCCCTTTTTATGTCAAATGTTGCTTTAAAAATGAAAGAAGAAAAAAAAAGGTCACAAGGTCGCGCGCAGTCAACTCGTTGAACTCAGCAGCGTCATTCATTCAACAACATGTGCGTGATTGATGGTGACTATCAAAAAGTAGCGGTTATTATATTTTGCTATTATGTTTATCGTGGGAATTTAGCCATTTCGAAAACTCTTGAAGCAATTTAGGAGCTTTGTAGTCCTTTAGTCTGTGTAATTTATGAGGACTGAGTACTCCATTGTTCTGTTAAATTGCTGCAAACTTCTGCTATCACTCAGCTATCGATCATGGCATCTCGACGCGACGATCATCAAGCGATCAACATCAGCTGCCGGACATTTCCCCAAGCCCAAGTCATGTTCAACTTCAAGTAGCGACGCAAAAAGCTCAGGCATGTATTGCATTTATCGGAACTGTTATGTTGTCCAGGTCTTCATTATTTGAATCAGTTTTCTTGTTACAATCTCAGTCAGGTCCAAGGTCCAGCCCGGGAGGTCCAGTCCAAGCTTACATGGCTTGCGATGCATCGACAGTCACACTGAAGTGAAAGTGCATCTCATTGTCAAATCAAAAAGGCATCGAAGGTCCTACCATAGGCCTATACAGTCAGGTTCCACAGTCAGTATACAGGCATGACAGGCGCAACCTCCTATTTTAGTTTTTCATCATATAGTCAGACTTCGTAGAATTGACTGAGGCTGCACAGCATTTGTAAAACCCATATGTACATGACCTGATGAAAAGAATACCTAGATTGGTCATTTAATTTAATATTTTATTATAAGAATGTAAAACAAATGTAATTAAACATTTTATTCTGCTCCCGAGACCCGATCGGCACATTTTCTTTTCTGTCGGTAGCATAGGCCATAGGGGTTGGTTCTCTACGGCGTACGCGGAGAAGACAATGAGAAACATGTCAAGTCCCGCTAGCCTATCGATTTCTGCGCAAGCTACTTACTATTCTTTTTTTTTCTTCAGCCGAATAGCAGGAATTTCATTCAATACTCAAAAAAAAAATTCAGGTAATACCACAAATTCCTACTATTTCATGAAATCTGACAATACGGTCTTGCGCCAGTACTGTCCTATTTCGATCAACACAAAATTGATTGCCCCATGAAATTGCTTGCCTTGATGTCCTCAATTTCTGGCTGTTTTCACTTTATTCAATTTTAAACATTTTTTTATTCACGCAAAGTTGTTGTGTTGTGAGAATCAATTAATCTGTGTGATTAAATTTAAGAACATTTTATTCGTGAACTTGGAGACAAATTTCTACTCCTGCTATCCCTCCTTGTGAGCGTTCACTTTCATTTTGTTGTGGCATCATGCCCTCCCCCATTGATTAGTTTGTAGACCAAATAGAAATATACATGTAGCTCTGTCAGTCTGTCTGAGGGCTATGAAATGAAGGAAAGCATCGGAGTCGGCATCAGATAATGTTATCAATATTTTTCAACTTTTCAAATTTCAACCCGTTATTTCTAAGAAGTACCGTGTCCACGTAGTGGCTTGAATTTTGATAGCTCTATCCTTGCTACCGTTTGTTAATTATGTCTGTCGGGCTATTGTTCACATTTGCTCTTTAATACAAAAAAACCACCTTAAATTGGCTTGTGATATTCAGTATGCAATGCATCAAATTGTGCTCATCATCACCTGCACATCGCACCGCTTCAAAACAGTTTTATTGATTCTACGACTTTCTTATTTTTAAATATTTATATTTCCTGTACCGGCGGTCAAGCACAAGGGCCAATTTACCTACCGACCAGATTCAAGATTTTTGGCACTTGAGTTGAGGGCAACGCAACACACACACAAAATGTATGTTAATTTATGTTTATTATATTGAGAGCGCATTGAGCCTCCAGGGAATCACAAATGCTTATTGTATTTGTATTGATGTAATATCTATGAGGGTGTCGATCAAGTGATGTTAACTGAATTTCTACAAATTCATCGGTCAAGTTATTAGTTTTCTAAATAAATTGATCTTTTGTGACATCTTCAACTTTGGAAGTATTTTCTCTTACCTCAGTCATTCCTCGTTATCACTCTCAGATTCTTCCGAGTCGCTGTCTCCCTCTTCAAAAGGTTGTATGATCATTGGTGTGCCATAATCCTGATGAAAATTATCTACAAGTTCTTCTTTGTCCCACATATCTTGCTCTACTTTGATAACATGTCTTTCGTAAGATGCCCAGTTTTCAGCAGTCACATTCGCGAGTCCCTCTTTCAGTAGAATTTCTACATCAGGAAGCTTAAATGTTGTGTTGTTAACAGCTACATGCCCCTTTCCAGAACCCCAGGCCTGTTTCAGAATAGAAAATATTGTTGTTGGCTTTTAATGCTAGACCTACCTAGTCCTATCAGTTAGTAAAAAATGTAATTTAAATATTGTTTAGTGATTTTTATCAAGTTTAAATCAGAGTCCATGAAAAATAGACTTAACCTAACTAAAGATTCCTTCAATACTCTCTGTTGTACTGGGAAAGTGGGAGGGGATGACTGAAAAGAGGATAATAGACCATGACAAAAAACCTTGTTCTTCCTTGCAGACAGACCCTTTTTTGTTTAATTTTTCAAAACATTTTTTTTGAAATATTTGAAATTTTAGTCAAAATTGCTGAAAATTAAGCAAAAATAATTTCATGACAGCATACTGTACTGGAGGTTTTCAAGCTAGTAGTAAAAATATATAAAACAACTTCTGACCGACCGACCCTACGTGGTTCATTTGCATGAATAGGAGGTTTTTTTGGTCACCGGGGGAAGGGGGGGGGGGGGGGATTAGGAGGTTATTTTGGTCACCGGGGGGGGGGGGGGCTATAAGCTAATAGATTTTAAAATGTAAATTATTATTAAATGTTATCATTTTAATTTTTTTTGATGGTAACCTTCGGTCACTCTGTGTGTGATGTGTCTGTAAACAGATCTGACAAATAATTCCTCGTTCTAGACCTACCAGCTCAATTGGGTTTAGTTCACAGTGATATGGTGGTGTCCGCAGTACCTCATGGCCTGCCTCCTTTGCAAGCTTGTCAATTTTCTTCTCATCATATTTGGCTCTGTGTGGCTCGACTAGGAGGAGGAGTTCCGAGATTATCATGTCTGTATTCCAAGTAATTTCTTTAGCTGTTAACCAGTCCTGGGTGGTCTTCTTCTTCCACCCTCGTCGAGGAATGAGTTCAAGTTTCGCTGAATGGTAGGATGCGTTATCGATCACTATCACCGATTTGGGGGGTAACTTGGGGAGTAATTGGTGAGTGAACCATTTTTCATATGTCTGGGAATTCATTTCATGATGGTAATCTCCATCGCCTTTCTTCGCTTTAAATATCAGCTGTGCTCCATCAATAAACCCACCATCGCCACTTCCTGCATGCGTCACAATGACACGATCTCCTTTACCTGAAGGATTTTTAAGCCCTGTTGTAAGTCCTTTCATGAAGGCGTCCTTTGATGTTTTGATTGTTGTGTCTTTCCATGTCTTTGACGTTGTATGGCCGGCGTTACACCATGTCTCATCACTGTAAACCAGATGCCTATCCTCCCTGCGATATTGTCTTATTTTACGAAGGTATCGGTGTCTCCATTCTGTAATGTCCGGTCTTTCGAGTAAAATTGAATTGCGTCTTCTTGATTTATACTCGAATCCTAACTCTTTCATGATCGTGTATACAGTACTTAGCCCTAGGTTGGGTAAAGTAGGGTCTTCATGGATGGCTGCATGAACTCTTCTTAAAGTTGGTGGAGTGTTATTATAAAAAAAATCACGATGGATTTTGTTTCTAATCGCACACATTGTAAATTGATCATATTTGCGACACTGCGGCTTATCAAATGCTGAGGTCTTATTCCTGCCATCTTTCATACTAGTTATATTGTCATCGGCAATCAGTTTTTTCATTTCTTTCTTGATCCTATAGATGGATGACTTGGACATCCCTGTTGCTGCTGATGTTTTTATCATGACATCTTCAATGACGATTTCAGGATCCTCCCGTCTGAAATAACAATATACATTGATTGCCATCTTCTTCTCCCGCTTAGTAAGGGCTGCTCCCTTCAGGCGACGGCATGACAATACATTGGGGGAAAATGTACCCATCTTTATCGTAAACACTGGCTTAAATTGAATTAGATTAAGCTTTAAAACGTTCGGTATTTGACGGCAATCAGCTGATTAGCGCACGAACAAGTAAATATTATTGTTGATTATTTACTAATAAATATTCATATTTAACTAATTAATATTCATATATATTTACCAACAAGTCCGGAACTACTCGAAACACTCGACCCCACATTTCATATTTGTAACGTTCGACATATTGTAATTCTAAGGCTCCTTTAGGGGGTCGAGTTTTATTTTTGTAAATCGGTGATTGAGATTACTACGCGTAAATAGTCTCATTATTGGAATTCTAGCGCTTCATAGTACATGTAACATACGATGTATTTTTCAGTCGCAACCCAGTGTCGAGTTGTTACTACTTGTGACGTCACTGTCCCGAGATGACCAAATAGACTATAGTGCTAATTCACCCGTCGATGCCCAGGTTGTTGGATAGTCGACCGGCCGCGTTATTACGGTTGATCAATACGGCACACACGCTTTACCTGTCATACTCTCCCCCGTGTTGAAAAAAATGTGAAAATGAAAACCATACTTGACCTTCCACTTGGGATTGTAACTTCCTCACTAGAAAAAAATTCTCAACAACTTTATAATTTAATATTTTATGTAGGAGTTATACTTTTAAAGTTATCAGCACATTTATTACCTGGTCAGTTACTTATTTTGTTAATGTATTTTAACAAGTGAATGAAACACTACAATTACAAATGGATCAATATAAACATAGTTTGATGATACGATACTGCATTTAAATCTGAAATCAAAGATATTCTGCGTCTTTGACAATTTTACTCGTAAATGTAAGCCTTTATATAAAGTTGCAGACGACAGACCATGTTATCACTTTATTTAATTTACATATAGTTTATGGCCCACGATGTCCAACATTAATTAATACTTAAGTGATCTAGGGGCGGGCGGGGGATCTTAGAGACCCATCCTCAGTATTTAGCGTTGATTTTACTACTATCACGTCCATTTTACCGGTGCTTTTGTATTTGTCATCTTATGTTCCTTTCCCCATGATGACGTCACTTTGCCAATCTATAACAAGTATTATAGTATTGTTCTCGTAATTGATAAGGCTTATGATCTAGGCCCAAGGGCATTTCCTTCTTTCCTTCTTTCCTTCTTTCCTTCTTTCCTTCTTTCCTTCTTTCCTTCTTTCCTTCTTTCCTTCTTTCCTTCTTTCTTTCTTTCCTTCTTTCCTTCTTTCCTTCTTTCCTTCTTTCCTTCTTTCCTTCTTTCCTTCTTTCCTTCTTTCCTTCTTTCCTTCTTTCCTTCTTTCCTTCTTTCCTTCTTTCCTTCTTTCCTTCTTTCCTTCTTTCCTTCTTTCCTTCTTTCCTTCTTTCCTTCTTTCCTTCTTTCCTTCTTTCCTTCTTTCCTTCTTTCCTTCTTTCCTTCTTTCCTTCTTTCCTTCTTTCCTTCTTTCCTTCTTTCCTTCTTTCCTTCTTTCCTTCTTTCCTTCTTTCCTTCTTTCCTTCTTTCCTTCTTTCCTTCTTTCCTTCTTTCCTTCTTTCCTTCTTTCCTTCTTTCCTTCTTTCCTTCTCACCTTCTTTCCTTCTCACCTTCTTTCCTTCTCACCTTCTTTCCTTCTCACCTTCTCCCCTTCTTTCTTTCTTTCTTTCTTTTTTCTTCCTATATGAAGTTTATTTATTTACCTATTTGTATACATGTATCTGTTTTCGCATCAAAATAATTCTATAACTGTCAATACTGTACAGTACATGTATAGTTTATTCCTATTGTAGTTAGGTCAACAAATGACCATATACCATAACCAGATGTATTCAAATCAGATAAGCAGTGATCCTTATATCATTTCATGTCATAGTATGTATATAGTACTATTGCGTCAACTATGTCAATGCATAATCATACACCATAACCAGATGTATTCAAATTAGATTAGCGATGATCCTTATATCATTTCATATCATAGTATGTAGTACTACCGTATTGCGTCAACTATGTCAATACATGATCATACACCATAACCAGACATATTGAAATACAATTGTATAATAACAAAATGATAAAGCGCGTATTACGGATGGATGGGATACGTTAGCATGGTTAGAACTTCAACAGGGTCAGCCATTATAACAAAAATGTGTAAATCAGATGTGTAGATACAGGGTGGTGTGCTGGGCTCATCAGAGTAAATAACCCCCTAAAATGGATGTATACTTAAGTAATTGCCTCTCAAAATGAAGTATTTGACATAAAAAGGGGTTTCGCAATTTGGCTTTCATATTCACAATCACAATAGTGTGACGGAACCTATTCCGTATGCATACTGAGCAAAATAATTTGGAAAATTCAAAATTTATGTGAAAGACAAGTTTGAACCATTCACTTTAAATCACATTTTCCCCGGTAACCTCTAATTGCCAGAAAAAGAAGCACAATATGCGAATGTGGATATATTTTCAAAGATATTTTTTATAATTTGTTTATTGTATCATTATTGGATTTTTATTTCATTTTCGACCATCTTGTAAAGCGCTAGTTATCTCCAAGCGCTAGGTGAATAAGTGCTGTGTATTATTAGTGTTATTATTATTATCATTATTATTATTACTGGGTGTGTCAGTATTTGACGATACTAGGACAGTCCAGAATCTGGGACCTAAAGTACACTTTTCCCAATATTTTTATTAGCCTTTTGTACACCAAATCAGTTTTTGAGTAAGAATTAATTCCGGATCATCATCTATTATCAGTACAATATTCACGGCGTTTAAATGAAAAATGAGAGAGTGTTTTATGGATATATACAATATATTGTCTTACTTTTGTTGCATCTGCCCATTTTTGTTTGTTTGAAGAGCTCAGTAACCTAGTAAGGGCTTATTCGCAGCCCGTTATCTAACCTAGAGACCATTATTAAACAAAGGAGTTTGATAAAGGTTTCCAGTACTAAAGTCTCGGTTACAATGTCACTCATTTTAAGGAGAGAAAGCAGGTATACGTGTTGATAAAGGAACACACGTTTGTCAAGCAAACTTGGAGCTGTTAAAATTATGTTGCGCTCGTGATCATTTCATATAGTATTTTATTTTCAATACGAATATAGACGCAATTAAACCTAACGATCTAGAATGTGCTGTTAACATTAAATACAATGATAACAAGTATAGATAACTCACGTATTTTATAAGTTTATTGGCAACAATCACATCACATCAAACATGCGTAATTCCTTTTTGGGGGTCGCCGGTGGTTTATTCAAATATCTTCCGTTCTTAAAAGTTGACATTTACCATGGGACTTGAGCTGTTTCTCGTAAGAATGGAGCTCGAAATATAACCAAGGTCACATGGTGAAACGTGAATCATAATTGATACACCTGACTGATTCCCAAATGTCACGATCAGTTCAATAGGACAGGCCACTGAACACTTATAACCCCCACCCCCCACCCCCGAATATCAAATGATGTTTATCATTGTATTTTTTCAAACATCCCATCATAACCCAGTTCTTATTGCACCTGGCATATGAACAGATTAACATTTCCAATAACATGCTTTGTTGGTATTAATCGTTGTATGTCTGTGCCAAAAATAATAATAACATGTCATTATACATCAAACACACGCATATGAATCTCAATAGTTTTTGTTTGGGATCCCATTAAGCGACTAAAAATAGAAACCCTATTCTATGGGCCTGAAACCAACCTTTTTAGAGATTGGGAAACAAAATTATATTAAATGCTATATAACGCACTTGAAACTCATTTTTAGACTTGTAACGTTCTAAGTTTCAACTGTTTATGGAATAAGCTCTTACCTTCACTATCATATTGCTCTTTGATTTAAATACGGACATGGTTTCATAATGTTATGTTCATTGTTATGGTTATCAATGATCCTGTGAATATTCTGATGTTGTGGGTTATCCTTAAAGGGGTATACAATTTTGTTATAAATAATTTACTTCAGAATTCAAGGTGAACATGAATATTATAGTCCTTTTTACTGCTGCCACTCACAAAGTCACAGAAACACCCTTATACCCATATTTGTATTGTGGCTAGTTATATAGCTGTGGGGCACATGCGGTTTAACTGATAAAACAACGTCATTTTCTAAAAGAATAACGACAAAAGAAAAGTGAACCCAATGAGATTTGAACTCATGCGTAAAAATATTATTTGCTAATCATATATGAACAAGCCAACGCCTCTAACCACTCAGCCACCGAGGCAGATACGTTATTCGGTGGCGTAGAAATAACAAATACCTATTGCCCCAATAATCATACTTACTTACTTATGTCGTTCTCGAACGGTCTTCTTCGAGATGGCTCGCCACACTACTCTGTCCCTCATGCATGCTTTCATCTCCTCATCATTTTTCAGTCCTGTGTCTTTCGCCAAGGTGTCCAAGTATGTTAAGGCTGGGCGGCCGACAGATGTGTGTCCGAAGAATGAGCAGAAAGAAGAAGTGATAGTGTGCATGAAGGAATGCGAGGTGAGAAAGCAATAGATGAAAGGAAAGCTGAAAGTTGCGCATTTACACCCCTTTTCATATTAGTGGCTATTAGGACACTAAGCTAAACAATAATCATAAAACTATAATATAAGCCCAGAATATCGTCAAGTAATATATATTTTATCATTGCCTATGATTTTATTTTTCGGATAAAGCGTAATTTAGGTCGTCCCAGATACTGGTATACCAGTATCGTTCAATGCTGGAACATAAAAGCTGCCAGTATCGGTCGATACTGGTACGATTTTGCTGTTCCAGTATCGGATAAAACTGGAACACAAAATTGTGTTCCAGTATCGATCGATACTGGAACATGTTTATGTTCCAGTATCGGGCGATACACGTGATACCAGTGAGACTTTCCCAGTATTGAACGATACTGGCTTTCCCAGTATTGAACGATACTGGTACATAATTATGTTAAAGTGTCTCCCGATACTGGAACATTTTAAATGTGCCAGTATCGATCAATACTGGAACACTGGCTTTGTACCAGTATCGAAAGGCAACGGGTGTTCCAGTATCGGACGATACTAGTACATTCCAGAATCTGGGATCTAAAGTACACTTTGTCCCCCTTTTCGACCATTTCGCATCAAAATTGAAATATGAAATTTCGAGCTAAACACGTGACTAATTTAAAATGTTCAAGAACTGTTATTTAACTTGCAAAAATGAAAAGAAAGGACACTAAAGGCCTGACCATACTCCACTACGCTCGAACGCTGAGCGCAAGCGTTGTCAACGCTACGCTTGTCACAAAATGTACCAACGCTCTGCCGCTCATCGGGAATCTACGCTGAACGCTAGCGTTAGTCATCGCTCGACCAAATCAGCAAATGCGTCAACGCTGTGGGCGGGGCCTATGGTGTTCTGGAGAACAGACGACCAAACTACCTCACAAAACGCCGTAAATTTGTATTTTTAGCACACCACAGGCATCAATCTTGCAACAAAATTGCTTAGGCCCACTGTTTAAACATACCTTGACATACACAATATCATTCCATCAGCAAAAATAGTTTGATTTGCCTGGGATTTGCCAAATTCGGCTGTATTTTCATGAATGGGAGCTCAAGAAAAAATATGTGACGTCAAAAGTCCGGCAAAGTGTTCTGCTTGCTGATTGGTCCGTGGACAGCGTCAACGCTACAAAGTTGACCTGAATTCAACTTCAGCGTTGGCCCGAGCGTTCGCCGCTTTCACCCAAAGCGTAGGCTGATCGAATTATCGGAAAACGCTTTCCTGATCGGGCGTTGTTTTGGTTTTGTTATGAATATGTTATGAGCACTAATACGCATGTGTCACAGCGCAAGCGTTGCAGCGTTGGTGGAGTATGGTCAGGCCTTAAGAGTGGAGTTGATTATCCAACTCCATTGATTTTGGGATTATTTAATTAAGTTGTACCAAGGAATGCGATATTTAGAATTTGTCGATAGGTATTCAAATAGCGATTACATGTTAGACCATTACGAATTGCAAATTTAGGCAAAATCGTGACCGCCATCGTTTGCGAGTTTACACCATTTTTAATGAATTTTTAGGGTAAGTGTGATCATTTATATACGTTAAATATAAACCTTGTAGTATTATATACACTGAAGAAAAAAATGGTGTCACAGCGACACCTTCTTGGAGTCAACTGTAAATGACACTTACAACGGTGTTATTTTGACTCCAAAATAGGTGTAATCGTCAATGATATGGGTTTGCACATAATTTACGGTGACACCGTTAAGTGTCCGACGGACACCTTTCAGTGATCATTTGGTGATTTACACCAAAACTGGTGTCAGATTAATTGAAATAACTCCAAGGGCGTCAATAGTTGGCAGGAAAGCTCACGGTTTTTAGAGGTGTCGAATGAACATGACACCAATTGGTGTAATTCTGACACCAAATTGGGCGTCTATCAACATATCAACGCATGCGCCTTGGAGTACCGATCTGCTCCATTTCCAGACATTTTTGATAATAATTATGATACAATTAGCGTAATGTAAGCCTTGTTCATGTTGTTTAATATTGCGCCAACTAACTGATGAAATAAATTACAATTTCATAGTCAGAGACTAGCATTTCGTTAGCCTGTTGTGTCAGGACTCATTTTGGACTGTGTGTCAGTGCATGGACCTACTAGTACTATGTGTGTGTTCGTCATGCATGCATACGATGATACGTGCAACATTACATATAGCCCGATTCATCTGGCTCAGTGGTCGTCTTTTTCACTACGGACGTCTTACATTACGCTAATTGTATCATAATTATTATCAAAAATGTCTAGAAATGGAGCAGATCGGTACTTACCAGTCTTACCGGCTCGTAAACATGTGCTAGTAGTGACAAATACTCATTTTCCCATTTCCAAAAATTACACCCCAATTAGGGTGTAAATGTATCTCAATATGAAACTTAAGAGAGTCAATTTTACAGCCCATTTGGGGTGTAATGACATTTTTCGAAAATGGGTCCTCAGGTAACCACCCTAGGGTTTCACACCACTAAATAACGTCTGGCCCTACCCCCTTTGAGGCAAAAGTCCAAAACCGGCCCGTTTCTATGCCGAAACGGGAGACCTATTGTAAATTACAGTTTAAAATTAGGGTATTTACTACATGTTATGGCGAAATTAATATAGTGTGAATTTTGACAGACACATCAGCGTTCTTCAGGTCCAAAAAAATTGATGCAATGATGATTTTTTAATATTTTAACAGAGACATTTGTGTTCAGGTCATTTCCGGTATCTGACGCAATAATCTTAATCAACAATTGCGTGTGACCAGGAAAACTCAACTCGTACTTTTTGAAAAGGCTCTATCTCAAAATTATGCCGGTTACCCCCCATATATGAGTTGTTGAGTTAGTAGTCATGGCTTTCATCTTCAAGTTGAAACCAAATTTCAAGTTACCAGTTTCTTATAACGTCGAGAAATATCCATTTTAAAATTGTGCATTTCACGTGTAACCCTATGGGAGATGTATTTGGTGGAAATGAATATGACATCCAAAGATTTCATATTTTACACCCATAATGGTGTCAATTTGACACCTTTAGGTGGCCAACTGAGGACCCATTTTTTGACACTTGTTTTAGTGTCAAAATGACACCAAATTATTATTATTTATATATATAATTATGCGTATTTTAACATTATCTCAGAGATTTCAATTTCATATTTCAGAGGGAAAAACATTTGTATAGTAATTTGTGACGTAATTTGTGACAAATGTAGAGACAAAAAACAAAACAAGTGACCAGTATTTGTGAAACAGTGCGATGCCTTAACCACTCGGCCACGGTGGTAGATGACGATATCCGTGGCGAAGAATTCACAAATACCTAATTCTTATTTAAATTGTCATTATTTCCCCAATAATCATAAAACTAAATCATAAGGCCATATTATCGTCAAGTATAATAAATTATCCCTTTTCTACCATTTGCCTCCAAATGAGTGTAGACAATTAGTACCCTAGACTTATACTTTGTGTAATTTATAAGATGCCAAGACTAAAAAAGTCAAGTCCCAAAATGTTCATTTTTTTTGAGAAAATCACAAAATTCCCTTTGCTTCGCTAACAAAAATAATGTTGAGTAAAAAATGCCCAAATCGCTTGATGTTGATGTAAAGACACTAACTTAGGGACGATTTTGTTGTTTAATCCTAATCAAAATTATTTATTTGTTCAAAAAATGTGGGTCAACAAAGTAATTTTTTGTGATTTTCTCTAAAAATCAAAATTTTTGGTCAAAATCGATGTCAAATTTAGATTCTCTGATCCATTTCAAGTCCCCACCCCCCCCCCCCCTCCTTCCTTAAAGACAATTTATTTATCTTCGGCAAACACACAATGTAAACATACTCTGTAATATTCATTAGACCTTTAAAAGCATTTTGCAATGAACTTGAAAACAAATCTAAAATAATTTTGTTTTTACGCAAATTGGAGGGTCAAAATATTGAAATTATTGTTGTAATCAGATCCTGGACGTGACGTGATTTGACTAATTCTATTTGATTACAACGTTGATTATTATATTAAAGGGACACTAATGTGTCGGAGGCTGCGCCCTCAATTATGATAAAAGCTGGGATTAGTATATTTTTATAATTGTATAACATGTATGAACTTAAAAATCAGCCCTCTTTGTACAAGAAAACGTCGATTCAAAAATGCTCGTACAGCCGGGACGAGCATTTTACGTCCAACAGTATCCCCCTGCAGTACGCGTGATACATAACGCGAACCATATTTGCATAGAGGGCGTTTTTCAATAAATAGCGATGATATTGTTTTAATCAAGTTTTGCTGTGTTTTGTTAGTAGAAACAACAATAATGGCAATTTTTAATGTATTTTGAATTCTGAAGTAAATTTTTAAACATTTAACATTTTCAACACCACTTAGTATATTATTTAGACTATTCATTGTATTAACTGTGCATTAAAGCGACCTATTATATATATATGATAGTATCAAAACATATTCAAACCCTAAAAAATACATTATTATCAATACATCAGTCGGAACCAGCTGTCAATTATGTGCACAGTTGGCTCCTGGGAGCTGATGTGGCTGTCACCCATATTAGGCACACAAAAAAAAGTTGTGTTGCCCTCACAAGCCTAAAATCGGGAAGGACGGCCGGACGGATTTTTTTTTTTTTTTTTTTTTTTTTTTAATTTTAAATTTTACCAAATCAATGATTTTATACCTATTATTTCAGTCAACATGTGTGAAGATACTAAGGAAAACGCTTACTGGATGTAATTTCAACCCAATGGTGAATATTTCGGTTTCTTGCCCATTTCTTTTCACAGATTGGAAGATCTTGAGAAAAAAATCTTGAAAAAAAATCTTGAAAAAAAATCTTGAAAAAAATAAAAGAATCTTGAAAAAAAAGAAAAAATCTTGAAAAAATCTTGAACAAAAAAAATAAAAATAAAAATATCCGGCCCACATTCTCAGAATTTTGACCCGGCCGGATGAGGGCAACACAACTATTTTATTTTTTTGGCCTTAGTTAGGTCCAAAACCTTTACCGTTCTGCAGATGTTATTGACCCTCCTCTAAAATTCACATAATTTTTAACACGTTTCTCAGTTTTTGAGATGCCCAAATAGACCATTTCCCGAAGCTATTTCTAGCAAATATTGCAGTCACTGAGACTCCATTGTTTTCTTGTGTTCAACAAAATCTGACATGCAGCGTGACCTCTCTGCTGACTGTGTAACTATAAAAAATATATTTTCAAACATATATATATTTTCAAACATATTTGTTTGAAAATAAAAATCGTACCATTCAATATCGATACCATATCATTGTAAGCGTATTTGTTTCTTTCTATACTTAACAAGCATGACATGGAAATCTGATTGATTCGGACGTGCAGACAGAACATAGGGATACGGAGTTTCATATCATTTTACAACCATTTTATCTTACTATAGGCCCGGCCAACCTGAAAAATTAACATTGGAAACATTACAAGATAGCAAATAAAAATTAAATGCGGCCTCCTACATTATGCTAAATGTTAAAAGTCCATCACTTTCGATCTTTTTCAGCTTTGTGATTCTATTCATATGCCGAAACCACAGGTGATCATTATGCTAAATGTTAAAAGTCCATCACTTTCGATCTTTTTCAGCTTTGTGATTCTATTCATAGGCCGAAATCACAGGTGACGAATTCAAAGCCTTTTGATTTCAGATAATGCGCAAAATGGTTCGATATTTGTCTCTCTTTGAATAGTATACTATAGTCGATTCGCAGACATTGGCCGATTTTAGCGATTTACCATTTCAGTAAAGAGGTAACAGAAGCACAAGAGGGGAAGGCACTCGAATTTAATCGTAATATGCAAGGTTAATACCGTGTCTTCGTGTGCATGTACTACTGTGATGTAGTCACCACTATGTACCTAGTGACAGGGAACTTGCGGTTGGATTATCGGCATAACGATACAGAAATGCAAATAAATACGTAGAACTGTTATTTTCATTTTAATGTTTCCTTTATTCCACGTGCATAATAAAAACGGAAAAATAATAAAAAAGTATCCACTAAATTATGAATAGGTAAAATGACATACATAATACTTTTCTTTCGAAACCTGTATACGGTCGATGATGGTCGATTTGTTTTTATTGAGGTAACCGCTTCCAAAGGGAACACATTTGAAGCTGCTGGATTAAGTTTTTGGTTGTCGTGATTGTAAAGCTATATGATCAGCCCTATTCATAAAGCCACACTATCATGAATAGCATTTGATTATGGAGCGCAAATAATCATGATAATAACATCTATAAAAGTACCGCTGTTTCATCATTGGTCAAAATGGGTTCCTCTAACGCCCAATGGACGAGGTCCAAAATCGATACCGATGCGCCAGAGTTTATGAATCTACTATAGACGTAGCTGCTATGTGCATGCGTGTGACGAGAATAATATGCATTGGAACAGTGTTGTGTGTTTTTGCATAAGGCAGCTTAATTGTTTCAATTCACATTATAGATGAGGTTCGACCGGAGGTTGGAATCAAATAGGATCCTTCGACAACTAGCAAATATACGCCAGAAGACAGCACATCTTATTTTTGCTCATCTCCCCTGCCCATCCGAGCACCAAAGATCGCTCTTCGATAAATTCACTATAATATAGATGGGTGATAGCCACAGCAGCTCACAGGATCCCGCTGTGCACGTAATTGACAGCTGGTTCCGACCGAGAACCACCGACCATAGATAAATCATGGATTTATAGATCGCCACCTGTTCTTGGCCAGGACCTATAGTAGATTCATAAACTCTGGCGTATTGGTTTCGATTTTGGACCTCGTCCATTGGGCGTTAGAGGAACCCATTTTGACCAATGATGAAACAGCGGTACTTTTATAGATGTTATTATTTGCGCTCCATAATCAAATGCTATTCAAGATAGTGTGGCTTTAGTGAATATAGCTGATCATGTAGCTTTACAAATCACGGCAACCAAATACTTAATACAACAGCTTGAAATATGTTATCCCTTTGGAAGCGGTCACCACAATAACAAAAATCGACCATCATCGACCCATGAAGCTAGAAGACAAGGAGAAAGGTCTTGTTAGGCAACCCTAATCATGCAATTGTCCCATCAATTGCGCACACCTCTTCTTTGAGCGATGATAATCACCGCCGCCAAAGTTGCCAGCCAATTTAATTGGATTTTCAATCCAGTAAATTTGTGATACATTATGTGGCCTATTTTAAACATTGTCATAATAAGTGGTTCATTTTGGGATCGGAATGTACGTTCAAACATTGCTTTCTCTCCCCCAAATACACTCTCCGCGGTGCCAAGAACAATGTATTCTGAATAAACTGAAAATAAAAGAATATTGTCAAGTTTACTAAAAAATTGATTTTACATTGAATTTATATTATTCTTCTGTTATAACAAGACAGATATGGTGTATACGTAATTATATTAAACCTTTTTAAGTGAGCGCGGATTCGCGCGATTTTTCTGTTGAAATATAAACTGTTCATCATTTTGAATATTGACTTATTTTTATTTACATTTTGATCCACATCTTATAATATAAATCAACCGCCTGTCAATAGTTTCGTTATGATATTGTTGTGTTCCATGATAAATTATAACCCCTCATTTTTTGCTATCATTAACTACTGTTTTGCCAAGTTGAGTGACAGGTAAAGCCCGTTATCTAACCTAGAGACCATTATTAAACAAAGGAGTTTGATAAAGGTTTCCAGTACTAAAGTCTCGGTTACAATGTCACTCATTTTAAGGAGAGAAAGCAGGTATACGTGTTGATAAAGGAACACACGTTTGTCAAGCAAACTTGGAGCTGTTAAAACTATGATGCGCTCGTGATCATTTAATGTGAATCTAGACGCAATTAAACCTAACGATATAGAATGTGGTGTTAACATTTAATACAATGATAACAAGTATAGATAACTCACGTATTTTATAAGTTTATTGGCAACAATCACATCACATCAAACATGCGTAATTCCTTTTTGGGGGTCGCCGGTGGTTTATTCAAATATCTTCCGTTCTTAAAAGTTGACATTTACCATGGGACTTGAGCTGTTTCTCGTAAGAATGGAGCTCGAAATATAACCCATGTGAACCTGGTGAAACGTGAATCCTAATTGATACACTTGAGTGATTCCCAAATGTCACGATCAGTTCAAGGACAGGCCACTGAACACTTATAACCCCCACCCCCCACCCCCGAATATCAAATGATGTTTATCATTGTATTTTTTCAAACATCCCATCATAACCCAGTTCTTATTGCACCTGGCATATGAACAGATTAACATTTCCAATAACATGCTTTGTTGGTATTAATCGTTGTATGTCTGTGCCAAAAATAATAATAACATGTCATTATACATCAAACACACGCATATGAATCTCAATAGTATTTGTTTGGGATCCCATTAAGCGACTAAAAATAGAAACCCTATTCTATGGGCCTGAAACCAACTTTTTTAGAGATTGGGGAACAAAATTATATTAAATTCTATAACGTACTTGAGACTCATTATCGTAACGTTATAAGTTTCAACTGTTTATGGAATAAGCTCTTACCTTCACTATCATATTGCTCTTTGATTTAAATACGGACATGGTTTCATAATGTTATGTTCATTGTTATGGTTATCATTGATCCTGTGAATATTCTGATGTTGTGGGTTATCCTTAAAGGGGTATACAATTTTGTTATAAATAATTTACTTCAGAATTCAAGGTGAACATAAATATTATAGTCCTTTTTACTGCTGCCACTCACAAAGTCACAGAAACACCCTTATACCCAGTATATTTGTATTGTGGCTAGTTATATATCTGTGGGGCACATGCGGTTTAACTGATAAAACAACGTCATTTGCTTTAAGAATAACGACAAAAGAAAAGTGAACCCAGTGAGATTTGAACTCATGCGTAAAAATATTCTTTGCTAATTATATATGAACAAGCCAACGCCTCTAACCACTCAGCCACCATGGTTATTCGGTGGCGTAGAAATAACAAAAACCTATTGCCCCAATAATCATACTTACTTACTTATGTCGTTCTCGAACGGTCTTCTTCGTGATGGCTCGCCACACTACTCTGTCCCTTATGCATGCTTTCATCTCCTCATCATTTTTCAGTCCTTGCGATTTGGAGTGAAGCGATCCAGTTTCCATGAGAATGACAAATCAGTTTGTATGAGACTAAACCCATCTAAAGTCTGTTAGTCCGGGCTTTGTTTGTCAAGAACGGAATAAAGCAGTCCCTATCAGTGGCGTAGCTCAGGGGGGGGCCAGGGGGGGGGGGGAAATGCCCCCCCCCCCCCCCTGACTGGAAAAAACCATTTGTGCCCCCGCCCTCAAAACCCATTTGTGCCCCCGCCCCCGCCCCCACCCCTCTAAAAAATATTAATAAGGGGAAAAAAAAGAAAATAGGGAAAAAAATGATAAAAGCCCGAGATTGCGTGCGGGGTACAGGTTATGTGTGGGCATATTCAGCCCAAATAGTCAAATATAAGGCAAAATTGTACATATAGTACATGTACTGTGCGATTTCTTTTTGACCGTGCGAATTTTTTTGACCCTGACCCTCCCCCCCCCCCCCCCCCCCCCCCCCCCCCCCACACACACACACTTACGTGAAAATCACGAGTTGGTGACTGGAAAAAAATTTGGGGTAACCTTTTACGAAAATTTCAGAAATCTTGCCCCCCCTGAAAAAATCCTAGCTACGCCACTGGTCCCTATACCATTCTTTGAGGGTGATAGTATATAATAGCCTGAATATGAAAGAGACTAGCGACGAAGCCATTATTAACTGAAACATACGGTATATCTAATAACGGCATGTATTTCCCGCTTTATGCACTTATCAATTGCATCCCCGGCCCCGGGGAACACGGGAACGCGGGGATTAGGCCCGGGACGTACAAATTGCCGATGTACGTCCCGGGTGCAGTCGTGTACGGTCCCCGCGGGGCGGCACTATTTTGTGTACGTCCCCGCTACAGTGGCCGGGACAAAGTGTACAATCCCGGCCACCGGTACCCAGGACAAAGTGTACGCCCCGGATACAGTCTGCGGGTCGCTTAATAATTTCTTTCTGCAACATAACGGGATGCATTTATATGTGTTCCTTATGTGTTTATTAGGCTTATTCAGTCAAGCGCATCGCATCTCTAGCTTATTTATAGCGCTGCCCGGGGTGTACATTTGTGTACCCTTAGCGTACGACCCCGCTACACGCCGCGGCTAGCGGGGGCACAGTTTGTACGTCCTCGTATACCCCGCATATATTTTATTGTCCACATTTGACAACTTTTACCACTGCTAGGATCGAATAACCCACAAACATTCCATATCCAATCCCATGCGATGAGTACACCATGCGTAAGCGTCAAGGCGCCAGCAAAAGCGCAGGAAAGGCGCTAAAGATGCACTGCAGAAGTGCGCGTTATGGAGCAAACCACGTATTGTGAATGTCAGACGCACTGTTAAAACGTAAGCCCCAAAGCCCCACCTTCCCGTGTTCAATTGTCTCATCTAAATGTCACCGCTTTCTCTGAGAACCAATGGGGACTGCTTAAACTCTCTTAGCTGATTAAGAATGATGTATGTTATGTTGGATCGCGCAATAACTTAAAATTGGCTGATTAAAATATCTTCCAATAAGCGAATATCGTCAGCCTGCTTCGATAATTGCCTAACTCATTTTTTTTTTTAGTTTTGAGAAAACAACAAAAATAGGAAAAGTGAGTTAGGCAGTTATCGAAGCAGGCTGACGATATGTTGAATAGCACCATGAATAGTACAGGAGCAGTACCTGTTGGATAGAATTAGGGTAGGGATATGATGTGGCATGTTATAGGCCTAATACGAGTTGATATGACCCATTTTAAACATTTTACAACGTCAGGTCCTCTTATATTTATTACATTTACTTACACAGGCTATTTTTGTGGATAAGCAGTTTGCATTCAGCTTTTACATTATATTACTTCATTTTCTGTTGCAGTATCCCTCACGGTGATCCTCCTTATCTACTCTGTATTTTTGTCATATTGTTTATATCTGTTTCCTGTATTTGTTTTACTTGTTTATTGTTTTACATCCTTCATGTCACATTATGTCTAACCCACTTTCTTTATTTCAGAATCTCCGGAAGCTTAAGCAGAAATCCCTTCGTTATTCTTTCCACAGAGACAACTACAGATTTTACTCACATGCCCGCATTATACCCACAGGTCTTCGACTCAATTGCACACCAGCACTGGGTACCCTACCGCCACAGTTACAGAGTGAGTGGAACAGAGTTTTATACAGTGCATCCATTCGTCTCATTAATATTCTGTCTCTACATTGTGAGTCTTCCCTAGACCATTTGAATGAGGATATTGTCAAGCTTCAACTTGAACTGGAGAATTGCTGCTCAGATGCTCAATTTTTACAGTTTACTAATGAAATAAATGGCTGTTTATCTAGACAGGAGACTGAACTCATGAACACAAGAAACAAGAAAGTATCTGGCCTGTTAGAGAAGCAGAAACGGCACAAGTACCGGCGGTTCAGGCGCCCACCTCCTCCTGAACCAGAACCAGCTGCATCCACTGTCATTAACCTTTCATCTTCCACCTTATCTGATGCTGAACACAGACTTCTCTCTAGAGGCCTTAAATTCTGTCCCACTCCTCCTGATGTCAATCAAGTTGAGCTTAGCGAGGACCTTACTCAGTATTATCGGAGGATACGTCTCAAAGAATTTTTTCTTGATGCCCCACCATCTGTACCTGAGCCGTTCTACAAGAAGAGTACTTGGGTTCCTCCCAAGAACAGAGTCCCTGCCCTTGAGACTTATGTCCAAGTCGTTAGCACCCAGGTTAACACTTCTGAGCAAGTTTCCCGCAGATCTCATGACAATATCCCTAGGGAGGAACGCCAGGCACTGAATTCCATCAGGTTACGGACAGACATCATCATCAAGCCAGCAGACAAAGGGTCAGCAGTAGTTGTCATGGACCGACAGAAGTACATTGATGAAGCCATGCGTCATCTTGACAACCGCATTCATTATGCTGTTCTTGACTCCGATCCCACTAACACATTTTCTCAACAGATTCAGCATACCCTGGATGACATGCATCAGCGTCATGAGCTCTCTGACAAGGCCTTTGAGTTTCTATCTCCCAAAGATTGCAGTGCTGCCCGCTTCTACCTCCTTCCTAAGATCCATAAGCCGGGAAACCCAGGCAGACCCATCATCTCTGGCAACGGCTCCCCAACTGAGCATATATCCCTCTTTGTCGATAACTTCATCAAGCCTCTTGTTTCACAGGTTCCCTCCTATATCCATGACACCCCGGACTTTCTCAGGAAACTCGAAGTCATCAAGAACCAAGTTCCTAGCACCGCTATTATTGGCACATTTGATGTTAAGTCCCTCTATACCAACATTCCCCATCAGGAAGGCATAGAAGCAAGCCGTGCAGCTTTGGCTAAGATTGGTCATTCCAGTCCTCCCATACCTGATATTGAATGCCTCATGAACCATGTCCTAACCAATAACAATTTCACTTTCATGGACAGGACCTACTTGCAGGTACATGGCACAGCTATGGGCACTAGGATGGCTCCGTCATGGGCCTGTCTTTTCATGTCTAGGCTGGAGGAACAATTGCTAGCTGAAGCACCTTGTCGACCTTGGATTTGGTTGCGGTACATTGACGACATATTCTTTATCTGGACCAGTGATGAAAGCAGTCTCCTCACATTCATTGATCACATGAACTCATTTCACAGGACCATTAAGTTCACTTCTGACTACTCCCACCAACAGGCACACTTTCTTGATGTAACCATACAGAAAGCTGAGAATGGTATATTATCTACAGATCTCTTCACCAAGCCTACAGATACGCACCAGTATCTCCATGCTTCAAGCTGCCACCCTCGCCATTGTAAGACAGGCATAGCATATAGTCAGGCTCTCCGTCTCCGACGTATTTGTTCTAATGAATCTAGATTCTCATATCATGCACAGAATTTGAAGAAGCATCTGGTTACCAGGGGTCACAGCTCCACCAAAGTCCAGCAAGCCATCAAGAAAGTCCACTCTCTCCCGAGAGCCACAGTCCTTCAGGAGAAGCCCAGAAACCAAGACCCCACCCCTAAGATTCCCCTTGTTACCACATTTCATCCTAACCTTCCTCCTCTGCGTCACATCACCAACACTAACCACCACATTCTCCACACATCAGACCGTCTTCGTCGTGCAGTTCCTGACATACCAATCCTGGCCTACAGACGCCCCCGCAACCTACGAGATATGTTAGTACGGGCTACCATCCCCCCGGTAACTGATGATTCTCTCCCCACGCAGCATGGCACTTCTAAGTGCGAGTCGACCAGCAGGTGCGTCGTTTGCCGGGAACACATCAAGGAAGGCGATTCCTTCACCAGCCACACCACCCATGCCACCTACAAGACGAAGGGTCACATCACTTGCACCACATCTAATGTCATTTACCTCTTATCATGTAGAGTGTGTGGAGTCCAGTATGTTGGTGAGACTAAAAACTCACTGAAGAGGCGCTTCTATGGACACAGATCGACGGTCAACACCAACAAGCCACCTGTCGGACACCACTTCAACCTTCCCAACCACACTATGTCTGATATGATCTTACAGGGCATTGAATCTTTAGGTAGCCGTTCAGAAGTGGTACGTCTCAGTAGAGAGAAGTTATGGATGAAGCGTCTTCTCACTATTCAGCCCCATGGCCTAAACATCCAGGAAGGGAATGATTAGACTCAACCCCCCCCCCCCCCCCCCCCCCCTCCATTTGTATCTGATAAACCTATCATTTGTATTTTTTACCCATTTGTTTTTCTTCACTCCATTTTTCATTTTTTTACTTCTTGATATATGTGATACTTTGTTTTCATTTTCTACATTGTCTCCTATGCACAGTAATTTTCATTACTTGTTCCAGTGCATTTCCATTATTTGTTACCATAGGCCTAGTCCCACTTTGTTTTTTCTTGTTTTCTCATGCATTCTCTCAGTCCTTTTACATTTCCATCCATTTTATTATCTATTTGTTGTCATCAATCACCATTATTGATTTCACTCACCAATTATTTTTATATCCCATTTGCCTTTTACTTTATTATCTCCCCTTTGTCTATGTCATCCTTTTGTTATTTTATCCACTTCATCAATCAGCTGTCTAGCATGATATCTTCCCCTATTCATTCATATGTCACTTTGACTTCCTGCCTATTGTTCCTCTGTCTATATATATGTTGTGTAATGTTGTATTCTGTCAGTTTACCTTCGATAAAGATTCTGTTAGAATCGAAACGTCAGGTCCTCTTATATTTATTACATTTTACATAATTATTACAATCCGCCTAACTCACAATGCTGACTTAGGCAGAATTGGAAATGTGCATTTATCAACACTTTCGATTTGTCAATGACTTTACACAGCATGTGCATAATGTAATGAAGTCATGGTTTATGCAAAAAACTAAATTTCGCTGAAAAGTGAGTTAGGCAATTATCGAAGCAAGCTGACGAATTATGTCAGACGTGGTGGCTCTCAAAAATTCTTTGAACGGACTTCACAATACAAGTCGTATCACTATAATAGGGGTGTCACTTTTGTGTGCATTTGTCCGACTGAAAAATATGGAGATTGCAATTTACGGGGGCACACCACTAAATACGTCCCCCATTGAAATACACGCGTTTCGGCTACGGGCACCTAAACAGCGCCCTCACCATTTTAAACCGATATTTTCGCTTCCTCACCGGTTCCGGCAACGATATCCTTCCGCAGCCTAGGCTCCCGTGCGTATTTGATTCCGACGATTTTTGACCACATTAGCAATGCTGAGGTTCTATTCTATCTTTTTCATAAAAAATAAGCAAGATTTACTTCTATTTGCTTCCCCTGGGACGATGATCAAATTGATATAGGTACTATTTCTCCGAACCATACACCAAACGCGTAAGGATTTAGTGTAGTGCCCCCTTACCCAGACATTTTCACCAAAATGATCTCAATGGTGTGTATAAATGCGAGGCGTGCTATGAGAACATTTCATGTCCATAAGTTCAGTGTTTTATGACCCATGTTTTAATATAAAAGTTTTAATATAAAAGAATACCCCCTGGATATAAGATTGTAACAGTAGCGTATATCCGGGGGTCAGGGGGAAGAGTGCCCCCCCCCCCCCCCCCCCAGATGGCTTCGACCGGGAAGGCCAGCCCAAACTACCGGGCTAAAAAAATCGAAGAGAAGGGAAGAAGAGAGGGAAGAGAGGAAGAGAAAAGGGGAAAGGAAAGGAAAAAGGGGAAGGAAAGGGAAAGAAAGGAAAGAGAGGGGGAGAAAGAGAGAAGGAAAAGGGAAAGGAAAAGAAAGGAAAGGGAGAAGAGGAAGATAAAAGGGAAAAGGAAAGAGAAAATCTAAGAGATTTACTTAATTCCCATCTGAATGACAACTTTGCCCCTTGCCTGGTTTGATGAAGGGCAATTTAGTATAAAAATGGCAAATTTTCTCGCGCTACGCGCGTTAATAATGGCAAGATTCGTGTAGACGTTTTTAAAATTTCGCGCGCTACGAGCGCGCATCAACTTTAGGATGCAACGATATTCGCTGGAATAAACGACCAAGCTGCGATTTTTTTGACTTAATTGGGTCGAACTGGTGTTCACCGGGAAAAAATATACGCCTGGAAAAAATCCCAGATACGCCACTGGATTGTAAAAATTGCTGCTGCCAGTTTTATTCAGAAAATGTTGCTGGTTCCCATGACGCTGCAGGTATTCTTCTACAACCAGCACTTGAATAAATATTTGTTCCAAAATATTAACTTTCTGGAAATTCCAGTATAACCTTTTCAAAACATGAGCTATGTTTAGGTATTTTAAAATGAGCTTTGCAAATCCTTACACAATAATGATATGTGCTCGCATTTTGTAAAATAATCTAAAACTTATAATTTGTTGGAGATGATTTTCGCAAGCAAATTCGAGACTCGTATGTCAAAATTACCTAACCCCCCCTACAGCTGAAACTGAAAATTACACGACCCCCCTGCTAACCAGTAGCTTTTTACACGACCCCCCCCCCCCCCCCCTCCCCGAAAAAGATCAACTTGTCACATACTTAAGGGGGCTGTCTATACCTTTGGAATCGTATCATTCTGTAACTCAGAATTTATTCATGATTTATGTTCAAAAAAAATCTGCAAGAAAATCTACTAAAAAATATGAATGTCGCCCCCTTGAAAAGATCACGATCACATAATATACCTTTTAGCGTGTTTAGACACCCTGTGGCTCTATTTTCTCGACCAATGATTTAGGCCTATTAGATGTTTTTCCAACAGATCGTCCGAGGCACAGACAATATTTGCTGTCTAGAAGTATCGTAGTAAAGTCGAAAGGTATTAAGAAAATATGCGCGAAGCGCAGAAAAAAATAAAATCACCCCAATCACCACCATATTTATAGTTTAAAAAAAGTTACACAACCCCCCTGTTTAAGAACAAAAAGTTACATAACCCCCCCCCCCCCTTAACATATGAAAGTTACATGACCCCCTATAGTTTACCCAACCGCCCTCCACCATAAATAATGAACGGTCCCTAATGACATTGAAACTTGCAACATAAAAGGAGCCTGGCCACTTTGCGCTAATATAATCATTGAAACTAAAAGATGGACAATACCAGTTTTTATGTTTTGTTACAATCTATTTTTAAAGACCTCGAGCAATAGCTTTGGACCCGGGGTTCTCACTATATAGTGGTACTACGTATTAATGCACAATGCCTTTTGGAGTGCCTTTTCGCGAAATTTGGTATATATCGATGGGTGGTAATCAAAAAGGTTTTCATTATGCCCCCTCTTTGATGGTATATAGAATGGCCCGTACTTTGTTAGATAGGTTTATTGATCCCACCTAAAAAGAGGCCTGGCATATTCAATAACCGCTGAATTTCCAATATCCGAAGTTCAAATGTTTAAAATACCCTTGAACCCAATTGTGGTTAATTATTACACTTTTGAGAACCCAATTTTCTACTAACCTTCTGTTTATATTGATCGGTAGACATTTCACCAAGTTTGGTATACCGATCGGGTGTTAATTTTGCATATGATGCAGGTATAGAAAGTCTGGGAGGCACATGCACGTATGTTTCTTCTACCAAATTCAAACGTGGGAGGCACATCCACGTATGATTTTGGTAGAAGAACCCCCCCCCCCCCCCCCCCCCCCCTAACCGGGCTTTGGATAGCTGCTTTGCGGCGATCCAAAGACTAAATAGTTGTTATTGGAAATTGAAACAGCAGTTAAGCTATAACCATTATAGTCATCGGTTATTTGAACATTGACGAAACCGTACGGTATTCAGTGGCGGCCGGATCCTAACGTTCCCCACCGAATGTAACCTAGAACAATATGTGTACGTCCGGCATCGTCTGAAAATCGAAAAGGCCCTCTAACCTAGGAGGGGACTTCGTTTTTTGTCTACACATGCGTGCGATTGCTTTGGTTTTTCCACCAAAATCGTTGACAAGTTCCTATTGAGTATGTACCGCACTATGCAAGTGACAGAACTTCTTCAAATTAATGACAAATATGCAAATGAGCTATCTGTCCTCTCCTATTATATATACTCCTTGCCATAGCGCTAACGGTGATAATAAGCTCATGAATATATAATGAGGCAAATGTCTATATGGGGTTTCACTGTGTAGATTTTAACTTGTCTGGACTTACCGGGTTTTGTTTGAAATCGGATTATCATAATATGTAACAAACATGAATTTATGAAGAAGAACTATATAATGCACACAAATCAATAGTTTGTTCATAGAAGTTGACATTTCGAGGACAGAGATTTACCCGGGGCCCAAATCAAGCTCTTTTTTTTATCCCACCTGTACCCGCGTGCTGTAAAAGGTTGGTAGGTATACAATCTCATTAGGACATACAATACTGTTAGGTGGACAATAACATAAATCGGGTGCACAAAGTCTGGAAATTGAGGGGCCGAAGTTCACAGGGGGTCAAAATTAAGCAAACCATATCATGTTTGGTATCAAATGATAGCAAATTTGATTTTAAATGTAGATTATGACATTAAATTTACTGTTAAATTATAAATTTTCATTTTAAAAGCGTAAATGTGAGTGAACGTTTGTTTACTGCAAACCTGCTTAAAACGTGTAAACAAGGTTTGTGCAAAATTATGCAAATGAGGTACTTCCTTCGCATATTTTGTACCCACATCCAAATCAGATCATGAACAGTAAATCATCAGTCTTTATTTTGCCCTAAGGAACACAATCATGATTCATAACTGCTACAGTTCTTAAAAGGCAGTGTTCATAAACCATTCAAAAATGCACAGGCCATACGCCATATGCCATACACCATACGCCGTACGCCGGAAAAACAGAAATAGTGAGTAGGGGAGAGCGGGGTGTGTTCGCCCTATTTTCATTTGAAGAGTTCTAGAGACACCAATGTTAAAGATTGAATGCACCTATTGATATAATACGACAGATTGATATATTGGCTACATACGACCATGATCTCTGTACTCTAGGCCTTACTGTAAAAGCAGGAGTAAATTATAAAGACAGGTGTCTCAAAAAGGCGAAATTGCCCGACGCCGGGGTAGGTTCGCCCATAGCCTAGGCTCAGAATTAGAGGTTATAGAGGTGGGTGCACCTTTGCGGAACATACTCGTTCAGAATTGAAAAATAATAAGAAATACCACATTTTGGAATATCCTCCTCTAATATTAGTGTTACTCCATTCCTAATAACTGTTTTTATAACTACAATTATCCTGTAAGAGGAAAATTGCAATTTTGAAATTATGCAAAATCATAACTATATAAATCCCTATTGGCGAACCTGCCCCATCATCATGAGGGTGTATATGCCCCATATAGCGCAATAAGTGCATTGACCTATACCACGTGTCCCACATACATTGATGGGTTGTTAAATGCATCAAATCCATAATCAATCCCATATCTACTTAAAGGAATGGTCCCGCAAGCACAACATTGAGCATTATTTGTTAGAAACATAATTATCGAGCCGAAGTTACGTAATTATATAGAACAAAACACTGTACTAGTCACAAAAATGAATAAAAACTGCCATCACTCAACATGCACTTTTTAAAATTCGCGGCGATTGAAAGTCCCGGTGTCGATGACGTCATGGGTATCGGTGCTCAAATTTGCGCATGTGTATTGTACAACTATGACATCATCGACACTGGGACTTTTGATCGCCGCGAATTTTAAAAAGGGCATGTTGAGAGATTGCGGTTTTTATTTGTTTTTGTCATAAGTGTGGTGTTTTCTTCTATATCATTACAAAAGTTGGGCTCGATAGTTATATTTCTAACATATAATGCACACTTTTATGCTTGCGGGACACCTCCTTTAATGATAATTTACATTAAAACCTTCTGTACGAATATCTTTGGAAACAATCAATATGAAAAATGGAAGAAACTTCACTTTTGTGAGGCAAAACTTTTTTTTGGATGATAAGTTGACAAACATGTTACGGTGATCGGCCACGTTAATGTGGGAAGCTTGCAACATACTATACTCTTATCTATTGTGTGTTTTCCAAATTCAACCAGTGGCCGCAAAGATGAGAATCACGTGGTGGGCGAACCTGCCCATAGGGCGTACACTCTCCGCTCTGCCCTACATAGTCTCATCCTGATTATATCAGGCGAGACAAAAACAACATTTGATAGATAGACCTCTAATCAACATATTTCTGTTGAATCTTTGACACTGAGATGTCAATTAAGGAGCCCCCTAGATTGTTATTATAAAATGGCATGATAGCATTGGTTATGTGTATAGGGACTGTGTGGATTCGTCGCGTGATTCAGGATCGACAAACTTGTGACAAAAATAAATCAAGCTCGTTTTGCATGCAGCCCATCGGCATGTGCATCTCAAGGCGAGAAGGATATGAAATCACCATATCCCATATTCTCACAAACTTGGCTTTCATCCCGTCAAATACTTCACTCATGATATTGTTCATCGTAGAAAACACCCAGTTGTTACTGTGCACGCGGGCCTGGAAAGTCGGATGGTCTCGCGCATGCGCCATCTTAATCACGACGTCAACACCACCTTTGCATTGACGTCGCAGATTCAAAACGGCCCGTTTTAACGTCACCAAACGGTCTTTGTAATCAGTCAATGGCCAGCTGCCATAGTGAGCCGCCAGGCCAATAACAATCAAATACTTGCAATTATGTCGGGGTAATCTATCAATCAATTCCGGTTCAAAATATTCCATAGGTCCTTTGAATGGTGACAATCCACCGAGGACTAAATTCAGTCTGTTTCGATGAAACGTTAAGTTGAATGTGTTAGTTCTTCGAAATTGAAGAAAAACTCCCTTCAATTTTTCGTTCCATGGGTTTATCCTGGTGTCTAAGGCGTCTATCCATTGATTCATAGTAGAATCACCCAACATGACCACGTGATATCCCGTCAAACATTGACTTATTTCTTCCGAGCTCCACCGGGTCACATTGTACATCAGTGAATGCCATGTTTTCTCAAGCCAATATCCTTCTGGCACTCTGCTGCGCTCCTCCTTGCCGTCAACAAGCAATGCATTATTTGATCGTGAGGTGTTCCCTGACAAAGAATCATTTGTTGGTGAATTACTTCTACCTAAATCGTAAGGAAGAAATGCAAAACAAAGCAAGATGTACTCGTTAATATAATAAGCTATAATATACGCCAAAAGTAGCTCCTGATGTGGTGCTATAATTAGATCATCCAAAAACAAAATCCATTGTTAATTTCAAAATTCCCAAACTTGCACCTCATTGTTTGATACCGGAAATTAATCTGTTTGTAAGCATTATCATAAATGTCTTGAACAGATAATGTTGCTGGTTTGTTTGTATGAATATTTTTTTCACAATTCAAGTGTATCAATGGTACAATTTTGACTACAGTTTTTATTTAACCACAGTCTGGAGAAGTTGTGTACGTATGTAACACGAATTTGTCGGGGAATTTGTTAATCATTCTTCATTTTAGAGTGAGAACCCTGCATTCATATTTAATTGAATAGCCGATAATGGGAGTTAAAGCAAATTTATACACATATTTGTTCTCTCTTATAATGAAGTTTCACTATCAAGAAAATACATTTCTGGATTCATAAATCGATCGTGACTGTTTCATCGCTTAATTAAACCCTTAGGTCCACTCTTACCAGTCAGATCCTTTGGGAATATTTCAAGGTTGATATTTCTCCATCTTAACCCATCACCCTGGGTGAACTGACCAGTGTGGACCTTTGCCTTTAACATTACTAAATAACACTATGGAAATCTGATATCAAATGTGTAGTGAAGATGATAAATATATAAAAAGGCCTACTCTCTAAATGCAAAAGAGTGAAAATCCCACTATGAATTCGGAGTGAATCTGTTTCAGCTCTTTTTGAGCTGGAATTCACTCTTCAAGAGCCAAACTGTTCACTCGTTCGTCTATGAATCTTCAATCTGGTCAGAGTGGCCCCAAATACAGCTCAATATCTTGGAGTGACTGTTGTTTATTGGCACAAGTCGCTCGTTTTGAGTAAAGTTCACACTTTGTGAAAGCGATTTTTTTTCTCGATCGGTTAAAATTTACTCTATACTGGAGCGAAAGTTTTCACTCGTTGTCCAGGATCAATCTTTGAAAAACATGTGACCTAATTTGACCCAATCGGGATGATTTAAATTTTGCAACTCGCAGACACGATGACATGCGGCATATCGGTTACAATTCAGGCTATTTCTTCAAGATTTTGGATGATATAATGTTTTGACTTCAATTCTAGTTTGAAATATAAAGTGGTATGTTAGTTGAAATCATATCAGAGTATCATTTCACCAGAATATGTTGTCTAAAATCATCACTCGAATCGTGAAGAATGCAGTAGTGGTTCTACTCTCTTAATGTAAACGAGTGAAAATGTCACTCGTTGTTCAGAGTGAAGTCATTGTCACTCGTTAAGAGTGATTTTTCACTCGGTGTCGAGTGACTTTTCACTTTGTGCGGTTGATGAGTTCAGAGTGAAATTATTGTTACTCGAAAAGAGTGATTTTCACTCTGTGTCGAGTGACTTTTCACTCTGTGCGAGTGATCAGTTGTACCAGATTTAAATAATTTGAGAGCCGGAACACAATCAAATAGAAAAATATTCAAACACTCAAAATATTCTTTATTTTATTAAATTTAAACATTATTGAAGTGATAATTAATGACGATATCAATGTTAATTGTTTCTGCAATAATTTTAAAGTCCAAATAATGATTAAATATAAATTACATTAATGAAACGCGTAAAAACATCATCGATAAAAACACTATAGAAAGTAGATTTAGATACTTTTACATAGAGAAATATCATGTTGATATATGATATCGTTTCATTACCGAAAGGAAGTGATAATGTAACATACATGTAGGCAAATGACAGCAGTTGTTTTGTCGAGAAAAGGTAAGTCTAGTTTGGATAATGACACTTTGTTTGTTATTGTTTTCTATTAAATTGCAAATTATTCACGTGAATGTGATTAAGTAATTAAAATGTTCCATTATTGTTCACTCTCAATGAGGGTGAAGTTCACTCTAAATGAGTGAAATTCACTCCTTATATATTCACTCATTTTTCACTCCAATGGAGTGATCACTCCCGGCACTCTTCGAAGAGTGAAAATTCACTCGTTCCTGGAGTGAACAAAATTCACTCTTTTTTTGGAGTGAAAATGGTTCCACTCTTTGAAGGAGTGACTTTCACTCTATTAGAGTGATCACTGTAGGCACTCCTTTGTAGAGTGAATATTCACTCCATTATAGTGGAATTTCACTCTTTTACATTTAGAGAGTACGGTGTCGTAAGACAGTGACGTGAATAATTCTTCAGCAAGTCAGTATAGCGCGTTAAAGTGGTTAAGTGTAATGTTATGCATGTGTCTTGAATTAATCGTCGGCTGCATTTTAGTCTACCACTGAAATACGGCAGGTTCCCCTGTTTGAGTATTCACGAATTACCGTAGGTACCTGATTTATATTGGGTCCAATCAGTGGCGTATCCAGGGGGGCCCAGCAGGCCATGCACCCCCCCCCCCCCCCCCCCCCATTGAAAAAAGTGTTTAAAAAAAGGATATATGCGGCGCAAATGGGGGGGTACGGGGTCACGTCCCCATCATTTTAATGTGAGGGACGTTAAAAACGTTATACTAGACCTTATAATGTTAACAATGCCAATTTTTGCGCGATTTACACGTATTAGTTTCTATGTTTCATTATTCAAGCTTATCAAGAGGGCTTCAGGAACGTTTTTTCTGTACCATTTTTGTTTAAAAACTGGGCTTTTTTCTTGCTCGATTCGCGCTCACTTTTTCAACAGGTTTCAACATTATAATGGGTCTCAAAACACACCAAACATTCTAAATATTATGTGGGGACGTTAAAAACGTCATACTGGACCAATTTAAGTGTTAGAAATGTCAATTTTTGCGTACTTCGCGCATTAGTTTCAATGTTTCATTATTCAAGCTTGACAAGATGGCTTCAGGATAGTTTTCCATGACCAGTTTAGTTAAAAAAGTCAAAATTTTTGCGCGCTCCGCGCGAATATTTACTGCAGGCTTTAACATTATATGGATCAGACCCACCAAATATTCTAAATATGTGGGGGACATTAAAAACATCATACTGGACCAAAGTTTTAATGCAAAAACCACACCAAAAATTCTAAATATTAGGCGGGGACGTTATTATCATACTGGACCATTAATGTTAGAAATGCAATTTTTTTGCGCGTTCCGCGCGCGTATTAATATTAATATTTCATTATTTAAGCTTAACAAGGTTGCTTCAGGACAGTTTTCCATGACCATTTTAGTTAAAATTCGAATTTTGCGCGCTCTGCGCGCTTATTTTCTACAGGTTTTAACATTATAATGGCCCTCAAACCATATCAAATATTTTAAATATTATGTGGGGACATCATACCGGACCATTTAAGTCTTAGAAATTGAAATTAATTTCAATATTTCATTATTTAATCTTAACAAGGTGGCTTCAGGACAGTTTTCCATGACCAATTTTAGTTCAAAAACTCAAAAATATTGTGCGCTCCGCGCGAATAGGTTTTAACATTATAATGACCCTCAAACCCCACCAAAAATTCTAAATATTATGTGGGGGACGTTATTATCATACAGGACCATTAGTGTTAGAAATGCAATTTTTTGCGCGCTCCGCGCGCGTTTTAGTTTTAATATTTCATTATTTAAACTTAACAAGATGGCTGGCTTCAGGACAGTTTTTCATGACCATTTTAGTTCAAAAAATCAAAGACTCTAAAATTTTGCGCGCTCCGCGCGAATGTTTCTAGAGGTTTTAATATAATAACGGCCCTCAAACCACATCAAATACTTAAAATACTATGTAGGGGACGTTAAAAACGTCATACTCTACACAATTTTGCGCGCGCTTCAAGCGTATTAGGTTCAACGTTTCAATATTTAAGATCCACAAGATGGCTTTCAGGGTTTTTTGGCCCCCCCCCCCCCCCATCCAAACAGTCCTGGATACGCCATTGGGTCCAATCGGACTTGAGATATGATTATAAGGTGTACTACTCTCTAAATGTAAAAGAGTGAAAAACCACTTAAAAAGAGTGAATTCTTCACTCCTTTTGTAGCTCTAGGAGAGACAGCTCTTTTCGAGTGAAAGTCACTCTTTCAAGAGCGAATAGTCCCGCTCTTTTTGAGGAGTGAAATACTTCAATCCTTCTGAAGAGCGACTTTCATTCTAAGAGAAGCTGCCCTCCTAGGGCTCCAAGAGGAGTGAAGAATATAGGAGTGAAGAATTCACTCTTTGTGAGTGGCTCTTCTCTCTTTTACATTTAGAGAGTACAATTTAATACATTTATCACTGAATATCTATACATATCAGTAAAACAATTTTCGTTTGACAGATTTGTCTTTAATTTCAGCAACAATTTACTCTTAAGCGTTCTTCCTTACACATGCGCCTTGTTTTGTTTTGTTGACTGTGTGGATCCTAAACATTTCTATTGACCTCTGATATTTCTCGAGACTGTTAGAGTTATACCAGTCCCTTAATAATACTAAACGAGATTTGGTTATCAAATGCCATTTTATATAGTTAAGTAACTACTAAGGAATTAATTAGTTGTGTAATTAGTGGTGTCTACAATTTGGGACCCTCTGTACCTTCATCATGTTTTTACTATATGATTAAGACCCGATTAGGCCAGGAGCCCAGGTTTAATCAGCTGAGACGGTACCTTAGGTTTGATGGTCTGGTTAGTCTGTACGGGTGGCCGCTATCAAAGGTCAAAGGTAATATAGGGGTCAAAATGAAATAATGGTCTGATTATATTAAAATGCATATCAAACTCTTTCTGAGACCATAAGGAGCAAAATATGTAATTATATTTTCACCCGATGCTTAATTTCCAAGCTATAGGGCAATTAGTTCAAAGGTCAAAGTGTGCCTCAATTCTTTGTACAAGGGTCAACTTCTCAAAAAGCTCCGATTTGAATGAATATGGTCTCAAATTGTTCAAATGGATGCCACGAGCCATAAAAAGAATAGTTTGCCATATCTACAAGTTGAGCATCTATTAGTTTCATTAGGTCAACGGTCAGGAAGCTACACATTAGCAGTATACCACTAATGTGTGCTTTTGAACCCTATGACCTTTGACCTTCATTAGCGGCCACCCGTACAGGTCGCGTAACGGCAGCAATATAAAATATTGCCTCTTGGCACCCAAATAAACTATTAAATCAGACCATCAAACTCTTTTTCAGCTGATTAAACCTTCTGGGCTCCTGGCCTAAATGTACATGTACTTTATTCAATCATCTTCCCGCTGTGGATGACTGGCTCAATGCGTCGGAGCAGATAGCTCGCACAGAACTGATTATATTTTACCTCAATTAATGCCCTAAAAATGTGCGCGAAGCGCAGACAAACGTGAATTTCAGCACCACCAAAAAAAGTCCCTGAAATTACCCCAAATCCATCACCATCTTAAATCTAACACAATTAGACAACCTCCCTGTTCATGTAGTTACAGCGACCTCTCCCCCAATTTCAAGTGACATTACACCATACATACCAGAGCATACATGATCCCCACTGTGCATGATCCTATGCAATTCCCGGTCGCCCCCTTTCGTAAATAATGAACGGTTGAATTATCAAAAGTTCTTATTTAAACATTGCGTAAGGTGTTGTATTAGTTATTGCTAAGTATGCTTTCAACTTTTGCATTATAATGCGCGACTTGTATTTGCAGTTTGTTTTGGGTTTATTTAATTTACAAACCAATATTTGAACTATAATTACAAATATAGGCCAGACTATTCTATCCATGAGAATATTTGTCTGTGAACATTGTATTACATTAGAATGCTGGTTAACGATTTAGTTATCCCATTTATTCCGCAAGCATAAGCTACTTGGATATCCAATTATGTGTTTCAACTTAAATTTCCGTCCTCCACAGCCCTCCGCACCCCCAGGTTTGTTTGATATATCCTTTACGCACATTCCATGGTTTCAAAATGCTTAAGTGAGTACCGTAAAACGGGGTGAATGGGGACATGGGGGTGAATGGGGACAAAATGGGAAAAGTATTTGAAATGTCAATTTTTTGTATTTGATGTAGTATTTATTTTATTTTTTTCCAAATGTTTAAAGAACAATATAATAGTGTTCAGGAAATGGTTCAGTTGATGTGAAAGAACAAATGTGGTCCCAGGGTATCGAAAATAAAGGTGTCTGAAAAAACACACTGTACAAATGGTATGGTCAAAACTGTCCTTCTCCTAACTGCATAATTTGAGCAAATGAGCTGGAAATACACCAGGACCTAGCTTTTAAGGTTCTTCAACATACTCTTTGACATTGATAAGAAAATCTGAAAGGATTTTACATTTTAAGCCTTTTTGAATTTTTTTCCGTAAAATTTGTAAAATCTGGGGTCAATAGGGACACCACCGTTGTTAATGAAAATATAATACCACTTCATATGTTGAATTTTTTGAAAGAGCAGTTTACAGGCTTATTATGTGGACATATCATCTCAAAAGTTTGACCCATTTGGGTACAAAAAGCAATTATGGTCTGGATAAGTGTATATGTCCCTATTGACCCAGTTCTAAACACAACACCAAAAGTAAGTCCCCCTCTCGAAATTTCGTCATAACATCGTAAGGCAACAAAATTTGCCAATAAAACTTAGTTAGAAATAATCCTATGGCTGTTTCCTAAGTGGTGTTTGAAAATGAAAGATGTCCATGACTTCATGGCTGAATGAGCTCAAATGAAAGACAAAAACTGCCCTTCTCAAAAGTCACAACTCACTGTGCTAATATCTGAGCCAAGAAGTGGATTTACATGGCTGAATGATCATGAATTGATTACACATTACAGTAATATTCGCTCAACCACGGGTGTTTTTCCATTAGTAAGCAATTCATAAACTTTTGTGACTTTTGAGAAGGGCAGTTTTTGTCTTCCATTTAATTGAGCTCATTCAGCCATGAAGTCATGGACATCTTTCATTTTCAAACAACACTTAGGAAACAGTCATAGGATTATTTCTAACTAAGTTTTATTGGTAAAATGTTTTACCTTTCGATGTTATGACGAACCGTTGAGAGGGGGGCTTACTTTTGGTGTTGTGTTTATGAACGCTTGATTGAAAGTTTCCATTTTTGAGCTGTTATTTTGCCATTGTTGACCAGATATGATCATATATCTTGTTAAAACTGATACTATAACTTCAATAGGTCATAAACCAACTCCAAAAGTGTGCCAGATATACTTCATGCTAATATTCCGAGATGAGGTTGATATTTTGTTCATTAGTATTTTTCACATTTAATGACACATAATATTTATCTCCATATTTGTAAAGAAGATAAATATTTGATACTGAATTGTTACATATCAATTAGAATAAAAAACTAAATTCAAAGAATAACATATTTTATGATCTTCAAGCACCTAAATAACTCTTTACCTAAATCAGTTAAACCTTTATTCCTTGTTAACTGACACGTCTAAGAAATATTGTTAAAAACTAATTTTGAATAGTTATAGTGGTAAAAACTACTTAAAAAGAGATTGTTTTGGTTTTTCAAAACTCACTCATTATCCATATTCACCCATATGTAGAATAAAACATGTAAAAACTCTTTGAATCTAGTGATTTCCCTACCCAGAATAATGCTGTCCCTACACACAGAAAAATCGCGACCTCGATATGTAAAAAAATAATATGTATAACGATGTTGTGTATATTTTCGACGAGTTTCTACACAACTTCGGTAGAATTGTTGTCCAACCAGTTTACCAGTTGGCATGTAGATATTAAAAATACACAATTAAACGCAAAGCGGAAATGTTACATAGTTTGTGTATTTTTTTACATATTAAAAAGGTAAAAGTGTCGAATTACATTCTTATAATGTACAAATCTTTCAAAAATACCACTTTGCGATGTAATTTTGCGCGCAAGATCGATCACACTTGAGCAAAATGGCGGACATGGCGGAGGCAGAAGAGCTGAAGCCCAAGTGATAGAATTAATGAAGGCTTGGGGCCTCCAGTCTTTTGTTGAAGCATTCAAAGGTGAGTACCGGAGTTCTACGTCTTATTACTTGATTTTTTTGTTTATATTTGGCTATTTGTAAGGAAGTGCACATGCATGTATGATGTAATGTAATACGGCTCGGACCTGGGGAAGCTTCTATGGTTACGCTATCCGTGCATGTATACTGCACTGCACTCCCGGGACTCATTGCGTGATTGCGGCACTGCATTCAGCCATTCAGCATATCAATGTACTATGGTCAGGGGCGTCGATACCTAATATTCATGTATTTAATTTTTAAATTATACCTAATAATCACGTATTTAACTTTTAAATTATACCTAATAATCATGTATTTAACTTTTAAAATTATACCTAATATTCATGTATACCTAATATTCATGTATTTAATTTTTAAATTATACCTAATAATCACGTATTTAACTTTTAAATTATACCTAATAATCATGTATTTAACTTTTAAATTATACCTAATATTCATGTATTTAATTTTTAAATTATACCTAATAATCATGTATTTAACTTTTAAATTATACCTAATAATCATGTATTTAACTTACCTAACTGGTGAGGTAAAAGAACTACATAAAAAATTATGTTATTATTTTACCTAATATTTATGTATTTTACTTACCTAACTGCTAGGTATATTTTACATAATTACAAATTCGGTAGAATATACCTATTTGTTCGAGAGTTCGTATTGCACCTAACGTTATGTATTTTTTTTACATAACTTACGTATTTTTTTTTCTGTGTGTATTGACAGCTATTGACCCCGACTTCGAGGTGAATAGGGACACCGATCTTTGTAAGAAAAAATATATACCCATCACATATTTTTAATTTGTTATAGTGGCAGTTCAAAGGCAGTGGACATAATAATTATGTGCTAAAAAGTTTGGCTCATGAGGCTACATGGACATAACTACAATCTAGAGAGTGCTGAAACTGTCCCTATCCACCCCGTTTTACGGTACGTACGGGGCCAGAATCTTAAACTTGCTACATGTACGCATAGTTTGTGATATTTTCATTGGAACGCCTTCTATCTGTGATTTGTTCCTAAATATGATTTTATTTTGGTCAAATTACATTTATAACCATGAAACTAAAATATCGTATAGGTAATTTCAAAATCAGATTTTGAAATAAGTTGTCCTGGTACCAGGCAACAGATTGCCGGAAGTAACACTTACTTTGTTGTATCAATATCTCTTTGGCGCCATTTCCTTCATGTAGTTTGGACTATATTGATAAATTAAAAAATAAATTAAGCTTTATTATTAGCATATAATAACAGACAAAACAGTAGAGTACAAACGTTTAAACTAAAGCAAAAATACATGTACAAAGCAGTCCACGATAAAGTACTCTAATGGTCATTTTTATAGGTTCGAAAATGGGAGTGACTATAATACACGACTGTCTTGGAAGGAATGAACTTGACGTTTTAATGTCAGCGATTTGCTGAACATGATGGGTGCGCGCAGCAGGTATGTTCGTGCGATCCCAACCTCTTGAATAATACTAACGATGTACTTACTTTCGAAACAGATACTCCTTTCCTTTCAAAATTTCATCTACCGGTGCGTCTAGGGCTTTGCTCCCCCCGTGTGCCGCCAGATATTCTAACGAATCACAATCAAACCCCTTGGACATGTTGGTTGAACGATCACAAACCAACGCCGCGTGTCCGATTCCTTTTGGTCCGTAACCGTAGTAACAATAATTCATTTTATTTAATTGATCCGGTCTACCAACATGATGCAATTTACACTCCCTTATTACTGTCGATGTATTACCACCGTGATTAGAAGAAATAAAATGTCCATCCCAAATAAAACATTCCTTGGGCACATATACACCCTCCAACCACGCCAATGCTTCGGCAGGATGCACAAGGGTGATGTTAATATTCATTCGCCCTCCAACTCCGGCGTAAAAATAAACGTGATATGTACCATTGTTATTATCGACTATTTTACCAGTCGTGCTGAAGTTGAAATTCTTACTGTGCAGTTCAGCAAACCAAAAATCCCCTCCCGATCTCCGAGCCACACCAGATGCATCAAAGGCTTGCAATACAACGACCACAATGTCACCTTGCGTTACATCGACCTGATTTTTAACATGGAATGTCGATTTGTCTGCGGATGTTATCTTTTCCTTTCTTCTTGTCATTGTCGCTGATTGGACAGTGGCGGAGAGCGCGTCCGTATTTGGCCTATGTCCTGTTGCTTGTAGTTCACGTATGGAGGCACTCCCATTGCTATTAACGCCAATGGTTCCAAGGAAAACATTGGGAACGTGTAGAGATGATATGAAGACAAAAATCTGCCAAATGAGAAAAATGACCGATAATGATCAGACAGAATGGGCTATTCCAGATAATAATGAACCACCCCCCTATAGAGGACATTGGAATTCCAGACTTTTTTTCCCTCCAATTTTTCATTGGAATTCCAGACTTTTTTGGCACATGTGCTTCGCTCCCTATAGAGGACATCGGAATTCCAGACCTTTTCTCCCTCCAATTTTTCAATGGAATTCCAGACTTTTTTGGCACATGTGCTTGGAATTCCAGACTTTTTTCACAAGTTAGACCGCTCCCCTATAGAGGACATCGGAATTCCAGACTTTTTTCCCACCAATTTTTCAATGGAATTCCAGACTTTTTTTGGCACATGTGCTTGGAATTCCAGACTTTTTTCACAATTTAGACCGCTCCCCTATAGAGGACATCGGAATTCCAGACTTTTTTTTCTCCCACCAGTTTTTCAATGGAATTCCAGACTTTTTTGGCACATGTGCTTGGAATTCCAGACTTTTCACAATTTAAGACCGCAGGTTTTTGGAAATTCAGACAATTTTATCCTTTTCTGAACGTCATACTAAAGAAATGTATAGAGATATAATAGATTGGAATTCCAGACACTTTCGTCATGTTCGTAATGCTATCCCTGTAAATTTTAGACTTTTTTCTTCTGGTTCACCAATGAAGGGCAAGCTCAAGCTACAGTGGTGGCACCATTGTAGGGGGCGAGGGGCGAGGGGCGCATTGAGTGGGCAAATTGTGTTTCGGGGGGGGGGGGGGGCAAAATTGAACTGTTTGCCCTTTTTGGTCTCACTGGGGGGTGGGGGGCAAGTGGGGGAGGGTGAGGGGTAGGGGGAAAGTTGTCTGAATTTCAAGGCCTTGAAATTCCAAAAACGTCTGGATTTCCAAGCGTTAATAATAGTATGGGAAAGGGGAATAGTGATGATGAAAAGTTGTCTGGATTTCCAGACGGGCAATACGTCACAGCGCAGTGGCGTAACCAGTGGGGGGGGGGGGGGGGGGGGGGGGGGCTGGAGCCCCCATTATGACCCCCCCCTCCATTTCAAGTCACTGCCCCTTCTCCCCCCCCCCCCCCACCCAATGAAAAAGTCTAGTTACGCCACTGTTGTTCGCACTAGGCCCAAGTGGGGGCACATCCCCCCACAGACTCCCCCGTTCGAGCTTTTAAATCATCTATACTTAAATCAAAAATATATCAGTATAATATGCTCAACTTCTTCCGTGCATTGATAAAAAACAAAATATTTATTGGAAATGAAAAGGTGGCTTTTCGATAAAATGTTGGTCAAAAGTATACACCAGATCGTACCCAAATGAGTTCGAAAATTAAATTTTTTCTACTTCTGAGGGGGGCACATTATTTTCACTTATTTTCTAGCAAGGTCACGTCATGGAAATATTGCAATTGGTACTCTAAGTATAGTGTTAAATAAGGCCACCCAGAACCGTCAAATACCCTTGGTTTCATTTGCTGACAAATGTCACCCTCACTATACATGCTATTTCATACTTGACCGGAAACTCTCAGAGGATCAGCCGACGCAATTTCCAAATTTATGCTACCGATCCAAAACCGAACCCCTAGTTGGAAAATTCCTTTTTCATGGGCAGCGCCGTATTAAGTTATGTTAGTTCAACATCAGTGTATCAAAATCAGTTAAATCAGCCGAAACAATTTCCAAATTTATGCATAGATCTAATAATATCGCGTATCCCGGTTTTATATTGGTTGATGTACGTCCAATAGTGTTTTATACCCAATAGAAATGATTTGCCAACCGAACCAAAACCGAACCATAGTTGGGAAATTCCTTTTTCATAGGCAGCACCGCTTTGACGCTTGGTGTCTTTGGCTGAATCAGTCAAACTTTCAGTCGGGTTTCACCCAAATCTATGCGTAGGTTTCTGATCTGTAGTTTAATTTTTCGCAATAGGCCCAAATTGTCAGGTTTTACAAAGACAGGGGGCAGCGCGGTATTAAGTTAGGCCTATGTTAGTTCAACATTAGTATCAGTGTATCAAAATCAGTTAAATCAGCCGAAACAATTTCCAAATTTATGCTTTAGATCTAATAATATCGCGTATCCAGGTTTTATATTGGTTGATGTAGGTTCAATAGTGTTTTATACCCAATAGAAATGATTTGCCAACCAAACCAAAACTGAACCATTGGGAAATTCCTTTTTCATAGGCAGGGCAGTTTTGGCGTGGTGTCTTTGGCTGAATTAGTCAAACTTTCAGTCGGGTTTCACCCAAATCTATGCGAAGGTTTCCGATCTGTAGTTTATTTTTTCGCAAGGCCCAAATTGTCGGGTTTTACAAAGACAGGGGGTTGGGGTAGGCCTATATAGTGATCTGTTACGTTGCGGATCGACATTGGCTGAATTTGTCAAACTTCCATGGCGAATCAAATCGTGTCAAGTAACCATGAATTGGACACTCGTCACATGCCACATGCTCATCTTTTCTTCCACAGACAAAAATGAGTGTAATTCAACGAGTGGATAGTATTGTCGAGTTTGACAAGGGCGAGGGAGGGGCGATATGCTTTGCATGTTATAAATAAAAGTCGGGTTTCACCCAAATCTATGCGTAGGTTTCAGATCTGTAGTTTATTTTTTCGCAATAGGCCCCAAATCTCAACAATGGACAGATATGAGTGACATAGGGCTGTACCGATCCAAAATCGAACCATAGTTGGGATGGACAGCGCGGCGCCGTGTTGACGCGTGGTGTCTTTGGCTGAATTGGTCAAACTTTCAATCGGGTTTCACCCAAATCTATGCGTAGGTTTCAGATCTGTAGTTGATTTTTTCGCAATAGGCCCAAATTGTCGAGTTTTACAAAGAAATGGGGGGAGAGGGGGCGGTATAGTGATCTGTTACGGACAGTTTATACATGACTCCTGTAAAAAGGAATTGCCTCAGTTTTGGTTGGTCCAGAAGTTTGCAAATTGCGCAATTTCAAATTTTGCAATAGGCCTAAATTGTTGGGGGAGGGGGGAGGTATAGTGATCTGTTGCGGACATTTTATACTTGACCGGAAACTCTCAGAGGATCAGCCGACGTAATTTCCAAATTTATGCTACCGATCCAAAACCAACCATAGTTGGAATTCCTTTTTCATGGGCAGCGCCGTTTTGATGCGTATTGTCTTTGGCTGAATTAGTCAGACTTTCAGTCGGGTTTAACCCAAATCTATGCGTAGGTTTGAGATCTGTAGTTTATTTTTTCGCAATAGGCCCAAATTGTCGGATTTTACAAAGACAGAGGGTATAGTGATCTGTTGCGGACAGTTTATAATTTACTCCTATATGTAAAAAGGAATTGCCTCCTTTTGGCTGGTCCAGAATTTAGCAAATTGCGCAGGTTCAAATTAACTCCATTTGAACCTGCGTAATTTACACATGCAGGTAACCCCATTTAAAATCGATACTCCTTGTGTTGAAGATTAAGGTCATGTCTAGTATCGATTTATTCGGTTTATATCACTGGATATTAATTACACGTGGGCGCTCTATGTCAAAAAGGAATTTCCTCATTCTGGACGGCAGGTTTGTTCGGCGGTCGACGGGGGGGGGGGGGGGGTGTTTGTTTGTGTAAACAAGGGATTTTGAAAGCTGCAAAGAGTGTCTATTTTGATTTGGAAAAAGTTTGGTTTTAAC